>OU015470.1:20281837-20683207 GCA_907164805.1 Brachyptera putata | reverse complement strand
CGAGAAGCAATGCTTGTCCGTGACATACGAGGGTCCTGATTTACGGCGCAGGATGTTCAACTCCAACTGGCTGGATAATCTGGCGAGAAACCTAGTGCGCATGTCCTTCATTACTGTTTGATTAGCCATCCCACCAACAGTTGAGTTATTTGGGAGTACGAATGAGAGGTTGATACAAGAATGAAGTCGATAATGACTCCACAGCTTGATTATTCAGGGACACGAAAATTACTCTCTGGTGGGGGACTCGAACTCGCGCCTGATCTGATTTCAGTTTTCAAGACTGAGAACATTTTTTACGAAAGTTCGATCTTTGATAGTAAATTCTTGTCAGTATTTTTGTTAATTAATTTGATCCAATAATGGGTTTCAGTTTTTCCAAAGATAGATCTACTATGCTTTCCATTTTTTTTTCCATTTACCAACGAAACGTTACTTTCCTTCATCACTTCCGATACATCGTCTAGACTTTCACATTTATTTGTTTTATCTAATAAATCTGCTTACCTACATATTCCTATACTTATTACGTCGGCGCATATTAGAATGCACGTTCACATTTCGTTTATTCAGAGCGATAAGTTATCGTCTACTACGTCATCAACTGATTTGGTACGAAACCTGCAGGACTTTATGAAATCCTGGGACAAGTTCTTGAAACATTTACGAGAGGAGCTGAGTTCAGGAATAGGAACTCAGTTGGATGAAGATCGAGCAACAATGGCAGAGAGTGTAAAGGTGAGGCTCCACTAATGATGTAATAGGTGTCACTATCTACGATATATGGACGATATATTTGTAATCTGTGCTAGTCGGTGGAATCGAGTGTTCTCAATTATGCTCAATCATGCAACAAAATTTCAATCAAGTTTATTTTAAAATTATATATTTCATTATAAAGAAAAGAAAATCGATCGAGTCGTTGTGATAGTGTCAAGGCGCAGTTATTCGATAATTCGTTAAAAGTTAACCAAGTGTTAAGTTGCTGTCTCCCCTGGCTACCTGTGTTACTTTATCGACTAATCAGTTGATTTACTTAACGGAGTCTCCCAGGGTCTCAATGAGGAATAGAAATTGTATTCAGTCTTACCCGGCACCTCCACCAATATTAAATTATATGCCAATTTTCCTTTTCATGGCAAATTTTACCAACTACTGAAAACCAACTGTCATAAAACAAGGAGATTATAATCGAAGTGTGACATTTTCTGTTTCCATGTGACAGTTTGCTTCATACCATTCATATGAACAACTTTCAAACTTGAAAATACTGTGAAATTTAATTTTAATTTTACTCCTTCTTATTTCACAGATCGAAACCACTACAATTATAGACACGGTTAACAAGACTCCTGGCGACGGTGTGATAGAAAGCAGTTTGGGATTTGCCAGAGATCTGGTCCATACCATTAACTTCCTGGCTGATGAAGTAAGTCAACAAATATACAATAATTATTAAAATGCAGTGGCTGAGATTTAGAGTGGATTTAGAGGAGAGAGGTGAAGGATATTCATAAAAGAGAAATAGTCGCTTTTATGATTCCTCCAGAAATATAATTTCGGTTTTCCACGGTCTTTTAAGAAATGTACTACTTTTAAGAAACATAACACAAGTTTCCACAACCCCCCCCCCCCCCCCCCCTCCTCCCCCCGAAACTTGACCGAAGCTGGACTGAAATTGCATTATCAGAATAAAAAGAATTAAGTTTCTGTTTCTTGTCCCAGCCCCAACACGGCCTACCAGATGTGTTCTTGTATGTGAACTGCAAGACTCAGAGAGTAGCCTTCTGCCAGATACCCGCACGCAACTTGCTACGCGCCACCACCGACAACTGTGACATGCAAGGAGGAAACTGTGGTAGGTTCCAAGAGAGAAACTAGATACCTGGCAAAACTGCATATGCGATGTAAAATGAGTGAAATGTAAGTGTGTTAAATCTAATAGAAATCTACATACGGTACTTTGATTTGAGACCTACTCTCTGCCGTTCTAGATTCTGTTAGTTCCGGAAATTCGATCATAAACAATTATTTAATTCGATCAGTCGGGATTTGTTATATCATACGATACACTCGGACCCGAAGCCCAGTCACAACACGAATTAGTAGTAAACTTGACTACAAGAGAAAAGATTGTCCAAAAATATATCCCCGTTCACAACACCATGCAGTGCAGCAAGGAATTAGCCGTAAGAGCCATGTTTGGATTTAACTCCAAACTTTTCTTCTGATTTTACATCGTGTTGTTAAACTGCCCGATCAGATTTTAAAAATGCCAACTATCTTAAGAGTTAGCGGTTACTAGGATCAGCTTCAAGTCATCTCGTTTTATTATTGTTATATTGGGTTGAACGACGCAATGTAATTATAACTAGGATCTATTGGCGTCGGATATAGATAATAAAATGAGATGTTGAGATGATGAGAGGAAGTTTCTTGGGTAATGGGAAGGGAGTGGTCGCGGGCTATATTGTGGAAACCATCCCGCCATTAGCCTACACTACAAAGGAAAACCACGAAAAACCTCTGTAAAGATGGTCGGCGACGGGGATCGAACCGGGTTCGAATTCCCCTCGCCTCCCGCATCACATGAAGCGAGCGCGTTGACTACTTCACTGCATTTGCCGGTCATTTATTGTTGATGAATAATTGTCAATATCTTCCTCTTGCTCTTGAAGTCAAGTAGACAGAATGAGCCAGTAAAAGAACACGGTCCCGTTGTGTCCGCAGGAAAGGTGAGGGCGCAGTTCTTCAGGAGTCTGGGAGAAGCCGACGTGAAGACGTGCGAGATTAAAGCAGTGGTAGACATGTACATGTGGCTGGGGCCGTGGGAGGAGAACAACATGCGCTACATGGAGAGTCTGCCGCTAGGATATCAGAAGCATGTTCCGGACCCTCAGGTGCCGAGCACGGTCCGGTACTTCATTGAACATGTGAGTACGATATGCCATGGTTAATGATGATCTGCTTCTAGTTGCCATATTCGAGAGCTCGGTTTCCACCATACTCCAGCTAGAACTTATGTTGTGACTAGTGACATGGAGTGAACCAAAACAGTAATTTACAGTGTTTTATTGTGTATATTTCTTATTTGTGTCGATTACATGATATACTTTTTATTTAATCCAACTATAGTTGAGAAGTAGAAAAAATGTTGGTTAAAAAATGTAAATGCATATTTCTCATTCGTTATCACATTCATAACTATTGGATATTTTTCAAATTACATCCTCATTTTTACTCCACATTACTTTAAACAGTTATAATTCCAAATTATTTTAGTTTGACCCTACTTGTCAATTATCTTCCAGGTAAGTTGCCATCGAAAGTGGAATCGATTTTCTTTCGAACATTTTTTTTTTCAACTGGGGTATATTGTCAGCTATAATACTAAAATATCTTATACTATCACGCATATAATAACTTCAAAACCAGGAGAAAATATCTTCCTGTTTTATCTGCAGCTATTCGAGTTCCAAGCTCACGTGTACGAAGGACAGCTGATGCCTGGTACGGCGCTGTGTGACCCGTTCGTGACAGCCCGGGTCAAGGGTCACAGCAAGTCTACCAAGGTCCTGTCACAGACGCTCACGCCCAAGTGGGAGGAGACCCTCGTGGTACGAGACGTCAAGTTGTACGGTTGCTATGGAGACATCAGGGCAGATCCCCCAACAGTTCTGCTGCAGCTATTCGAGAAGAACCACCATGTCAGTTCAAATATTTAATTAGTTCCAAGTCCCAAAATACGAAGTCGTTATTACCAAGTACAGTTAGCGCATATCTGAGAGTTGGTGAAAATAAATATGACCGTAGTGATAACAACTTAGAACTGCCAGTTAGAGCTACTCGCACGTTGGCAATTCCAGCACTTGTGGCCTGTATTAAAAAGTCCAGTTAGTGTTTATCTGAGAGTTGTTGAAAACAAATAGCATGGGTAACCATGTTGATAACTTCAAACTGCCAGTCAGAGCTACTCCCACGTTTGTGATTCCGACACTTTAAAAGGTACGCTGTTATGTTGACACTGGAAACGTGACGCTGTGGGTAGTTGTTTGACATGTATCACGTAGTTGCTCTGTCCAGCGTGTGGAGTACGTGGGCACGGCGCTCCTCACGCCGCACATCAGGATGAACGACGACGACACGGTTGCCATGACGACGCTCCAGCGGCACAACGTGGTCCGCGGGTCGGCCGTCGCAGGGCAGCTGATGGCGGCGTGCGAGCTCATAGAGGTGAGGAACTTCTCGTCACCTTTCTCGTCGTTATCATCGAGACTTGATGCAAAACCTATTTTTGTTACGGTTGAGGATAAGGATGGAAGTAGGATCGGTTGGATAGGGCACCACAAGGACGACGTTAACACCTCATTTTAATTATTTTAAACTAGGCACACGCTACGTGTTTCCCTCGCTTTCAAGGATGAGCTGGAAAATTAACACCATTACTGCATCTACTGTACCCTACTGTGGAGGCACCTGACTTGAATAACTTTAACCATGATAGCTCAAACCAGGCAGTAGATTGGTCCACGTTAGACCAGGTCAGGAGAGGTCATTTTTATTTATGAAAATGAACTTTCATAACAGGATTGCGCTCTCCGTAACCATACTTCGGTTGTATACCACCCCTGAGAAATTATAATGTGATTTTTCTACATCACAATCAAAGCTTTTGAGTAACCCATTAGGAATTTTAGAAAAATGTCCCACCAATTGAATTATAAAACGTTTAAAATGAGTAATGAATGAAACAGGAAGGCAGTGATATCATTGTTTCGAACTCAAGGTGCATCTACAGCTTCCCATTGCATTCCATGTAGATATGCCTATATCGCTCATGCGTTCTCCTAGTTATATTGGTTTCACTTGATGTTTAGATTGTGGAAGGCAAGGCCATCGACCTAACGTCTGACGTGTACCAGTCCGTGAAGCCGGCGCTGTCGTCGTACCGGCTGGACGCGTACTTCTGGGGCCTGAGGGGCATCAAGAACGCCGTGAACACGCAGGCCAAGGTCAGCCTGAGCGTCGGCGGCGTCTTGCTGAGTCACGTGATCATCGACAACATCAACAAGTGTCCGAACTTCAAGGCGGGGGCCATGCAGAGCATACAGCTAGTAAGCAAGGTGGTTTGCTATTGAAGCACTAAACTTGAGCTGAAGTAATGAATTGATTTAGAGTTAACCGTTCGAGCAGTGTAAGAAGATGTATTGAAGACGAAGAATACGAAATAAAGATCTAAATAGTAAGAGAGAGAAGATCTAGATGGTGAGATTTAAGAAGATATATTGAATACTGAAGACTTTTTCTCCCCATTGTGAATATTTGAATTAAACTATCCTTTAAATGACCTCAGGATTCTTTTTTTGTTAATATGAGTGAAAAGACGTACATCAAAATCCATGGTCGAGCCCACGCCCAACGGTTACTTCAGTTCCTTAAGCGGTGTAGTTGACTGAGTTCAGTTGACTGAGCTACGGAGGGTGACTCACGTAATGTAGTTCAAGTAACGGAGCCCCTATTTGTAATTTGGATGTGGGAATATCATCGATTATCTAGGACTCATGGTGATGAGCATATAATTTTTTATCAAATTGATAAGATATTACAGTGATAACAATATGAAAAAGTCTTTATGAAGAGATGTGAAGTTCATTTCTACGTGTTTCAGCTGTTACCCGAAGACGTGACCCTGCTCCCTTCGTTGAGCATCGAACTGCATGTCGGTCGAGTAGGTTTCTACCATTACCACGGCGCGAGCAACACAGACAATATTGCCAGCTTACTGGCGACAGGCGAGTACAACACAACCACGTGTGTTAGATATCTAGACATATTATATCCAAGCAAGAGGGTCGCCTACCAACATTACGTACACAAATATCACCGTTGGATTTATATAGCTGTGGTAATTTTTAGTATGGTAGTTTTTGAGGACGACGATCACGATACGAAAGGCAACTGCGTCTTTCAAATCTTTAAAGTGTTATATATCCCCACCAAAAACAAAACTTGTAAGAACAGTTTCCCAAGCCTTTACTATTTAAACACTTTGGCGTATTAAAGTAGTGATATAAAACCATTTGGTAGAATTTTAAAGAATTGTTCATGGTAACACCCACAATTTGGATTCAAAGTTTGCATGACGTCATCACAGCGCTCAACAGTTGTTTACGGATTCTTGCGCTGAGTGTACTGGGGCGCCTGTGGAGCGTATACCGGAATAAAGTCGACTCAGTTGTGTGACATGGGTTTGAGTGTCTAACCTGACCTGAACCCTTACCACATTCCAGTGAAAATTACCCCGAAGCCCATGTCACACGACCGAGTAGCTCTATTCCGGTATACGCTCTTCAGTGACCCCAGTGCATGTTGCCTGTTGATCAAAGCATGTTGCACGTAGCACATAGCAGAAGAGTAATCGTACATCTACACGTTGTTCTATTGTAGTGTCGAGCGATGTTGATGTCACGAGCATGGAAGCAACACCGTGGAGGAGATCAACTCTGCGTCGTCACTCTTCAGTCTTCACAGGTAAACAGCTAACACACTGATCTTTCATTCGTATGACACAATGTGTTTGATCTGTTGAAAAAGACCTGTTGGAAATAATTCATCCCACAAAGCTCCCAACGAGATTCATCTGCATGCTATACCTGGCAGAAATTACAGTTATATAGAATTGTATGTGAATACAGAAGATGAACAAGTTTCTAGATATCCCCCAAATGTGTGCCTGTAACGAATATCTCCTCTTGTTTGCAGTACCTGATTCACCTCGACCTGAGCGCACGACGATAACGATCTACGAGTCGCCAGAAGACAAGGAGGTCGTCGCCAGGACCAGGGTAACCTCCCATCACATTCACCCAACACCGCTTCATTTGTTTTCTCTTTATTCAACATCGAAACTTGATGCAAAGTCATGGTTTCCCAATTAAAGCTGTGGATGAAAGTATCGTAGGAGCCCTACTCCTAATTTCTCTTGATTTTGTGACTTGATGTAACAGAAGAAATATATCCAATCATTTGTTCAATTCCATATATTGTCAAACTTAATGGTCAGTATTGTCCAATCAATAATAACGAACTATAGGATCACATTGTTTTAATTTCAAATTTCTTCACACCACACGTATTTTTGGTACTGATCCCGCTGTCGTGGGCAGGTGGAGTTGATAATGAATCATGTTTGTTTCACAGAAGATTGATCCTTCCGAGGAACTCGACTGGTGGACTCGCTATTACAACGCATCCGACGAAGAAGACCCTAACATGACGGTGAGAAAATTTCCAAGTACCGGTACAAAATAATTACAATTGAAGTGGATAAACATTTGTTTTCAAAAAATGTTGAGATTGAAGATTGTTGATCGAGATGTCGTGTTTCTTTGCACAGTTGTACGCGCACGAGCTGGAGACAGAGTTTGCCGACATGAACAACTGGTTGACGACGTTCAAGCTGACCAGGGGCAAGAGGCGGGTCGGGGGCGGGGAGGGGGACGACGATCTGGTGGTGGGCAAGTTCAAGGTTGGTGCCGGGCAATCTTTAGGTTGTTTTTTGCTGTTGGTAATATTTTAGGACAGATCACCGTAACTTCCTTGTTCTCGGCGTTGCTATGTTTATTGATTTCCGTTTGGATTGGTGACTTGCTCTCTTTATGACATTGATCTATTGGCGTCTGTGAATGATGAATAAAATTATGGGAAAATTTTGATACAAAAAAATGGTTTGACAAAGTAGTTGAACCCGGTTTCAACGATTGATAGAGTTAAACGAGATGTTAAATTTTAGCTTCCAGTGAAATTTTAGACACAAATCTTTGGTAAAACTGTACACTTTCAACATCTTTTCATGAATTTAGTGCGCAGGTTATCAAACGATGGTGCTCCTCGCTTCACAAATTTACATCACATGACTTTTTCTGATCTTGTAAATGTTTTTCTTCCAAGGGTTGTTTGCGCCTCTACCCGTTAGAAACCTCCACCACCCCTCCAGTCCCGTTCCTCAGCTCTCCGAAGAACGTGAAGACCACTGTCATAGTTCGCTTGTACGTCGTCAAGGCAACGGGGCTGTACCCCAAAGACTTGTCGGGTAAATCAGACCCGTACCTGTTGGTACAGCTCGGCGGGAAGACGAAGGTCAACGATACGGATGACCACATCAATAGTGACCTCGACCCTGTTTTCGGGAAGTGAGTACAAGTTTGATTATCTAGGGCAATCGCTTTAGAGTGGGCAGGCTTTCAAAATTAACTCAATGAACGCGCAATAGTGAACTCGAACCTGTTTTCGGAAAATGAGTACAAGTTTGACCATCGACGGCAATTGCTTCCTTTCCTTGCTTTCCTGCGTTCAAGTATAAGGTTCACCTACTACCTCCGGTTAGCTAGCACTTCTAAAGGTGAAGCAAAAATTCCACGAGGAGGATTCGCTAAGCAAAAGCGAAACGCTAACAGCGTTCACGGAAGAACATCTTTCACCTTTAGTTTGCTTCCACATCAAAAACATTGATATGGAAACTAAGACTAAATTCACTTCACCGACAACGGCCGTCGAGAACAAATCGTCATGGTAACCACACTTAACTCTACTCGGTGATGCATCTTATCGCAGGTGCTACCAGTTGACTGCCACCTTCCCGCTGGAGACGACGCTGACGGTCAAGGTGATGGACCACGACAGGCTGACTGCTGACGATCTGATTGGCGAGACGACGATAGACATCGAGGACCGCTTCTACTCCGACCACCGCGCCACTTGCGGCCTTGCAAAGACCTACTTCAAGTAAAATTCACAAAGTCAATTCACAACAATTTAAAACACTTTTTAGTTTTTTTTATTATTATTTTTATATTTTAATTTGCTATAGTTATATTTGTAATTTGTTTCAACTATCATTCGTTAACAGGAATTCAACAATGGAAACCATCAAATTAGACACATTTTGATTCAATTGTTGCTCTATTATGAAATTATTTTCTAATATTCGACTAGGCACGTCAAATTGTGAGGGTATT
Source organism: Brachyptera putata (assembly GCA_907164805.1). Classification (NCBI taxonomy): domain Eukaryota; kingdom Metazoa; phylum Arthropoda; class Insecta; order Plecoptera; family Taeniopterygidae; genus Brachyptera; species Brachyptera putata. The sequence goes on along the minus strand of OU015470.1, from coordinate 20,674,190 downwards.
ATTGATTAATTGCAATTTACCGCAAGTCCGTGGTATTTGTAGTTGTTGAGACAGATGTTGCCAAAAAGCACCCTGTAAATCTGTCCAAGATGCGGGTTCTTAGTTAAAACTGTTTTAAAGCGTACTGGAATGCGTCCCCAGGAATGGCGTCCAGCAGTGGCGTGATTCCCGGAACCCGTCTCGTATCCTGGAAGGTCTGTGCAGGAAGCACGGTGTTCAGATGCCGAGCTATCAGCCAGACTCGCTCAGCTTCGCCGGAGTCGACGTCCTTCTTCCCGACGACGGGAATCCTGTACCACGTAAGGAGATGCAACATATTCACCTTCTGATCACCTTCTGATCACGTTCTGATCACGTACTGGTCACATTCTGATCTCGCCGACGATGGCAACCCCAGACCACTGTACTCGAAATGAACTGTCCTGAAACACAAATGACCTAAAATCCAACTCTCCTTAAAACCAACTGACCTAAACTTCTATTTCTTAAGGTACCTGTACAGAAGTGAAAGAAATGGGTTTGGCTCCACTCCTCCAGAAATGATTACCTCCCATCCTTGAAAAATAAGTTCATGTCAATTGATTTTTAGTCAATTATTTTCTGAACAGATTAGTTTTTAGGGTAGCTGATTTTCAGGACAGTTGATTTCAAGAAAAGTCGATCTTTAGGAAAGTCGATTTTTCGAACAGTTGAATTTTCGTACGGTTGGTTTTTAATTTTCACTACAGTTGATATTTTGTCACTTGATATTGTTGTAGAAGCGAGAGAGCAACTAGCTCTGATGGCTCTTCACAGGTGGGACGAGGTGGAGAGAGTTGGCTGTAAACTGGTACCGCAGCACGTGGAGACTAGACCGCTCTACAAACCAAAGTACCCAGGCCTGGAGCAGGTAATCACAAGCATCCGATTCACAATAATAGGAAATTTGAGCTTTAACAACCAAGCAAATCTTCGTCCATACACCGCCACAGTTACATAGCTCTGAAGAGAGTTTGCATCAGGAATAGTATGGGTGACGTCATATTTGCGTTTCTATCGTTGTGATAGCTATTTAATAGCATGAGCAAAGCAAAGTTATACCGTACTTGAGAAAACAGATCTGTATATTTCTGATGTTTTGATTTTGAATTGTTTTGATGATACTACGCACATTCTGCCATCATCCACTCGATACTGTGTAGCTTTCAGATGTAACCGGTAGCACAACTACTGAGAAAATGATTTCGAATTTTGGAAACTCTCGTAAGAATAACCCAGAGGAGGAAATATGAGATATTTTTTGGGGATTTCTCTCAAATATATACGGAATTTGGGTACGCGAATGATAAATACTATCCCAAAGTTTCACATAAATCGGAAGCCTTTAGAAATTTATAATTTTGTCACATCAATTGAGCTATGGTATATTGCTATTGATAATGATCAACAGGTAGAACCAATCAGATATAAAAACGCTTTAATTTATCAATAGGTGAATCAGGTAAGCAGTGAGTTAATGGATTCAAAATCAAGGTGTGATGTATATAACTTTCCAGTAGAAATTTCACATGAAATCATTTACAGCGCATTTGCCACGTTTTTTCTAATCCTAGAGTTCAAGAATCCCCTCTGATTCAGGGCAAGCTGACACTGTGGGTTGACCTCTTCCCCGGGGAGGATAAGGACCGTCTCCCTCCTCCAGTCGACATCACGCCTCCAGCTCCTCAGAAGTACGAACTGAGGCTCGTCATCTGGAACACGGAGGATGTGCTCCTGACAGAGAAAGACGTGCTCACTGGCAAGGCGAAGACCGACATCTATGTCAAGGGGTGAGCCAAATGAGGACGACAATAACACATTTGAGAGAAGTTCGAAACAAAATTATTGTAGCTTCGTGTGATAAGGATTTAGTTTATTTAATTAACACCGACTGGCAGGAAAAGAAAAGTCTGCCCTAGAATAATTGTTGGAAACATCGCCTGACCCAACTAACTTGGTTATCTGGGTTTGATATATAGGCCTATATATATATATATATATATATATGAATCGTTGCCCAGTTGACGATGTCGCGAAGTGTTTCACATCAAGTTGCCGATATCGGAAAGTGTATGATATCAAATTTCCGATGTGGGAAAATGTATGATGTCAAGTAGCCGATGTTGGAAAGTGTCTGACGTTGCCGATGTTGGTAAGTGCTTGAAGTCGCCGATGTCGGAAAGTGTCTGAAGTGATGACGTATGCAGGTGGCTGCTCGGCAAGGAGGACACGCAGTACACCGACGTGCACTACAACTCGACGTCCGGCGAGGGAAACTTCAACTGGCGCTTCAAGTTCTGCTTCCAGTACCTGGCGCAGGAGAGCGTCCTGGTACTCGAGAGGAAAGGCACGCTGTTCTCGGCCGAGCACGCAGAGAAGAGACCGGCACGGCTCTACCTGCAGCTGTGGGACAACGACGTCGTGTCGCGAGACGACTTTATAGGTAATTATAATTAAAGGACGTCACAACCCTGGGGGCACCTGAAGGGCGAATACCGGGATAAAGTCGACTCGGTTATGTGACATGGGTTTGGGTGTACAACCTCACCTGAATACTGACCACATTTCATCGAAAAGTACCCCGAAGCCCATGTCACACGACCGAGTAGCTTTATTCCGGTAGACGCTCTTCCGCGCCCCCAACCCTGGAACTAGATTTTGATGAGTAGACGATATTTGTTTTCGTTATTTCAGAGAAATCTAGAAATCATCATCTTCAGTCTTAAAATATAAAGATGAGAATTAAATTCCATTTTCAAAGGTATTTAATTGCGCCCTGAGCCAAAGAAAGTTTCACCTCTCGTCCTCCAGGTTCCATCACCTTCGACCTGCACAAGATCTGCCGCCCGGAAGCCTCGTCCAGTGACTGTCTGCTGCCAGGCGAGGTGGCACCAACGTTCAGCGTGTTCAAACAGCGCAGAGCCAGAGGCTGGTGGCCCTTCGTGAGTCGCACCAGCCACGGCGTGGAGCTGGTGGTACGTACTTACTCAAGCTGATGTACTTCCGGCTACGTACCATTTGATCGAAATACCATTAGTAAGAAAACCCAAATGTTCGAACTGAGACATTGGTTTTCGTAGAATCGTAGATACGGGATTTCTAAGATTTGGACAGTCGAGTAAACGAAGTGTCGGACAAATAGGTTATCGGAAATATGGGATTTCTAAGATTTGGTTCTTCGAGGATTTGATATGCTGCCGTCCTTTCATGACCGCGGTTAGCGTTTCGCTTTCGCTTAGCGGTAAAATTGGGCCGAGCTCAACATTCCGAAACCGTGCCGTTCTCGTTATTGTTTGGTCGTTTTTCCAACATGGTGTCCATGCAAGACATCAGCTTTGAGAATTTGCTTACGCGTTCATGGGAGTCCAATTTTAGAGAACATCACAAAAAAAAGGGGTGAACTGGCCTGGGTGGCAGTCCGGTAAGCCCCCCGTGTGAGCGTGATAGATGTGAGAGTGTGCCGGATGTGTGTGCAGGGAAAGCTGGAGGCGGAGTTCGAACTCCTGACCGCGGAGGACGCCGAGAGGATGCCGGCCGGGTTCGGGAGACACGGTCCAGAAGCTCTTCCCGCCCCCACGTGAGTCACTTGCCCTTTATCTTCATCGTACACTTCTTGTTTCATACTCCCGACACAGTAACAGGTGTAATGAGATTATCATTATTTCCCATCTTTTTACATTGAAAACATTGAAATTCTTGAATATTTCATGTTTTTCGTATATCTCTTTCCGAGTCAATTTAACTTTTATACTGAAAAATATTGATTTTTTCTCTTGTTAATTTTCGTTGTGGTATTCACAGACTCTACAGTATTGACATGGGCCCTACTGTATTTAAAATTCTGTTTTATTCCTTGGAAAAGTGTAGTTTCTTGGTGTAGCATGTCTTTTCTCTAGGTGTACGATAATATGTTGAATGTTCTATGAATTTTTAATTTAATAATAATTACCCATTCCTGACATTCGTTTCTGAAAACGCAGTCGCTAATCATACTATTTATCAATTATTCATTCATGATTTGGATTGATAACTATTTCGTGTTATTATATGGTTCATTGAGCATGAACAACACGTAATCCAAGTGTTATTTGTAAAACATGTAAAATATTGACAGTCTTACCTATACCATGTATTTCTGATCAAAATACGAAATGAATTATGGTTATTATTATGCAGGCGACCCGACACAGCCAACCGTTGGTACGTTCATCCCTTCAGGTCAGCCAGGATGCTGGTCTGGGGCAGAAACAAGAAGAAGTTGATCTTATTTGCCTTGATCTCTGCTTTGGCCGTTTTCATTTTCTTGTACCTCATAGAATTGCCACGCAAACTTGCTGCTAAAACTCTGGACTTATAAGTTTAGATCGTCTTTACGGCAAGTTGATTTATAATACTCCTTTCCACAGAACTGTTCATCTTTCATTCTAATGTTATTGTGCGAGGTAAAAGCAGGATTTCCACTTACCACTACGATTCTTTTAGTGTTGTCTGTTACGATTTCGGAACTAAATTTTCTTGTCCGATAATAATCCAGGATAAGACAAAACTGGGATGTCGTATTTCGGCCCGAAATTGTATCCACAAAGTAACAACTTCAATCAAATTGGAAGAAATTTGGTCGAAACGATTTTTGTCTACTTTTGACTGTTTTCTGAACACGGCCTTCCGGTTACTGCAGAAGGCAGTGGATTCGGCATCCAATCATTGTTGTAGGCCTACCCGTTGGCAACACTGTAGACGCGTCAAGTGGGCAGTGGAATGGAGAAGGCATTGTTGTCAGGGATTGTTAGGCATTGTTGTAAGCGATTATTGTTCGGCATTGTTGTTGATGATGTACAGATTTTAGATAATAAACTATTAATACGAATGTATTGCGATTATTAATTATTCAAAGTCGTCATAATCATCTTTGGGCTTCATCTTTCTTCAAGGCTCAGGATATAGGCTCTACATTAGGGTTCATATAATAAATCCTTATCTCAAAACGGTTCAAGATATTCTCATCACAAATATTAAAAACAAGTACAAATTTCTATACCAAAAACAGTTTTAATTCAACGCCTTTACAGGTCATAAAGCATATAAATAATTAACATAACTTATAAGAGGTAGAATTACATATCCAATGAAACATAATGTAGTAATTCTATTGGAAAGACGTGCTAAAACCGACTAATACTTCTACGTTATTATCTCCCATCTAATAACAGATCACAAGTAAGTTACAAATGACAGTGAAATTAAAGACACTAACAATCTAATACTCTACAACCACTTATTCTGTACTCGAGTAGAAACTGTGGACCATCTCTATACGTTATGAGGTGATTCAATCAATTATAAGTTCATATAATCCTTATTGTATGAGGCAAGACATTGCCATGTCGAGGTGAACGAGGAATCACCATGGTTACCATCTTGCTGGATTCGAACCAATCTACGAGGCAACCCCCTTGGATTACTTGAAGAAAATATAGTTCCTGAGGTACAGAGCATGTACTGGAGGTATGAAACCAAGTTGCTATCAAAGTAAAAGGTAGAAGGACCTACAATTAGAACTATAGATCGCAAGATGCAGAGATAGAAAGTAACAAAATGAGAGGTAGCTAGGCCACCTAGATCCGTACAACGTGTTATCATTAAGAGAATCACTAATTGACTTTTCAAAATTACTACAAATAAACGACCCACTTGATTGGATATTATGTATTGTGACGTCAAAGGGGCGGAGAAACGAAAGTAGTCAATTGAATATAATAAGATAAACTAGCGACACTGCAATGTCTAGCCTAACACATTCGGTCTCTACAATGGTAATTGCCCTGATATAGTTTGTAAATGTGACGAATAGTTGAAATACGTGTATAAAATATAGTCTCTAGTTTACTCAGTTTTAAGTCTGTTGTTATTGGTTGTTGCTTGAAGACGAGAAGCCGCTTCTTCTTCTTTAGCTTTAGTAATGGTCTTACAGTCGTCGTAAGTGAAGTCTGACACGGGGATGCCAAGTGCTCTAAAACATGACATTTATAACATTCATTATCAATATTATATTTCACAATATGAACCAATTATAATATTTATAATATAACCCACGTCCAACCGTGACTTCAGAGCTGACTGAGCCAAGGAGGAAGGCCTGAAAATATCAAATCGGTCGAAAAAATCGACATTTTACTACACCCCTGAGGGGGTGCATTCGTGTACAAGATAGACCCAGTCTTAACATAGACCCAAGGTTCAAGGTGGCTGTTTACCAGCTGTTAGTACAGGATAATACCGCTTTTCTATCGTTTTTTTTTTTTTGGTTCCATCTTTTGAAACGGTTTTAAATCGTCCTGGAATGCCACCCCTGGTATATAACCAAAAATATGAATGGACCACACTTGGTCTGTGATGATGGCCACACAATGATTCTGGTAACCCAAACGAGTGGCACCATTCCTCCCTCTTGCTTGTACAGTAATAAGTGACTTACTTGGCCATAACTTGGCGGACATTATTGGCAAACAACTTCGGATTCTTCTTCTCCTCTTCGTTCGGCGTGTACACCGGCAAGAACTCGATCTCACAGCTGCTGTGCATCTGCGTCAAGGTCAGCCATAGCAGCTTCAGTCTGCAACAAACATTCAGTCACATTACAGATTACTGTGAAACAGAGGTGGGTGAAATTGTGAACTTTTATATGTTAAAGGTACGTATCTCAGGATTGGACAGAGCAAAAGCAATCCCATTTTTTAAGGATGTTTTTAGAAGAGTCTCACAGTTCGTAGAACAGTTTAACAATATATTTTCAGGATGTCTATAGAACAGAAGAGTGTCTTGAAAAAAATAGTATTGTGAATTCATTCAGAAATGTGTTAGAATATAAGCTGTTTATGAAATGATACTGTGTCATAAGCTTAAAAAATGAAACCTGTTCGGTCATTTTGCATAATAATGATGTAAGAACACATCGAAAAAGGATGTGTCTTTCTGTTACCGTGTGTATGTGAATTTACGTAGGCCTACCTACAAGATGAAAATTTCAAAACGACGAGCATACGGAAAATCCTGACTTCCGGAGTCCCTAAACGATCGAATGAGCTAACGAATGGCTACGAATGAGTGGATTTTCACAAAATCCATGCTTTATGCGGGAATCAAACCCACGCCCAACATGACTTCAGTTTCTAACGCAATGCCTTAGCTGAATGAGCCACGAGGGTGGCATTATGACGTCTACTCACGCTCCTGGCCCCTCCCACGTCCATGTGACGGTGTCCACTTTGTTGGGGTATTTGATGCAGACGGGCTGTATTGGTACGCCTGGGTAGAAAGCGCCGCATTTGAAGGTTATCAGGCACGAACGGTTGGTGCACGTGCCTTCTGGGAAGATCAACACCTGAAACACGTCATACAAGTAATGAAGTTTGATTAAAAATAATGTGAAACCTTAATGTGAAAATTAGAAAAACACGTTTTTTTCAGTGTCTTCTCCCCGTAACACATACCGGTAGGCCTAGTTACTTTCCTTAAAATGCAGTATTAATCAACCAATTAATATTTAATCACCACTTGATACAATCGGCTCGAAGTGATATCACATTTAATGAGTGCATGCGCACTTCTTTACATGATATGATTAACAATCACGCTTGTTCTGTATATGATAGTATAATGTTCTTTATTATAAGTTTCAGTTTACTTCTTGTGAATGGTCTCCGTTCTCAAATAATCAGTCTGGATAATATTTCATGAATATATGAATAATTAAACGAGTGATAGCAAGCGCAAACATTCGGATCAAGTAGGTATTGTAGGGCCTACTCTGTTGAGGGATTTTCTGAGAACTAAGCACGAGCTATTAGCATACCGGTAGTAATAATTTGCGAACAAGAACGCGTAATAGGCAATATGCAATGACATGTTTCTTATACTGGTATATATATATATATATATATATATATATATATATATTAATCATTGCTTGAAATAATTTTATTGTAATTTATTACAACTCGTCCAACGTTTCTATCAAATTTCATTGATCATCCAATGAAATGATCCATTGGTGATTTAAGAAGAGAGCTAAGAAAAAAATGAAGTATAATTATATCGAGTATGTTTGATTGTAATTTCATTAGGTATAGTAACCATTACCACCTGTTTTATGAACAATCTGTAATGAATAAATAAAATATGTAAATATATCTAATTTCATAGAAACATTGGGTAAGTTTTTATAAATTCAATAATGAATAACACAAGACGAAATAATTTCAATCAATGATAAAAATACAATACCTTATAAAAACATACATGAATACAAATACATATTATATATATGAGCTCTGTACATAGTTCTTGAAGGGTTAATGAGCGTTAAGTACCTGTGGCCAGTCTTCCTTGGACGTCGCCCTCTCGATAATCTCCTTGATCGTGTTGCTCCTGGAGTTGGGGTCGTCCCGCCACACATACACGGGCTGCGTGTAGTTGATCAGCTCTACCAACACAATACAACCAATCAGTTCACAATTCACGTCGCACGATGTGAGCAACTTGACACTTCACGGCATGGTACTTGTCACTTCACATTTCTTAAAGGAGCATGTGTTTCTTGGCAATGATTTGACAAGCAACAATTGGAGATGGAAGGTACTATTGTTGTTTTCGTATGTTTCATTCTTATTGTACGTCACGTTTATGCTGTAAGGTATTGACCAATGAGGGCGCGACTCTTATGTCAACTATGAACCATGAAATCTATGCCAAATTGTGACAATATTTTCGTGATACAAACGTCACATCCGGTACATACCGATATTTAACTTCTTGAATTTATCAATTGCTATGAAACATATTAAAAAAAAAAAAAATCTCAAGTTTTTTGTGTTCTCTAAATAAAATCCTGTTTGAATTCTTCAAAATTTGACTTAAAAGTTCTGAAAAGCTGAATTTGTCATGGATTGTAAATAGGCCTATTTGAAACTTTCTGTTTATTAAAAAGGTTACATTTATCAATCTATATTTATATTAATCACTATTTATTATTTTTACAGTCATCAGAAAAAAATGTGATTTTGGGATTTTGTGCTAACAACAATGGAAATTACACAAATACTAGACATGTTGCCATGGTACTTAGCCCTACTATGTAGTGTATAGAAACCAATCACAGTCCTAGTCCTTTGGAGCTATCTATAGTCTTAAGACGATATTTCAAGTGACAGTCGAGGTGAAGAGTCCAGGGTGAATATAACTAATCAAAGTCCTTAGTGTCCTGGAGCTAGCTAGATCTAGGACGTGGTAAGGGCCCTAGTGCAATGAGTGATCTACGTACTACCAACAAACTGGTCCTGTCCGGTTTCCTTGCGCACAATCAGCGACGGAAAGCCCGTGACGTATGTTATGCCGGCGTCGAAGAACGTCGAGTGCGGCGCTACCACCAGGATAGGCGCCTCGGCGCGCGTCGCTTGGCGTCCCTTCACACTAATGCTCATTCCTCCCGCGGGATAAGTGCTTTTACCGAGCCAGCACAGCAACGGCATTATTCTCCTGGATTCACAAATAGTTGGCCGTCGTTAGAGGCGGATTCACATGTGATGGACATTGACGTGATATTTCAATCTGATTCGATATTTATACAAAGTATTTTTCTACGATTTGGACATTTTGAGAAAGGTTTATTTTAATATAATTACAGATTGGAATATATTTATGTATTCGAACGTGTATAAGCCCTACAGTAGTTCTGTCAATTGTTTATAACAAACCTAAGCCATTCTCTAAATTTACCAGAAATTGATTTGATAAATATTTATTTTATAAATAAAGTACGGTAAATCAGTTGATCACAGTTTTGACGTAATAATGATGAACAGATAATAAAATAAAATATGAATTCAGACGTTATTTCAGACAATATAATATATTTGACATGATTTCTCTACTACTTTTTGAATAGTTAATAATTATATTTGCCTGATCTAAACTTGTGTTCACAAGAGATGAAGGCACGAACCAGACGCGTGTAGGTTAGAATAGTTAGTCGATAGGAACTTTCATCTCCCATGAATACAAGCATGTAATAAATTCACTTTCAATATAAATAATTATCCGTTTCTTTTTTATTACCATAATGTTGAAAGTTGAAAGAATCGAAGTTATTCATTTTATAACGTACATTGCATAAAACTATTGCTATTGCAAAAACGTGTTATATTATGCATTGTTTTTATTGCTTTACAATTACTTACTAACGTAAATAGAATATTATTGTTCTTATCTAAGAAACGGTGGAACATTTGTAAGGATATCGTGAGAGTCTGAAGAAACAAAAAGAAACAAAAGAAACAGATTGAAATATCAATAATGTCACAACAATGTTACAATAATGTCCTGTACATAACTGGCCTTCCGACCTGCACCAGTTTCTACACCAACACCGGCTAATACAATAGACATAGTGTTGCAATAAGCGTGTCCAGTGAAACAATGAGCATTAGTGTGAAGCCGACATAGTATTTACACAGCCTATTAGATAATTAGATTAATTACAATTCACCGCCTCCTAGATCTTCCAACACCAACCTGCTAGTGTTATACAACAATAAGAGCAAGTGCATTGTTGAAGAAATCAGAACGAAAAGTGTAATCTAGGGCCTCATTCCTGTACATTGTCACTGCCTCTCAACTATCGTATCTTTAATTTTCTATTCATGTACAAGAGAGTGAAATACAAGCTGTAATATCATAGAGTAATGAATATTCTCCTGTATCTATGGCAGTACTTGGCAGAGTTATTCTATTACTATGTACCATCAAATAGATTTCAATTAATTCATACAAATGAATTCAAGGTAGGACAGTTGAGTGACCACCAATGAAAATGTACAGAGATGATTGAATATTTACATTAGCAGGTCTGGATTCATGAACATAATAATGTTATACAAATGTGCTGTTGTTAAATAAAGCGGGGCTTTCTTGAGAAATAATGACAGTACTATAATGTACAGACTATTTTCAAGGAAACAATTGAACCGAAGATCTTTTGAATGACCTATTATGTATAAAAATAATCTTCTTATTGTATCGTATTTTAATGTACAAGTTACAATTCCTGCCATTTATAAACGGAAGTACCCGATATGGAAAAAGTTCTGATAGTTCCGGCAGGAAGGCTGTGGAGACGGTGACATTAACACACACTGTTGAAAGCTTTAAGCAAAGCTTTAAGCAGTTACGAATCACTTGTGAACCGACATGGTTCGAATCGCGTTACAACTAAGACTAAGACTAAAACACTCGTTAAAACTGTTGTGAATAGAAGGAGACTAGATCACATGATTCACCGAAACAAATTCAAGTTAATACTTCTGTCGAATTGTACAAAGAAACCGAATTAGTAAGTATAACCACGAAACATATGAGATATTCAAAACTTTTAACTCAATATCAAAATGAAACCCTCGATTTCATTTCCACTTCCTTCTACCACCTCATCATTTAGTAGTATTTCCGACCGCTGGAGGGCACAACAACCGTGCTGGACTGTGATTGGCTATCGCCAGCCCGCTCGCCGCGCTCTCTGGCGATCGGAATGTTACACTAATTTCAGACATTGGCGAAGGAAATGGAGGTGAGTAGAGAGTTCTCAGGTTCTATTTCATATATCATTCGTGAATGGTATAGCCAACATTTAACCATTTATAAATTAATTAATTTTTCAAATTAAAAAAACGAGAATTGTTTGTGAAATTTTCTCAGTTGCGATTTCAGCCTTCTTTGAGCAAGTGAGAAAGGGTGATATATTAGTGCGTGCGTACTTCCACATAGAGGGATGAGTGCATTCTCGCCCTTGGCGACCACGCTCGGTGCGCCGACATAAATGACAGGCAGGGCGTCGAAACAAGACGAGTGAGGCGCCATCGCGACCACGGGCGCCTCCTTCCCCGACGCTCGCACGCCCTTCACGCGGATCCAGTGGAAACCACCGCAAAAGAATATCGCTCTCGTCACTACACGAGTCAGCGACTTTAACTGACTGGAAACCAACAAGGAGAGGAGTCAGAATGGTGCTCATTCAGTTGGAATTTAGATTCACTAGAGAAATTAGCAGTTTAAGGGGGTGCATGCAGGGTGCTTATACAAATAGAGAAATTCCTCTTTACTATTTTTTTATGTTCACGAACAAGTGTCATAGTGAATGGAGAGCTTACAACTCCAGGATAATTTTATGCTCTTTATTTTTTTAATATATAATGTTGCTTAACGACCTCGCCAACAGCTAGGTTATACGGGGGTACGAATGAGCGAATGATAATGAAACGATGAAGTGATGATAGGTGAAAGGACGTTTACAAAAACCCATGCCTTATGCGGGACTCGAACCCACGCCCAACGGTGACTTCAGTTACTACCGTTTACTAACGATAATTGGCTTAGCCACCGGGGCGGCTTCATGCTCTTTAATTATGATGACATTCTATCCTGATGAATTCAATCACTTTTAAGATGAAGAGCGCGATAAGGAGAATGGCATGGAGATTAGAGGGTGACAGGAGAGATGTTGGTCGGAGGTATAGACAGGCTGGAACTGCCGAAATAAGTAATGGACATTATACAAACAAATAACAAAATATTACGCGTTACCAAAGTGCATGATACGGCAAGAAACCCGAATCAAATGTTGAAAATGAGCAAAAATAAATGAGCATTAATTGGCACAGTAAACCAGACCATTTATGTGCATGTAACAGAACAAGCAATATCCACTTGTCTAGCAAGAAAAGTTAAGTTCCAAACAGAACAACACATAGGCATTCCGGCCTGCGTGTATTGAAGAGAGAAGAAATTAAATGGATTTAGTTTAGATTGAATTAGAAATAATTAGAGAGAAAACTAAAAGATCCAGATCTAATGAGATATATATCCAGTGAGATCTATTTCTAGTGAAATCCAGATATAATGAGACCTAGATCAAGAGAGACCTAGGTGCACCAACCTATCACGTTTTGAGGGTGTTACGAGTATATGGAAATGTTGAGCGATTGCAGAAATGTATACATTTTTTCAAAAGTCACCAAGTCTGTAATTCCAACTGATATGCGTAAAAAACATAACATTCATAGACAAAACAAAATATAATCTGCCAAGTTTTATTTATCAAAAGTAGATTATTTCGAATATTTAAATTTATAACATTCTCTATCTATCTTTCTTTTTTCTGTTTCGTACGTCAGTGGAATACAAGCCTACACTTGTATCCACAAAAGAAGGTCGTCTACCAACATAACAAACAAATATCATAGTTATATTTGTACAGCTGTGTTATTTTTAGCGTCAATTAATGATTTTCGATGACGATATTAGACGAGATCTACATCCTTAGCTGCATCAGTTTCTTCAGGATTACCAAAGTATTCACAGATATTTATGTTGGTAGCCGACCTCCTCTCGTGGATACAAGTCTACCAACATATCGCTGACAGCTGAACGGGGTGGTAGTGGCAGGGGTGAGGGGGCAATGCGTGATGGTAGCACATGCATCACATGCTCTCGAAGAATGCAACTAATTGTTCAGTACAGACACTAGCGATACGCATGCTTTCCTCATACATTACTGTCCAAGTGAAAAGCAATAATTAACACCCATATTAACAAACAGGAAAAGTAGAAAAAGACTGGGACATAATGACTGGGAAGAAAAGACATGGGGTAGTCGTTATTCTTCGGACCATCGGTCTATGTCACTACATGCGCACGTTGTTGTTGCTATAGTAAAATGAGCCTTTCGTGAATCTGAATCACCTGTGAAGAGGTTTAAAAGAAGTCATTTCGGCCGGCTGCGAAAATCAATAATAACACCAAGAAACATAAAGTAGCCTTATGAAGAACTGTTTTATCGACTCTGGCATTAGCTGAAGAAGATCTAACAAGCCAACAGCAAGAGGAGAGCCACAAATAAGCCGCTTCCTGTCAACACTTTCATGTCTCAATTGGAAGAAATCAAATATAATATAATATGATGACAGCTACATGTTGCCGGAAAGATGGTACAATAAGAACGTTGGTAGATGTTCTATTCGGGGAACTACGACTGCAGAATGGAAAGGGAAAGGAGATATATGTTATGCAAATGGACGAAATCGGTTAACGACTTCAAACAAATACTAGATCTAGCTTAAGAAAGCTTGAATTAAATACTCATCTTGTTCAGCTTTAAAATTCACCAAGATTAAGATTTAAGATTTACCTTTCAATAATTTATATTCATCAACCATTATTAATTATACTGTACAATACATTCATTTCAAAATGAATGGATAAAATCAGTCTGAAAAAAAATAAAACAAAAATATCCAATATTATAAAAAACACACGAACAAAGAAGAGAAGAAAACAGAGGAATTCAAGAATAAGAAGAAAAAGAATATCAAGATAATAAAAAGATATATGCCTTTTGAAAATATCTGTGTTTCCCCTGCATTAGAATTTTTATATCTCATACCGTTCAAAAGCTATCACTAATATACTGATATTTCACTAAATCGACTCCCGTGAACTCTTAATGAATTTTCAAGCCAAGCATCATTATATCCATTTACTGTTCTATTCGATTATTTATTTATGTCTAACTAATTTCATATTAAGATTATAAGTTTTGATATATCCTATATTTGAATCATGTGCAAATCTGAGGAACAATATATAAATAAATCATGCATGTATGTATTCGTATTAGTTGTGCTGAAACGTCAGTGGACTTGCCTGCCTATTGTGCCGGTTGACAATGCCACCGGAACAAGATAGGCCTATATCCTGCGGATGACAGTCACCAATAAGTTCAAGGTCAGTCTCAAGGTCAACCCATGCATGCTGGAAGTTCTACTTACCTACTTTATGGTTTATCAAATCGTAGCTGTCTCTGAATTAGCCTACATAATTGCATTCTAGTGAGAATAATCACTGAAGTAAAATAGCAAATAGCTTATTGAATACTCAACAATCACAATTAAATTGTATTACTCACGTAGCATGAGCATTAGAGCGTTTTTTATTCTAATTCGTAAATTTATATTGGGTTTATCGACACATGACTGTACCACTGATGACTAAGATCTATTGGCGACTAGATCTGATAATGTATGAGGTTGCTACGATTTAGCTAGTGTTATCTTATATCAAATTAAAGTTGAAATAATAGGTCAGGCAATTATTTATCAAGTCTTTATTGTTTCAATTCCAAAATATAATTCACGGTTTTTTTAATAACTTTTCACCAAACCATTGTTGTTTCTTCACAGCCCCCTTGCTACCAGTCTCGACCAAGGGGCTTATATCATAACAAGCTGATGAGAAGATGGAATGAAGGGTCATTTTTATAGGTGTTTGGATACTGGGAAGAAAACGGTTGTGACCTGGTATTTTGGAATCTCTCCAGTATTAGGACAACCACAATGCACCTCTGTCAGGATGATTGACCATGGCAGGAATCGAGCTCCTGTCTCCTGAATGACGGTTCAGTGCCTTAGCGACTGCTCCTCCTGTCGACTCTACGTAGAAGAGACGCTGAACTGATCGGGGTGAAAGATGATAACAACATTCGAACTAACCCAGATTTCTCTCAAAACAAAAACAACATGGCAGAAAATTATTTTAAATCTTTAGAGAGTTTGCATGTGACGTGATTTAGTACAACAAACGTACCGCGCTTTCAAAGTGTTGTGGAAAATTTCCCTACATGTTTTTGAGCAGCTTATCTGAAGTTATATTTTTTTTGAGAAAATATTTGATTTCTAGATGTTTAGGCGCGAGCTTTGACAGAAACGAAGAATGTACTTGAACTTGGAAAGAAAAAATCAATCTTGACTCTTTTGTTTTGGCATGAAAACATCATAACGAAACCTTTATTTTAAGTCTGTCTTGAAAGCTACTACAGCAACGATGGAATGAATGAATGAATGGATGTTAGGGATTAACGACGCGTCAACAGCGTGGGTTATTTGCGTCGTGGAACAATGTTGCAACGTAAACGTCATAATAATGCTTCAGCCAATATTGGCACAGGAAAAACAAGTGACTTTGCGTTTTCGTGCAATTCAGTACAACAATATACGACCAGTTCGGTTAGGTACGACGTTTAGATATTTATACAAAATCGCAACTAAGATTTGGAAATCTACAACGAAATGTTATGTTGTCATTTTGAATCAATTTGTGTACTTTTAGAAACACTTCGAGAAGGTGATCTTTCAAATTTAGTTCAATAGGAAGCCTGCATGTTGAATTATAATTTAGCAGAATTACAAAAATGAAATTATTTGTTCATATTTTATTTTATAAATATATATATATATATATATATATATATATATATATATATATATATATACATATGCAATTTAAAAAAAAACTTAGTGGTAATAAACAGGCATAACCATACAAAACATAAACAATGAAAAAATACAAATTGAACAAAATTAAAATTAACATCCTTCTATTTATTTTTGTTCGGTGTACTTCTTCACGCGTACATATCCTTACTATACACACGTTGAATTAAGCGTAAGAGATATCCCCAGGCTTGTTGATGCAGAGAACTATTGCGTTTTCTCTTCTCTTGAACATTATAATTTGAGCAAACAAATCTACAGCAGAAAATACAGCAAGAAGCATGGAAATCATGCAAGTGGAGCACCAGTGTTAGAGGCATGCAGTATGTACAATTTATAGACACAGTTTTAAGCGGGTTCATGCACGGTGGTTAAAAAATAGAGCAATTCACCTTCACTAATTTTTTTCTATGTTCAAAAACCAGTGTAATTGAATGGAAAGTTCACATCTTCAAGATAATCATCATGTTTATTATCATCAATTCTAACCAGTGTTACTGAATGTAGTCTTACCTCCTCCATCCTGAGATCGGTTTAGTCCTTAGATCTTCCTGCGTGAGTCCCATGAGGCCGATACATGCCAGGAACCAGGCGGTCACCAGTAGGACAGTAATGGCCAGCACCCTGAAGGGCAGTACTGCTATTGTGAACACAAACGTCTGGAACAGAAGGACAGTATTTATTAGGGATATCTACTACAGTACAAAGTTCGTTCATGGAAAAAAGATGTTAATTAAAGACATGGCAATCAATATTGAAAACGTGAAATGAAAATGATATATTGATCTCCACTCCTTTCAAACCAGTGCTATCGGTCAGTCCGCAGCCCGCACCTGCAGACGATACGTTTCTAGTGTACCTGCATACATTCTAGTGACGTAAAAGTTGCACATTTCAGATAAAATAACAATTTTTGTGATGGACGATATGAGAGCTATGTGATAGATGCATGATACATTGTTGAAGCTAGTGATATAAGAAATAATTATGTATTTCTCATATCACTAGCTTCTCCTAAACAATGTATCACCATCTATCAACCATCTCTCATATCGTCCATCACAAAAATGTATTCTCCAAATCAAGTCCTAATTTCCAATAAAATGATTAAGTTAAGTGTGCCAAGATTTCTGATCTGCTTTTTTGAATCCAATATTCTGGATTATTCTTCAAGAACGTTGATTACAAAGACATGAACAGCTTCGTTGATTAATCCATGTGTTTACCGGTAGTTCTGTCTCTCTCTGTCTCTCTCTCTCTCTCTCTCTCTCTCTCTCTCGCTAAAGAGTCACGTGATTTGCCATTTATAGTGCACAACCCGTCCGTTGAACTGCACCCAGTGTAAACAGCAGTGACGTCACGCGTAAACACTGACACAGACTGAGAGAGAGAGAGAGAGAGAGAGAGAGAGAGAGAGAGAGAGAGAGAGAGAGAGAGAGAGAGAGAGAGAGTGTGTGTATTCTATTATTAAAACACTATCAAAACACACGTAAGACTGGCTGGAAGTAGGTTAAAGGCCTATATATTTCACCAGATGAGAAAAAACAGCAACAACAAAAACTTCCATTGAGAAAACTACAATATTATACCGGTCGCTCTCGTTTGTGATGATGATTATTGGCGGTCGCTATTCATCCAACTCTTAGTCTACGTCACCACATGAGGGCGTTGTTGGTGTTGTTGTTGCGAGCAGCCTAAACTAACCATATATTAACTTGTGGAGGTTGAAATGATAATGAAACAATAGTAAATAATGAAGTAATAATATCACACTTCGAGCGTTGGTTAAAAAGCTGTTCGTTTATTCCAAAATCCAGTCAAACTACATAGACTCAACACGTTGCTAAGCACAACAATACCCTGGTTGCTAAGCTGAAAACATTCTCATTGTTCTCACTTCACAAGGCTCAACTTGCACCATCTAGAATGCCTACTAACTACTACCGCCACAAACTCAATCTAACTGTTAGTCAACCTAACATGCATCCCAAACTAACTAATCGTCCCTCTGTCAGGATGGTCGACCATGGTGGGAATCGAACACAAGTCTCCTGCATGACGGTTCAGTCTGCTAGCTGGAACTGATCCTTAGCCGTTCTAGTCAATGTGTTACATGCTCATCCATCAACACGAAAACTATATCATTGTCCTAGTTTAATGACTGTATATATTAGTCTATAAATTTTGCATCTCGCTTGACATTAGCCATTGTCGAAAATCTCACTTTTTTGTCACCTTCTAAACGACAATCATATTGACGAGATACGAATGACCGAACCACCTGTGCGCTAGTGGAGTGGGATAGGGGAGACGGTCGATCGGACCTTCCATATGATTGCGAGTCAGCCACGTTTCTAACAGGTTATCTGTGGACCATTAAACATTGCACTTTCCAGCCTCTCACTTTCGTCTGGTCCCCATGATTACCTCGTTGCCATGGTTTCGCACCACTCGGTCCGTGTTGTGGTTACAACGGAACAATTTCTCCACTTGAGTCAATTAACGTAACAAGAACAAATATAACTGGTTTCATTTCAGTTTTACTTTCGGTGGTACTTGAATTATTTCTAAATTGGGTTTCTTTGTTTAAAAAAAAAAGTATCATATAAGTTAGGGCTACTATTGGACAACGCTGTTTGTTTTGATTTTGACTCGTTGAGTTCATTTAGTTCGTTTTATATCTTATGCAATTTTTGGTTCCTAACCACTTGGTCAGAAAGATTTGATTTTTTTTTAATTCATGCTGTCTCTTCATTTTGACCACGATATTAATTGAAACAATATTTATATATTTTCTGGGGTGGTCACAAATAGGTCACATAATAGATAACACTCTCCTGACTCAAGTTTATCTGTTTACGATAGAACAAATCAAACAGCGATGCGATACATGCAATGATATTCTCACTGTGAAACATATTCTTATTGATTGTGAAAAATACTAGACCATTAGACAACAGTTGTCCATGGATCCCACTTTAGATAAAATATTGTCAGATGACTCAAAACTATTATATTCAAATTTCTGAATTTAACCGATTTATTGGATAAAAATATGATTTAATGGCTTTTATAGATAATTAAATGTCTTATATATTGAAAATAAATTATGAAAAAATAGAAACAATGGGTGATGAAATGACCACGCAGTTGATGTCAGCCAAAAAAAAAAAAAAATCAAGCAGCGACTCGATTTAATAACAACCTGTCTCGTTATTGTTTGCGAGCGAGCGAGAGACAATCGAATGGCGTTTAGCTAATAATTGGCACACCTGTAGACAACACTTGCTGGGTTATCAACATTCACACGAAACTCGAGACAATGCTCTACATGCGGCGTTCGTGGGACGAGTGAGTCAACAGGAAGTTAGGCAACACGCCGGACACACGACTGTGGCTTATTGCCTAATCACTCATATCATACACATACATTAACTATTAGGACGATTAGATAATAGTGAATATCAATTACTGACATGTATTTGAAATGAAGAAAGAATTTCATTAGTGTGTGTATATTATATAGGATTTAATAACGCCTATAATGATAATTAAAATCTATTTACATCGGGAAAATGGTTAATGAGATGACGGGATAAATGAGATGAAGTTGTCGCAACTAATGAGAAGGAAGCGGTCGTGGCGTGTGTTATGGAATCCACTCCGGCATTCATCTAGGCTATATCGTGAAACAACGAAAACCTTCATGTTCGATACAAAATTATATTAGTATATAAAATATAATATATAAATATGATATATAAGTAAATACAGTATTTAAATGTCAATAGTTTTTTTATTTGCTTATTTCTTTTCTAACACACAGTCTGGTTTTCTACAGCAATACTGGGCCAAAGTCATCAGCAAAGGAAGATATCTGTTGGTTACAGCATGTACCATTATCTTGCGAACTGTCCTCGTTCACTCGTAACATATGCGTAGGTGTTGTATAGGCCTACCTATACCATCATCACTACCAGGTTATCGAGACAGCTGCTGTTGACTCAACACACTGGCACACATAACAACAATAGCAACAATAACAATAACAACAACAATGCGCGTACAGGCGTGCAACGACCTCGTCAATGACGCGGCAGAAACGACTCAATAGCAAGTGCCGTTGCCATGAGACATCCGACCGGCTGTGCTAGAGGATAGAAGAGAGATGAAAGATGGAAGAAATGGAAGTAGGATTTTAGTTCAGATGTTAACCCTTGAAAGAGCGACCTACTTTACTATTTCTGCATAGAAATAATTGTCAATATGAAGAAGAACCGTTAGATCAATATATTATACCTAAGAAAGATCAATGAATCCGTTATCGAAATTTAGTTTATAATGAATGAATGATGAATGTTAGGATTTAAAGGCACGCGTTAACAGCGAGGTCTATTAGCGCCTATGTGCTTGTACCTTTAATTTGCCATAGTTATAAACGTTTGTGGATGTTTCAAGCATATGGAGGGATCGAACAAGAAAGAGAAAAGTGAGAGAAAGATGAGATTAAAGGAAGTGTTAAGAAAATAGAATAAAAATGCAACACTCAGTAATCCCTCCGTATACTTCGGTCACCAAAAGGCTTCCACTCGACCGAGACGGTCCGAACTTGGTCTAGGCCGTCACCCCAGACCTTCGCCATGGGTAGCCCTTTTAGAAGCAAATTAATTGCTCCCGACGAAATCACGGAGCCAAGCTAGCCCCAACCCCAAGTCAAGGTGTCCGGATCTTTCGAGAGGGTAGTTTAAAATAAAAACTAATTCCTCAGTAGTCAGTTCCCATTTAATTACAGGTATTTATTTCGATTAGGTTTAGCAAAAACGGTTTCGGTTTATACTTATAATGTGTTTCGGACTTTTGGAAACTGAAAGAAACTTGACTGGGTGAAAAAGCAGCAGTCCTGGTGTCAAAATGCATTGTTTTTCATGTAAAATTGTCTCGAGATAGTTTGTTGACAAGACCGCCTCGAAGTGTTGAAAGGTGCCGCTTCTAAACGGTCTCACTAATTCATCCTTAACCTTAATTAGAGGAACAATGATTGTATGTAGAGATTTCGATGTTAATAAAAAACTAAAACATCCGTGCTAGTCTTCTTGCACTTTCTCCTGGGTTTGTTTGTTCTGTTTTTTTTTGCACGCGCTGCATAATCAGGTGGTCCGGCGGTTCGATTTCAACGAGCAACACGAAACTTCTTGTCGGCACGCAGACATATCCGAGTTACATACGTAGCCTATATGTCCGCTGGTTTATTATATAGTTTTGGGGGCAAAATCGGTTCGACCACTTTTGAGAAAAAAAAACTACAATTTTGAAAACTGCTGTAAAAATAATCTGGAGGAATGTTTTTGTCAATCTTTGGAAGTATTACATTTTGAATGTAAACAAATTATAAAAAGTTATATAGTTAATTCGAGCTACATAAATAAGTTAAAAAAATATGGCGAAAAAGTATGGTCACAGACAGCGCAATCCTGGTGTCAAAGCTTTCATCGATTTATTATTAAAATAATTAAAATGGTAAGGGTTAGATCTTCCTAGTGGTGCCCCAACCAAACGATCCTACTTTCAACCAATGGCCTTAATGGGGAACAATGATATTGTATCAAGTTTCGATATATATTTATAAAAAAAAAGTAATGAGTGATTTGAGTTGCAAAACCAAGGAGTATAGATTTCTATTGCATGTCGTACAATTGTATCTCTCATTTCACAATGCAAATTGAACTCATATGCCATGTAGTATTGTATTGTTGTTTGGACCTGTGTTATCGACCCCACAGTGAACATATTATACGCAGCGATTAGATAGAAATGAGATAAAGAAATAATAGCACATCATTTCAATAGTATTATCGTATACGATATCTACCTCCATATATTATATTATTACCATATTATCTACCTCATTAACTTTTATTTATCGGTTGCTATTTTATATTATTCAACTATTTCAATGTTCTACTTATGAATGTACGAGAAATAGCTACATATGACAAAATCACAATATTTCTGTCCATTCTCAGCCATCTACTATCGTCATTTCCAACATTTATATTGTTATGATCCTCCCTTCTCATTTCTACAATTCAACCTCATTTAAACCTAATAATGTTTTGTATTTTATTTCTTCTATATTGGAACAGAATATAAACTCTTTCAGAGTAGACTTGCACTTATCATTATGCATACAATGGGGTTAGTCTTGTTTACAGGTACAACAGAGAAATTCGTTAATTAGGTCCTAATAAAATAATGTAAATGTCCTCATTTACATGATTAATATGCATTGTAATGTGGTGTGTAAATAATCCAGTGAATGCAATTTAAGTGGTGTCAAGAGTCAAACAAGATTAATTGGTTATAAAACATAATCTTGTAGGCCTACTGTGTGTGCTACTATTTATGTATTTCTTTGAAAATGAATGTATTTTGATATTTTATTACTCTGTCTACTAATGAAATCAGCTACCTATAAAGCTAACAAATCGTAAAAGTGTCATTTCAGGAAATTTCTCGGCCATTTAAAAACAAGTGTGATCGTTTTGGACTTATTAAGCCGTTACCCTTGGGGACATTTGCCAATAGTTGTTTAATTTGCGAGTTTTTTGTGTTTTCTGATAGATCTTGTCAGAAAAAGTAGAATTGTTGGTTTTTATAGGTTTTAAACTCATTTTAATGTGATGATTTTTGGATCGACGTCTATATATTTTGACAGATTTTTATATTGTATTTTTATAATTATATATAAAGGCCTTAGGTAGCTGGTTATGGGTGCGTTTTTTTTTTTTTCACCACATGGAAAGTGTTTTTGTTCACTTTCATGTTGTGTGTCTCATGCTAGAAGGATTTAATATTAAATCCTCCTAGGTCTCATGCGATTAGGTCGTGAAGGTCACTACAACTTAACCATATATCAGCGACCAATAAAGTTAACAAATCAGAAATGCTCTGCCAATCAACACGGTGTAACAGTTTTAATTCGATTGTTCTGTCTAGTCGTTGAGAGAAGCCAAACCGCCGCTCGTCCAATGGAAGCCCGCTAACAGCATGCAACCTCCCATGTACCACACTCGCTGGTACGTTATTGATTTTCATGAACGTTGAAGCCTAGCAAAATACGTTCACCCCTATAATTAACATTACATCGCTTAGCCTTGAGAAATTGTTGAAAAGAACCACAAATCTCCATCAAATTGATTAACAAACAGACTTATAAATAGGATAACCATCAATCATATTGTTAATCCAGAGAATGAAGAAATATTTATCAGTTTTTATGATTGTATTATTCTATATTCTATTGTAAAACAATATAAGAATAGCAAAAATACTTATATCTGTCTGGTTTTAATCGATAAAATTGTGTTATTGAAATGTTATAGATGGAAGGGTGTGTCGCGTTTACCTATCCATGGGCAGAACATTAAAAACTATGATTAATTTTTTATATATATGTAATCGTTAATACTCACTTTAATTTTGTCATAAGTTGAGAATAATTCCAATCGATGCACAAATGGATTCAATAATATATCTTCGTCGCACTGATGTGACATATTATCTTCGTTTGAGGGCAGTTTTCCGTTCATTTTTATATTTTTCTTTCACAACAACAAAAATTACTCGATAACAGAATTAAACTTGTAGTGTTTTATTAAATAATAATTCGCATAATTTCACTTGTAGTTAATAATCACTTATTGAAACAATCTCCAGAGTCATGCGACTTTCTCGTACCGCGGCATTATTAATAATGGAGAAATGTTAGGAGAAAGTAGATGGAGATGACAGAAAGTGTTGCGATTATGTTGTTTACTGTTGTTATCGACTGACGTCGAGCGAGTAGACATCGACTACTAGCGACAGCTAGCGAACGACATGAGAAGGAAGCATAACAACAAGTAAAAAACAGCTGTTGCTATGTATTGTTGATTTTTCTAAATAATTTCTTATTGATTAGAAAAAGGATGGAGACGTTAACGAAATCCTTAAGAAAATATTTTGCTTTTATTGACGAGAATTTTTCTCCAACGTGGGAAGCTTTGTGTGTCAAGAGTGAACGAATAATAATAGCAATAAGAAACCAAAGTGAACAACTTCAACTTGTACAAAAGTAAATTTTAGTCTGGCTCTACTTCCTTGTTGTACTGGCATGATTAAGTTTAGGCATTGGCATGAATCTCGGTGTTTCATGATTTTAATGAAATTAAATAACATTCTTCTTTTCACAGAGCAGAAGAAGAAATCGAGCTGCTGAAAATTCCTAACCTAAAATCGAGCCTCATGTCAAAAATAAAACTCGCTCTCGAAGGTGAACTGAAGCTGATATCTGAAGTTATGTACGTTTGCACCTTACCTACTCGTGATATTATATTTCATTTGGTACATAAATACATGAAGTAGAACGATGTATGATTTTATCCATTATCGCAGAACAAGTCATGCCTCGGGCGCTGATAAAAGTTGTTCAATATCAATCTTCATTGTTATGGGATGTTTGTAAATTTATTTTATACTTTGCTATTAGTTATAAAGATGTGTTGAAATGGTAGAAGACTATGTTCAAACTTCGATGAATAAAATTGAAACAGTGAGAGTTGAATCATTCGATATAAGAATTCCAAAGTAACATTTCGCCTCGCATCTGATTGATATTCAGGGTTTACTTTTGTTTCAGGCAAGGTTTCTCGGAAGCAGACGCTGAACTAGAAGAGAAGTATTTAAGTGTAGTGAAAAGCAGCGAACATAGAAGTTGCTCCATCAAGGCGTGTCAGGAGGCTACCTGTTGCCTGTCGTACAGTAGTTTGGTTGAGTGGGCTGGTGACGTGAGGAACTATTACAGAGGGCAGCACCTGCAGATGAGTCACGCAGTCAAACTGATAGACTTCGATGACGAGGACGCAATAAATTCGTTGGTGATGGCGTTCCAAGAAGACGGAGAAAGTAAACAATACGTTAAATGTAAGAATTAATGAATACCGTGCTGGAGTTTGAAGAAATATAAATTACTGGTTGATTAGGCATATCAGATTAAATGGTCATCCCCCTTGGTTATCAATGCTATTTTTGTGCCTTAATTATTAATTTTTTTGACACATTTCCATTTTTCTCATAATCAGTCCTAGTCTTTTTGCTTATTAAGTGTATAGTTTTATTAGCAATACTTTGACTCTGCATTGTTTTTTGTTTTCTTTCTTTGTAATTTTTTTAATGAAATAGTCCTACTTAATATCGGCATTGAGTTTATGGTATACTGTATAAACTCAATAATAACAATCTAGACTGTTTATTTGCAAAAAGTTCCATGAATCTCACAACATACTCGAAAATGTACTATTAGCTATATTTTGTGAGTTTACCATCGCATCAACGACTTGGTATCTTACGCTATTTTATACCGACGATTTTATATTATATTATACCTGTAGACGTAATGGTAATTCAGTTGAAAGAGTTCAGAGTTTTGTTTTCTGTTGATTTCAGATATTCTAGCAAAGTGCCAGTGGTTTACTCATCCCGTCACGTAGCCAACAATGTTGATCCGTTGTCAGCGTACGAGAAGCTTATAACAAGATGTGAAACTTTAACATTTAGAGACACTCGGGAAAGTCAAAATTAGCACATGAAAAGTACCTGTTGATTACCGGTACAAATTATTACAGTTTTTGTATATAAATTTTCATTTTTTACAGAATGAGCTGTAATATATACAGAACTATTTCTTTGTGGTGGTAAGATCGCCCTTGTGGTGCTCCGTTCAAACGATCCTAAACTTTCAGCCCTTGATCTCGAAGGGAAACAATGGCTTGGCTTTGTGTCATGTTTCTGAAGTATATAAAAATAAAAATGTTTTTCTGTGTCACTTCTACCTTTTCTTTAGTAATGTGA
Organism: Brachyptera putata; assembly: GCA_907164805.1. Lineage (NCBI taxonomy): Eukaryota > Metazoa > Arthropoda > Insecta > Plecoptera > Taeniopterygidae > Brachyptera > Brachyptera putata. Next base: position 20,647,908 of record OU015470.1, on the reverse strand, counting down.
CGTTTTATAACCAGTTTTTTATGACGTTTGAAATCAAGTTGAAAATCCTATTGACATATTTTGACGAATGTCGTCCGCGCTTCCACTTCCACTCGCTAATGGAAGTAGATTACCAAAGCTTTTATTATTAGTAAAGCAACATAATGATATCATACTGTTTATATTTTCTACCTTTTATACAATAAAGATGCAACAAGTACCGTGTAATATTGTGTAATCATTAACCCATTTCATTTCCCATCTCATTCCACTATAATCATCGATTGGTACAAGTCATTTTTTGCAGCCAATATTTGAAGCATTTTTTCTACCGTATTTATTACCTGGCTCACGCCACGAACTCCACGTTTGCCAGCCAGTCCTAAGTAAGGCAAGCGTAGAGGAGGTTGCGGTGTTGAAGGGGTAGCCGATAGACTTGCCAGCCAAACTTGTTCAATGAAAATTAGCTCAAACTTTGAAAAATAATAATTTTGATTTCTAAAATATTCATAATCATCTAGGTGTCTGCCAACAAGAATGGACTGTATTTTTTTATATAATTAATGTAGAAGCTATTGATTTAACTATCAACATTTTGTACACGGAACCTCTCTTCTTATTATCAACAAATGAACACAAAATCAAATTGATATCTTAATAATTACAACCGCAAATGTTTGCGGCGTATAGTTATTCATCTACCGTTATTTTTTTTTCACGTATTTATTCATTTATGTAGGCTTTTTTTCCAAATAATAATTGTATCCAATGGATATATTGATGATTGAACAGGTATTTATTTAAAGCTCATGATGAAAATGTCCACATTTAGGATACATTTAAGAAGAGTTTAGCCACAATTTTTACGAAGTAGGCCCCTACAAGCTCAATATAATTGAATTTTTAAAACTAAAAATGTCAAACAAATTATTATTAAACATATGGTAAGTAAAAATATTGAACCAATTTTCAAATCAATTTTTGGAAAGAGAGTAACAAAAAAAATATTTTAAAATATTCATAACAAAATGAAAGTATAGCCAACAAAAATTATTATTGACAATAATCAACAATAACAATACAAACATAAAAACAATAAAAATTACGAATAATTTTGATAAAATTTCAATTACAAGTTTTGAAAAAAATTACAAAAACGTTTCGTATGAAACACTGAAACAAAAAACTATTTTTTCTGAAATCTTCCATCTGACCTATCCGGTCTAAGTAATTACTACTCAACATTCCATTTTTCAAAATGTCCAACTCCTAATAAAACATCTCATTTACTCAGTAGCGTATCTAGCTAACGTCTGCTCTTGCTAGCCTAATGAGCGTAAACTGCTAATTGATTGCCCTCTTCCTCGACCAATAGCATCCATCAGTGGTGTTCGGTACATGACACCGCGCCGCCGCTGTGTAACCCGAGGTATTGATTGGCGACGAGATGCGGGTTGCAGCTTCCTCCCGCAGGAGCAGGTCGAGCGAAGGAGACCGTAGTGCCTACGTCACAGGGGCAGGATAAGGACGTCGTGTTACAGTCTGGCAATAGTAAGGTAATAATATCGTTTCAATGTATAATCTATTTGATTCATAATGGGTTTATCGACGCACTGTAATGATAACTGAGATCTATTTGCGTCGGTGAATGATAATAATAATAATATATTTATTATCCAGTTTGATCTTTACATTGATATTGTACAATTCAGTTAAGTAAGTTAAGATACAACGAATAGATAACGTCCTAGATAACATACATGATATATGATGGATGAGATGAAAGGATATTTGGTTGTATTTTGAGCAGTGGGAAGGATTGGGTTCTAAGCTATTCTAAAAGAAATATCTTGGTATTCAATTCAAACACAGAGGGAAACCACGATGCATCTGTGTCAGGACTATGGCGGGAATCGAATCCCGGTCTCCTGAATGACGGTTCAGCGTGCTAGCCACTGATTTACGGTATTGTTTCACGAAAAAGAGCTTAATATTCACTTGTTATGCATTATATCCTCTTGTTCTATCTTCAGCGTCGAGATGTTTGGAAGATCTTTCGGTATTCATCGTACCAATTACATGTAGATAATAGGAACACGTTTCAATAAAGAGAATTAACATTCTAGTCAGTCATTCACGCGTAAGAAATTCACGTATTTTAGACTCACTTTTTGTTTACATTGGTAATAAACGAAGCTTGTTTTGAAATAACGCCCGTGTATATATATATTATCATTAATTATCTCAATTTTAAATTGTATTCAGAATTCAAATTATGAAGAATTATCAACATTATTAATTTTGAACAAATTATGTTGAGTAGTTTTCCAGGTCATAAACTGTATGCAAGTCTTGGGCTCTTGGCCTAAATAAGTTCTTCTAACTTAAAATTTGATTTTTTCTATCATATATTTAGGCTACTTACTACAGTTAGAAGTCGGTTGAGGCAATTCTTAGTGCTTGCTTGTCAACGGAATAAGATATCGAGTATTCATTGAAATAACCATTCATCTAGTATATAATATATATGTATATATATATATATATATATATATATATATATATATATATATATATATATATATATATATATATATAATACTGTAAATGCACTCATACATCATACATGTGGGAGCTATTAGATGTATGTATATAAAAATAGTTGCAATGAAGCCCCGAATAACCTACCTGTTGGTGGGGTCGTTACATCCTCGTGGACGTGCAATAAATTCCATTATGTAAGTCTTAGTTTAAATTTCTTCGAATCCGCTTTGAAGGATTTGTATATATGTTAGTATTTACTACTTTTATTACATCAATCGTTAAATGCAGAGTTTCCAATCTGCCAACTTTTACAATGTACATTTACAATACGTCTATAATAACCTAGCGTCATTCTTATTAGCACACATTACGTAGTCATATAAATTATATATATATATATATATATATATATATATATATATATATATATATATATATATATATATATCATCATCTTTATTATACTCTTATTGGCACTAATCAAGAGCACGGGTGTCGATTTAGCGAAAAAAAAATGTGTGATTTTTTCTGAACGGTATAAGATATCAAAATTCCAATTCGGGGAACACAGATATTTTCAATACTTTCAAGATTGTATAAGTAAAAACTGTTTATCTCAAGTATTTATTTAACTATCAATCATTACATAATTGTCAGCCGTATAGGCCTACAGTTAAAAAAAAACATAATCTGTATAATTTCGACAAACGATAGAAATTGAAATGTTTGTACTTTTACTGTCTTTAGAATATTGAAAATACCCGTTTTTTCCCCGTATTAGAATTTTGATATCTCATACCGTTTAGAAGTTTCTATCATAAAACTGATTTTTCTTCAAATCGACTGCCATGCAATCGTTCTACTATACATACTCTGTTGAAATCACCCTGGCGGGAACATTTTGCCCTACGAAGACATTAACGGAGACCTCACCTTTAGACTCCTTAATAGGCTCATCCAAAACCAACCCCATGAATTGCTAAATGTGTCGCTTAGAGCGGTAAGAAGCTTCTGCTTGTGTTTGGGGCACGCGGCTCACAAGTTGCACTCGGCCTACTTTTGCACACGGGTTCCAGCGAGGAGGGAAATCTAGGTCAACTACCCTTCTGGCAAAACCTGTGCAACATTCCCACCACCTCACCGTATACACGCGAGGGTGGAGAGCAGACAGCTGATTGGTTCATTTGCTCGCTGGAAGAAAAGCGACGGACAATTAGTGCGCGATTAATTGCAGAGCTATATTGGAGGTAGTGTAATGATTTAGAGAATAGAAAGATGGTTTTTTGACCCGGATAAAGTCATTAAAAGTGAAACTAAATAAATGCTTTAAGAGCGAAATATCACGTTTTTGATGTTGACTTTCGAAGATATGAGATATTTTTATTCTAAAGATATGATTCTACTGAGTCCACCCAAGACTACACTATAGCAAGATGAGAGAAATACTGTAGTCCAGTCTCATAGGGCAAACATTTCCCGACAGGGTTTTTACAGATATAAGTGATCATAGATCTAGAACCGTGTAAGATACAAAATTAACAAATATTTCATCTGACAGTATTTGTTGGAAATGCTAATGAGTCAAATTTCATAATAACGAAGGTGGTAAGATCAGTTGTAACTTGTAATATTATTGTAACAGTAACAGACGATATTTCTACCATCGACTTTTACCTAACCTCGTACCGTTACATACAAATAATACGTAACATATTATGAATGTTCATTATGGATTGACAGTATTCTAGAAGATACTTCTCTGCACGCTGTGGAGCAGTTTTACAATACAATATATTACAAACGGAAATCCACATCCAGTTTATGTCACGTTGAAATTGAAAATGTTACGCTCTGGGGTAGGTCCCCCTTAATCAACTTCTCAGTCATTGTTTACTTGAGATTTGAATAATATAGCGTTTTAAAGTTTTCCTAGTAGGGTCTAACTATGCATGCTATTTGAGTTTGAGCTCATTTTCAGTATTTCGATACCAAAATTGTGCAGTAAATTTCAAATCCTCGTTTATTTGAATTGACAGTCTTGTTCTGCCACGTCGCAAGCTGTAATCCTAATCCTGAGCTAGGTGTCTGACAGGTTGCCTAGTTCATCCCACACAGTGTACACTCTACTAGCGGGGGGGGGGGTTTCACGGTAGTGCTGAAAATAACTGTTGAACTTTTCATAGACTTGAATGGTTAATTTTGATTAAATTGAGTTTTTTCAAAAACGAAGTGAAACTTCATGAAAAAAAACGTTATTATTCTGTTTTAAATCATCTATGATGCAGAGAACACAAATGAAATCAGAGAGTGAACTTTTTGTTCGGAATTTTCAAAAAAGAGGGATGTCAGGCAGACTGGAGTATTATCAGATTGAAACCCAACTTCTCTTGGAGCTACTAAAACAGCTTCAAATTGTTTCACAAATTTTATCTTCATTCTGATAAATTGATTACTTTTTCATAACGTTCAAAATACATATTCTTTGAATCACAATAAATCACACAAACCCTAATGGGTTGAGATTGAGAAATTGTTGTGTAAATTTCTTATATTTTCCTGATATACATATGAGATAATAAATATATGTATTTATATTTATTCAAGAGAAGCAATTCTTGGAAATTTCCGTTAGATGAATATGATCCAAGTTCCATTCCTCACACAAAGCACCAACCGTACAAACCATTGAATTACGTATCGCAGATTTATTTGCTCGTTCTTTCAATACGTTGCTACGTGGTTTAAACATATAAGTCCCATTCACGTTCCTAGCAAGCTATCTCACGCGTGCGTGACGTCAGGCGGGATTAAACCACCCCCTAACCACCCCCTAACCACCCCCTTACCACCCCCTAAATCAGCGGCAAGGTGAGGGGGGAGGGATAACAACAATACCGGTAAGGGGATCAACTAGTTAACCCGTAGTAACATGATTAAATAATCAAGTTGAGAGTGTTAGAGAGAGAACAAACAGAGTTAGACAGAGAGAGAGAGAGAGAGAGAGAGAGAGAGAGAGAGAGAGAGAGAGAGAGAGAGAGAGAGAGAGAGAGAAATAGACTTTTAATTTCTAGCTGTACATTTCAAAATTTAGTTATATCCTAGTTGATTCATTTTTCAATTCCAATTTTTTTTTACTTCTTCATTGAGCATTTAATCATCCAATTTTATTTATTTATATATATTTTTTAAATTATTCACTGTAAATGTTGGAAGATGAAAAGGCGTGGCGATATTTTCCTCTTATTTTCAATTAATATGAAGTCCATCCACTAAGCATGAATTCTATTCGTCAAATCTAAAATTCAAGTGATTATTTATTGATTTATTATTTATTATTTATTTATTATTTTATTAATTTATTATTATTTCGGTACAATGAATAATCTACACCAAGGAATGAAAAACGAACATACACAATCTAATGCATTGAGTATAATCCACAACGCTTTCGAATTTGGAATTAAATATGAAGACTGGTACATGGTAGTTTTGTGTACACTTGCGGTCACATAAAGTGGTCGATCAAGCCACATTAAAATACACCCTGGAGAAAATTTACTGACATTATACGCATTGAAACTAGCAGACAATCTACAGAAACACTTCGCCCATAGTCTATAAAATAATTATAGCTGCCAAATTTAGTTATAGATTTAATTTTAAATTTTAATTTCAGTTTCGAAAAAGATATCATTTTATGTTGCCGCAAGTGTACATACAGGTAGGTCTATATTAAGATTCTCAGAATGTAAAAGCATTAACCAAACGAACGTAACTAATTCGACTAATAGAAATTCATGCTTAGTTGATATATTTTAATTAATTAAAACCTAGAGGAAAATATTAATACCACGCCTTTTCGTTTTCCAACATTTACAATCCATCATATTTTCATTACCCGAGTACACACCACCGCCGCCCCCCTTATTGAGTCAAGTCAGTCTGACGTCATTTCAGAGGCGGGGATTACCGCCCCCCACCCCCTATCCCTTCCCCCACCGCCCCCCGGCGTACAGGTCGATAACAGTCTAGCTCTCCCTCTCGATCTCTCCCACTCGCTGTGCCTAATAAAGACGTTCACATTGATAAATAGATTTATAATCAATGGAGATATTATTTCATTTATTTATATTGTGTTTAACGACGTATTAACGACGCATGAGATATATGAGATATATTGGCGTCTGTTGAATGAGGTGGTGGGAAGATGATTCCATTTTTTTCATTCATACCGGTATATCATTTTATTCTTGTTCACGCAAGTCGAATATATTTACAAGTTATGCGTAGATTATACGTACAAAGTTTTATAATAATATTATAATAATAAATTTATAATATACGGTAGTAATATCTCAATTCTATAAATATATACAATAATTATAGAAACGTTTTTATTAGTTTAGAGATATGATTTCATTAGTTGTTTCGGACAGTGGGCATGAAATGGTCTTCAAAGAACCATTCCAGTATTCCAATTCAGTCCAGTTCTTCATTTCTTTACAATTTAGGATGTCAAGGTTTTTATGTTTTTTTGTCAGTTCTCCACAGGTCAAACGGTGGCATTATCAGGTGGTACCTTTTTTTTTGTATGAATTTTAGACATTTCAAAAATACCCGCTAGAATAACACAGCGGAAAAAAAAGAAAATATTTTTATTTTCCATAAAATGAAATTTTGCGTGAAGTTGAATTACATTTTGATACACATTTCTGGAAATTTTCAGCTTGATCGGGTCAGCCATTTTGAAGAAAAAACATAAAATGTGCTAAATTGGTACCACTCGAAGCAGTTTTTACCCATTTTTACCCATACTATTACTATCCGCTCGTCTAACAAAGCATATATGGCGTTTTCCTAGTAATATGAAATATTACGGAAACGACGACTATTTATGCTGAATGTCTAGACCACCTAGCTGATATCCAATATTTGTCAGCAGTATTTCACAGCGCTAACGCATGGGGCGTGATGTTTGAGTGACAGTTCTGATTTCACGCTATCTCTTTGACGAGCTTGTCGTACACAGATATTGTTTGGCTTTGAAATCACTGTTATTAATCCACAGTCAGTAACATAGAGTTAGGAAGTTTTTAATTCACAGATGGTAACTCTAGCCAAAAATAAAATAGGCCTATGTTTACAATCAGTGGAAGGGAGACTCATCACAGGGGAAATTTTGTAATCATGCTTTTTTCAATCGTTTATTTATATTGGGTTTAACGACCTACCTACTATACCATGGGCGTCGGCAGCGGGGGGCCAGGGGGTGCACTTGCCCCCCCCCCCCTGGGACCAGGCAGAAATGTATTTGAAAAATTGAATTTTTTTCTTTTAAACAATGATGTTTTTCGAAACTTTGTAAGTACCGACTGTACCGGTGACATATTTTAACATGTCTTGTTACGCTGGTGGTCATGAGTCTGATGTGACTGGGGTGGGTAGGCAAAGCTATGCCTTCGCCGACTGAAGAATATGATTTATTGGGCTATTCTTATTTCCTGGAAATTTTGATATTGGGTATCATACGGACCAATCAGATTCCAATAACTCATTTTGGCCATTTTGTATGATGATATATTCACAAAGTTGAATAGGATCAACTACTTGCATAGAATTTAACCAATTCAACAAGCTGCCTTCTTTCTCTATAAAAATCAAAAGCTAATTAAATGGTCACAAAACCTCCCAAAACACCATAAAACGATGAAATTTGAAAAAATCCCCTTGGAAACTCCCCCACTCCCATTGGGACTTGTGCATTTTCGAATTTGGGATATTTTGCCCCCCCCCCTTAAATTTCTTCCTGCCGACGCCCATGTACTATACAGACGACTAACATCTATCAGCGTCGGTGAATTATATATGAGATGATGAGATGATGAGATGAGGGTTCATTTTATTATGTGTTTTTGGATAGTGGGAAGGAGTCGGTAATGGCCTGTTTTAAAGAACCATCGACAGAGGGAAACCACGAAAAAACTGCTGTCAGGAAAGTTGATCATGGCTGTAATCGAGCCCCGGTCTCCTGAATGACGGTTCAGTGTGCTAGTCACTCGACCACTCGTCTCAGTTTCCTTATATTGATGAGTTGTGAGAATCATGTAGTCATTCAGTTTATACTGAATATAAATATCTTTATTATCAAGTCTCTGCCACACAATCAGTGGCTGCCATAATCGACACAGAATAATAATAGCAATTGTTAGAATATCATAGGAAGAACGGTAATGAATCAAGAAAATGTTACTAATTGGCCTATGAAATAACAAACAAAAAACTAAAGCTTTAATTAAGGACATCTATTGATAATATTGATACTGATAAAGTTCCAAGCTCTTTAGGTAGAACAATTATACCATTGTTGTGGAACTTTATATTTTGGTTCACAGTTTCCTATACTTTATTTTTATCAATAGAATAATTTCTATTTGTTCAGACTCTTAAAGTAGAAAACTATAAAAGAACTCTTTTTTCTCGTTCCTTCAAGTCCAGTAATCTTGTTTGCTAAAAGCTGGCGGTCTTAGCTTGACGGGCACGTTTCTCACGGCTGCTATCGCGTGCGATAAGTGATTCCCCGCCGCTCAAACACGTGATCGGAATAAGGGAGGAGGGGAGGGGGATAGGTGTCGTGAGAGAGAACAAAAACATAGAAACTGTACGGGATGTTGGGAACTATGGCACTTCGGATGTTTGTGTTGTTTTTTTGGAAACTTAATGTGTACAGCTTGAATCAAAAGTAATAGTCTCTTTTCTACCTGGATAAACTAGTAAACCTTTGTGATATTGCATAGGATTGAAGAGGTATCAGACGAACAAAAATCAGACTTTCACTTTTGGTTCAAGTCTGATTACTTTTGTTTCTGGGTTTGATACCAGACCACTGTCACAAGGACACCCGATCGTTCAAGACATTTTTTTACCTTTCACAGATTTGTACAACATCGACATTTTCCGGTCTATCCGGACATTGACATTTTCCGGTCTATCTGGTCTATCGACATTTTCCGGTTTATTGTAAAAACGGTCTTTATTTTATGACTTTTCGGTAACCTTCTGATCTTATTATCCATGTACGAATGGAAGAAAAACTGTACCAAAATTTGTATTACCACCATTGACTGCAATCGTTGGTTTTCGAGCTATGGCTGATTCTACTTCTTTATTATTATGGCTACTAGCACTGGAAGTAACTTAAGATAGTTCAGTTATTCGATAGAGTGTTTTTTGTCTGCATAATTTCGTACTCTGGATGTAAAGGATTTCAAAACTGACCGTTTCTGAGATTAGGTGATGACGAGATTTGGCTAAAAGGTACTTTTTCGTATCTGTTGGTTCTCTGAGAAGTGTATCTTTTCTCTCCATCAGTATTTCCAGGAATGGAATCTGATGATCTTCTTCGACTTCCATTCTGAATTAAATATTAGATTCTAATTTATTTATTTAAAAAAAGAAACAGCTCAGCTTTTTGCTACCGTGAGGCCAGATAGCCCAACAATCATCGACGTAACGTACCCTAAGCCAGCACTTGGGCTTGAATATGGCTGTGTCGAATGCATTGTCTGCAAAATCAGCAATGAATAAATTTGCTAGAAGAGGTGATAAAGGAGATCCCATAGCTATACCTGCTTTTTGTTTAAAGATTGCTCCCTCGAATGAACAATAGCTTGCTTCTATGCATCCTTCGATTAGATTAACTAATTAAGTCGCAATACTTATTTTCTTGGTGATTCTCTGGCTTCTTTTACCGGGATATTTGTAAAGAGTGAAACAACATCGAAACTAAGTGAAATATCTTCAGGATCGATTGCGTAGATTGAAATTAGTTGAAGAAAATGACTCGAGTTCTTTAGATAGCGCTTTATTTTCTCTATCTCAGGACTTGACAACTTGGCAACGAAACAAACGAGCTATTTCTTGTGCCGAAGAACATTGTATTCACGATAGAACAAAGTTGTACATTAGGCGTCGTAAAATATACGTCGTGAAAGTTTTAAAACAATATGTATATATATATATATATATATATATATATATATATATATATATATATATATATATATATATATATATATATTAATTCAACAAGTTTCTGATTAACCACCAGTAGGTTATTATAATGGTATGATTATAAATCAAACCATTATAATACCCTACTGGTGGTTAATCAGAAAGTTGTTGAAATAAAATGATCCCGACAGCTGGGTTAGCTGAAAGATGTCGCTCAAACAGTACAATTTCCTGTCAATTTTTAGTGCAATCATCGAGTATAGAAATTTGTGACTGTACGAAAGATATGAAACAATTAAAACTGTTTAAGAATTCCTCTCTGGCGTAATTGGTATCGCGTCAGACCGGCAATCTGGAGATCAGGGTTCAACTCCCGGGAAGGTCGCGATTATTGAACAGTTTTAAATCATACCTTTTTATATATATATAATCCCGTATCATTGTATGCGATGCGTTTGTATATCTATTGTAGTTCCTATCCGTAGAATATTTCATCTCCACAGATATTATTTTGATTGGATTGAAATCGAGTTGTTGCCGGACGCGTTAGTAACACTTGGTCAACAGTCGAGAGTTGAAGTCTCACTGGCCGTGATCGTTTCGTCACGTATTCAATATGAAGTGAAATGTAATCGATAATCGATCATTCAAGTATCGATATGCCCCAGTATCGAAACTATTCTATCGTTCTGAAGCGGCTAGTCCGTGTACTCGGTTGAGCATTGTACCCTGTGGCCTTATTCTGTAACTGTAAACGAAATGAAAGTTCAACAAAACTGTTAGAGCACATATGATAGCCCCTATTGCACTTTACTTTAAAAAATGGAGAAATTCATTTCGACTATTTTGTTCCCTTGTTGACTAACCATTGTAACTGAATGAAAAGTTCACAATTCCAATATAATTTCATGCTATTCAATCAATATGACATTCTATTTTCGGGAATTCGATCAGTTTCAAGATACTACGTCAATGTGATTGTGATCAAATTCATTGGCGTATTATCTTGAATTTTTTTTTTTTTTTTCGATAGCATCGAAACTTGATACAAAATCATTGTTCCCCTATTAAGGCTAAGGATGATAATAGGATCGTTTGGAACTTGTCCAATTAAAAAAAAGTACGATGACTTACATTAAAGAGGATACAATTATCTTGGAGTTGCAAACTTTACATTCACTACGCTGGTTTGTGAACATAGAAAAAATATTAACAGTGATTTTCTCTGTTTGTATGAGCACCGTACATATAGAGAATCGTCAGAACAAAGCGAAGCGGCAATCGTTTCGTTTTAGGGTTACAGAATAATGGCCCTGATATCGTATTGCTGCTTTCATCGTGACAATTGACAACTTTTGTATTAACGTTTTTTGTTGATTTGTAGTTATACGGTTGCACGTTTTTTTTCCGTTCCGGTCGGAATGTTTCTGATTTGTCTTCTTAATTACCGGCACGGAAAAAACGTTCAGTCCTTTACAATGAATCAAGCTTCAACACCGGAATCTTGATATGTAATCATTATTCTCCAATTAAGACTAGGGATACATTAGTAAGCGTTTAAAAGCTTGCTCGTTTCAAGACTTCAATACGGTCTTATCATCAAATATAAATAATTATGTGTAGACTATTAAAACTCACCAACAATGAACTGTGACATGTACTACACTGTATGTGACAATTCTCTTTAGCCATAGATAAAAGCATCGAGTAACCAATTTCCCCGGAACTCGTTTATTTGTTTCAACCGTTATTTGTGATATCCGGACATTACCATTTCTGCATGAATGTCTCCAGACACATCAATTCTGCTATCTTCCGCTTTGCACGACGTTTCTTAGGCAATGTTCACTTCCTTCCGTTACAAAGCGGATATTAAGTATACTCTTTATTCATTACTCCACAGATTTGCACAGAATACAAATATAGGAAATATCAAAACTTGAAAAATAAAAATAAGTTAATGGAAAGAGATTATTGAAAAGAGCAGTAAATATATATATATATATATATATATATATATATATACATATATATATATATTTAATATGATGATTAAGATGGTTGTGTGGCTTAGAAAGGAGAAATTCATTAGTCATTTCATTTAGACCCACTATTTACAGATTGTTCTTAAAACAAGTGGCAATGATTACGGTCATGAAATTAAACGAAAACAATCAAATATACTCGATAAAATTAAACATTGTTAGCATTAAACATTAAACATCAAACATTCTGAATTCTTCATAAGCGCAATGTTAATTTAGCATTATATCCTGATGGCAACAGTGATTTTGTATCAATGTTTCGATGTTGATATAAAAAAAATAGATACGTTAAGGTCTTCATAAGATGGCTAACAATTATTATGAAGCTATCAAATATTATCTGTCTTTAAACACTCGGCATGAATTGAAAAGTTTGGTCCCCTTTAAAACAATATAGAGAGAGGTATATTGTATTCACTGCTGCCAGTGCTGGCGCGACCGCTGCTCTGCGGGCTGCGTTCAGGAGCTAGGACATCGATTCGGTGGCAACATTGAGTTAACCACTATGGCCATCATTTACGTCCATTATTTCATTAATTCCACTTCATACGATGAAGTGAAATGAACTTATCATCCATCTTGAAGTTCTACCCTCACAAGTAATATAGTTAAATAATTAACAACAATTGTTCAACCATGTAAAGCCTATCAATCGTTGAAATCATTACGAGTTTTGTAATTTCGACTTATTTATGGAATAAGATTTCCAATTAATCATTGATAGTTAAAATATCATTGGTCAAACTTTTTTTTTCATCAACACCGAAAACTTGACAAAAAGCCTTATTAGATCATGGGAAGGAAGCGGTCGTGATCCATCCGAGAGGAAACATCCCAGCATTTACCTAGGCAACAGAGGGAAGCCACGAATCACCTCTGTAAAGATGGGACAGTGGCGAAAATCGAACTGAGGCCCGATCTAACCTTATCTACCGCTTACATGGAGCATGCGCGCTACCACTGACGCTGTTGATGCTTCAACTAGGAAAACGCAACATTTGCGTTGTCGGATGAGCGATATAAGCATATATATATATATATATATATATATATATATATATATATATATATGAAATCTAATGGAAAGCTATCCTACGCACCTTGGGTTCAAAACAATTATTTATGTAATTATAAGGGGGGGGGGGAACAAAATATTTGCTGCCTCCTAAAGATCTCATGATTAAACATGTTTAGTCTAGACTATAAACGTATGTTCCTTGTTTCCAGAATGATGACGTGATCGAGGACTCGAACCCGGTGCGAATAACAATATAACCAAGATGGCGAACACGGCCCAGTTGATCCGGCGTCAGAGTTCCCAGAACTTGAACCCTCAACACTCGCTGGACAGGCTGGAGATGAAGGAACTGCGAGGACGTCTGGTGGTGGAAAACGGAAAGACTAATAACCTGGCGAACTATGGCACTACAAATATAGCATTCGACGATACGAGTCCCAATACAAAGGTAAAAACATTACTTGGTTATATTAGGATTGGTTTATAGTCAACTTTCGACTAGCTGAAGTTTGGTTAAAGCCGAGGCGTCAACGATTAAAAAAATCAGGTGTCCACTTTGAAAAAAAAAGGGAAAAAAACACGAAAAATTGAGAAAAAAAAATGAAAATTTGCAATTGCTCAAACTGGCTTAAATCTGTGAAAATTCTTGAAGAAAAATATTCGTGGCTATTTAGTATCAAATATCCATTCTGGTATCTGAGTAAAAATCGTACTTTAGTTGATACTGAAAGTTGGCTATTGATTTTTATCTGATGGTCACCATGGTCCCCAATCTTATGATCAACTAATATTTATCAATCACTGCTATCTAGATATCTGTATAGCTACACGATAATGATACCCGATTGTATGGCTCGAAGCACGGCGATTATAATGTGAATCCTTTCCTCTATACGGGCTTTAAAGCGAGCGAGAAATCTGTCACTTCGGCTTGAAATGCTTGAAATGCTTGAAAGGTGCACTTACCAGGGATCACGTGGCAATTAATAACTCGACGTCACAGCTTAAGAGGGTGCATACACGGTGCTCATGAAAATAGAGAAATTCATCTTTTCCATTTTGTCTGTTTTTACGAAAAAGTGTAATTGAATGAAAGGTGTCTCAGCTCCAAGGTAATTTTATCCTCTTTAGTTCATGACACTCTATTTTAGTGAATTCAATCAGTTTTAAGACAATACGTCAATGAATTTCATCACATTCTTTGTATTCATTGAAGTATTATTATAAAACTGATTGAACTCACACAAATAGAATGTCACATCAATTAAAGAGCGTAAAATTATCTTGGAGTTGATATACCTTTTATTCAATTACAGTGGTTCGTGAACATGGACGAAAAATAGTGAAAATAAATTTATCTATTTTTATAAGCACCTTGCATGCACCCCGTTAAGAGTCCATGGGAGTCGATTTAGCGGAATATCAGCTTTTTGGTGATAGCTTTTGAACGGTATGAGATATCGAAATTCTGAAAACGAGGAAACACAGATATTCTCAATACCTTCAAGATGTACAAGTGAGAACTATTTACCCCATATCACCCAATCATCAGGCGTATACGGCTAAAAAACACAATTTTTTCAACGGTATAACCGTATCTGAGATAAGTATAATTGATACTTTCACCATCTTGAAAGTACGGTATTGGAAATATCTGTGATTTCATTCCTGTCAGAATTGCGATATCTAATACTGTTCAATAGTTATCACCAAAAACCTGATATTCCACCTAATCTACTCCCATGCACTCTTAACGGCTGAAACTATATCGACCAGTACAATGCCATTACACGCGGAGACACGCTGTACACTTGATGTCGCGTAAAGTGCTCGACTGAGCCGCAGTAAAACGTGTCATAAAAACACTTCCCTGAAGTTATATGCACTAAAACCAGCAGACAATGTTACAGACACACTCAAACTAGAGATTCAATGAGAAAGATAGTGGCAAGATGTGAGTAGATTTTATTTAAAATTGGTTTTAATTTTGGAGTAGACATTTATGTTTGTGTTTTTGTTTTTTATCTACATCGAAAATTTGACACAAAGCCATTAATTCTCAATAAAGGAAAAGGATTAAAGTGTAGTTTCGTTAGTACGGGCACCATGAAGACGAAATATCATACCAAAAAAATAGTTAGATTAACTTTATAGCTCATTCAACACATTAAAAATTAAAATGGTAAGTTAATAACAGAAATAGAAACAGTTATGTGACCGCAAATGTAGGTTTTGGCGAGATAAAAATTTAATTTATTATTCCATTCCTGTGTTTACCAATGTTGATAATGTCCAGATATATCACACAAATAACGGTGTATCCATTTCAATGTGTTCCGGACATTGGTGTTCATTGTTTTTAATTTAAAGTTCAATTTATTGTTTTTAATGTAAAATAGATTGTACATAATTATTTATATTAGTGACCAGACCACCAGACCGTTTCGAAAACGTGAAACAAACAATCTTTTTGAAGCCGCTTTCAAACGATCTCACTAATTCATCCCTAGACTTAATTGGGAAACATTGATTGTATTACAATATTTCGATAATATTGAAAAAGCGTAGATCAGGGTCGTTTTCCATGAAGTTCTACACACTGTCGTAACGCCAAAGTATAATCACCTAACATAAATGTCGTATCTTCCATTTCCTATTCTTGAATATAGTATAGGAAAGTAAAATTCACGTTGTGTAGTGAAGTAATTCTATTGGATATACACCATCTCTACATGGATTTTACTCTCCTGTAAATGGTGAATGAGAGAAGGGACGGTCAAGATAAGTGATCACACCGGATGCGACGTCTACAGTAATGAGGTCCGAGTACTTGATGTGAGATCTGCTAGATCAGCCGTTACGTGAGATGTGATAATGGTGCAGGTGGTGATTATCGTTAACAAGTCACGTGCTCTGATGATTGCCTGTCGATTAAAAAAAGGATGTAACGAAGGAATGTTGATTCATGGGTTTGTTAGGTCACGTTGGGTTAATTGGGTTAGTTAGATTGGGTTGATTTCTGTTAATTTAGGGTTAAAACAACAGTTGGGTTTGGATTATGCTTTTTTATATTGGGTTTAACGACGAACTGTAATGGTAGCTAAGATTATTGGTGTCGGATGATTGATTAATGAGATGATGGGATGATGAGACAAAGGTTTCTTGGGTAATAGGAAGGATAGTGGAAAGAAAGCGGCGACACTTGTTTGTGGAATAAAAAGATGAAAGTATTTCCATGTCTGAAAAAGCGAACCCTTGACTTCTCTATTCATGCTCTTTCGTGTTTGTACCAATTGTTTCATTGTTTATATTTCAAATGTTGAGCGTTCTTCAACCTTTTGTTAACGTTCTTCAACAACCGTATGTAATCAAGGCTAAATTGTATAATATTAGAAATTATAATTAAATCCATGTCGGAACTTTTCACTCTAAAAATACTTGATTTTGTTTTTATGAAAAAGGAAAAACTTGAAAGAAAATCATCATCGTTCTTTCAAAAGAAGATACGCCTACACATTCTTCCTAGAAGTAGGAAATTAATTTGATTATTAAGTAAAAGATAATACGTCGCTTCTCAACTAGATAGTTCACTCGAAAAAGCAAACTTCTGAAAATATTTTTTTATTATATTATAATATTAAGTCAACTGAGTATAATAACTGAACTAAAATAGATGAATAGAATTATTACGGAATACAATTTAATATTGCTACGTATAATATATAAAACTAAACAATATCTCTCCGATATCTTCGGCCTTCGCTGTGTAGCCATTTGCAGACAGTTTTGCTTTAAATATGTTATAAACAATTACTGACAAATGGCATACAATAGATAGGCAATGAATTGATTTGAATCGTCAGGGTTTGAAGCAAATTTAACATCACTTTTTATTTTACAACGTTCTTTAATATAAATTTAAAGAAGGATATATCATAGGACCGTACTCTGGGGCAGAGCATATTCGATTATTATAGGATAACTTGGTATAGGTCTACTATTTCAACGTATTGGGTTATTTTCGGCGTATAGCTTATGTGAAACGATTCAGTGGGACACTTCGATCTTATACATTAGGGTTCAAGGTTCAATCATCAGCGAATGTTCAACTGTATCGAAACCTTTTGTCAGATCAAGAAATATAGCAATAAAGTTTCCTTTTATTCATCTCATTTTTCAGCTTTTTTTGTAAGTTCGTGAATCACATCCTGTTGGCTTGAATTTTTTCAGAAGTCAAACTGGGTTTGAGATATTATATTATGTTCATGAAAAAAACGTTAAAATAAATGAGAACAAAATTAATTTTCCAATGTAGGAAAGTAATATTAATTTCAACTCGAATGGGAAGTAAAACAAATGCAAATGGTATGTAAAGAGACAGTAATAAACAGAAATATGAGAATGATATAGCTAAAATGATGGATAATGATGCTATAAATGTGAGTATGAATGATGGTTTCAAATGACAATAGACCATTTCAATACTGACATAGAAAAAGAAAAGTAAAAAATAGAAAATGAACATTCATTGAAGCATACATCAAACTTTAATCTTCGTCTTCCACTTTCAACTTTAATAAAATATAAAACCTTGTCGCTTATATTTGCGTAGAATTCTGTCGAGTAATAAACATCTCTCTGAAAAGCACCATTATACCTTTTCACTTTCACACTTTGATACCTTCTAACTTCACAAAGTTTACTTTATTGCAACTTATTAAAATTTAATTATATTTTCGTCCTGTTGCTACGTCATCTGATACGTCACACGGAGCAAATGCTACCACGGTCAGGTAGCTAATAATTCTTAGTTAACTTCGTCCCCCTCCCTCCCCCTTCCCTTCTCCCTCCCCCCCCCCCCCCCTGAACGATGACGTCACGGAAAACTCGAGCGAGTCCGAACCGGTCGAAGTGAAAAAAACACAATCCGAATGCAAAAAAATCACTCAAACGAAGGTTGTCAACCAATATAGCAATACCAAAATAACCGTTTTACTTTTATGGATGTGGTATCTCGAAGTATTAGGATTTTTCAGGACTACACAGGTACGCAACTACATCTTTCAAAAGCGTTATATCGTGGAAGTGATAATCAGATTATGATTTATACATTCTTCTTTTAGGTGCAAAATGACGTCGCTGTCGACGAGTCTTTATACCCTAACACTAACTAACTTTATCAGTAATTGGCGTACAATTCTAGTATCGGTAGCTTTATATCTATTGGGTTTAACGACGCACTGTTATCATAGCGCAGATCTAATGGCGTCGGTATCGGTAGCTAAAAATAAATAAATCAATCTACAATTTCTCTCGTAACCCGTGGCCAAAAACTGTTTCATCATTTTATTTTTCAAGTAAAATGTGGCGTGAGGTGGACTCGAACCCTGGCCCCCTGACATCGAAGACACAAATCGTCATAGGTTGCTATACTTGTGCCCTCGAACGAAGAAGGCTCGAACCATCCGCGCGCCATTGGTGTGAGATAGTGCCAGAGACGATATGTTACCTCACGAAATCGTCCAGTCATGCAAAGTTGAAGTCATGCAAACAAAAATTCAATAAAATATTGCTTCAATGTGATCCAGGAGATGAGGGTCATATCGGACGTGGTTAGATCCCCACCGCGGACCGTCTTTACAGTTTTTTCCCGTGATTTCCATCTGTAGAGGGAAACCCTATATATATGGCTAATGTCGGGATGGTTCCTACAATATAAGACACGACCGCTTCCTTCCCACTATCCTTTCAATATGACCAAAGAATCCTTCATCTCATCTCGTAAATCATTCATCTGACGAAAATGAAAACGAAATACTAAAAGTGGTTGTCTGTTGTGATTCCAGGCTGGTAAAGTAGGCGCTGGAGGCAGCAAGCTCGGGTCTGGAGAGGGTAAAGCGATCTTCAAGCCGGAGGGGGAAGACGACAGGGAGTCTTGGGACAGCAAGCTCACGTTCCTGCTGGCCATCGTGGGGTACGCGGTGGGACTCGGGAATGTCTGGAGGTTCCCGTATCTGGCGCAGAAGAATGGAGGAGGTCAGTACAAATCTATCAAGTCACTCAAGTCGCTCGCTTAAGTCACTCAAGTCTCTCAAGTCACTCAAGCCACTCAAATCTCTCAAGTCACTCAAGAACTAGTGCATGGGAGTCGATTTAGCGAATTATCACTTTTTTGGTGATAACTTTTGAATGATATGGGATATCAATATTTTATTATAAGGGAAACACAGATATTTCCAATGCCATCAAGACGGTACAAGTAAAAACTTTTCAACTTAAATCGCATAACTTTATTAGATGTGCACACATGTAGCTGTATACCTATGAAAATGTTAGGATTCAAAGTTTATGATTTTATTTCACATCAGTTTGAAGATATTGAAAGTATCTGTGTTTTTCCCGTTTTATGATATTGACATCCCATACCGTTCGGAAGTTATCGCTGAAAAACTGACGGCTCACATGGACTTAAGTCGTACACTAGAGTACCGTACAATCCTATACTAACTTGAGCTCGTCCCGTAGGTCCATAGGTCAATGAGAAACTATACATACCAATGAAGAAGAAGATTAGGGAAAGAAAGAGAGAGAGAGAGAGAGAGAGAGAGAGAGAAATAAAGATCGGGCTCGAATTCTATTCCAGCAATCAGGCAATCAATCGACAATCAGGACAATTGAATCAAAGAAATGGTTTCGTAAAACCTGGCACCTCCACCAAAAACTATGAAGACAGGATTTATGTTGTTTTTCGCTATTTTTTTTTTTCGTTGTTGTTCCTATTATGTATCTCTTGTGCCTTGTTGTTCCTTTTATGTTCCTTGTTCTTGGTGCTTCATGATTTGTGTTCGGTTGTTCATTAGTGACTGTTCATGTCTTATGGTAGTTTGTTTTGTGTTGTTCCGTAATTATGTTACGTTGTTCATTATTGTTCCTGTTTTATGTTCGATGATTCGATGTTGGTGTTTTGTGTTCCTACACTGGTAGCGCAGCGGTGACACGCTTGCTCAATATGACTCGCAGTAAACTAAGGTCTATTGGCGTCGGATGAATGATTATTATATAGTGGGATGTTGAGATGAAGGTTTCTCAGGTGGCGGATAGAACACCCGGATTTACGTCACCACAAAACACCTCTGTGAAAATGAACGACATTCAGAAATATTACAAATGAATTGAAAATTTTCGATCGGTTATAAGACATTCAACTTATGATCTGCTCTTTATATTCGTCTCTCCAGAATCCAAACTTGTGTAAATATGTCAAAAAGAAATAAAATATCAACTCAACGAATCAAGCAACGAATCCATGATGTAATCTTCTTTTGTCGATGTCGCGTTTGCATCTCGGTATCGATTACCTTTGAGAGTCGTTGCATGCTTCACTGCTGTTGCTTGGTGCCTACTTCATCTCGCTGTGATGGATTGACTCGCGAACCTATGACAGCTCTTTTCTTCGAGTTCACGTCTTGTTGCCAACCAAACAACAAGTAACTGGATCAGAGTGAGATGGAGAATGTAATATGTTATTGTGTACATTTCCAAGATGGCGCTGGCTGACATCACCGGCTCATATTTATCGAAGTGTAGTTAAGATGAGCGATAGCGAAGCCCTCCATCCCACTCTTATGGAGCTTTGTCTCTGTGTTTTTTTTTTGTAATCACTGCACAGGTCGTAGAGTTTGACTGGTCGGCAAGAAACTTTTTCTGTACACGCAGACTTATCCAACTTGGAAGTGTATAGTTTTTAAGTTAAATCGGTTTTTTCATTCTCTAAAATTGATCATTATGGTCACTATTTTATGGCCTGAATGTATTATTAAAAAATAAAACTCCGGAGTGTTCCAACCCCCACCACCCCCAAACGAGTGAACTTTCACTTGACATGTCATATTATGTGATCAGAATATTCTTCCATACTTCTATTACATATGAATATATACATATAATACATATATTTTTAATACCTCCAAGCTGCGATATGAGTAAAAACAAAATAACTTATATCGCACATAGCATAATTACCGAATACTGTTTAAAAAAACACAGCTGCATGTAGCGGTTGACAGTTATCGCTATGAGATGAATAGTTGGACCTATATACTTATACCGTCTTGAAGTTTTTGAAAGTATCTGTTTTTACCCTATATTAGCATTTTGATATCTCATACAATTCGAAAGTTACCACCAAATCTCTGATATTTCGCTAAATCGACTCCTATGCATGTACAACATTCACAACGTAAACAGGTATAAGACCCCAGATCTGTATATTTTTGCCTATTTTGTCTATTTTTGTATAATTTGTCTAACCACTGCACATTATTTCAACTCTCTTATTTCAATTATCGTCGTCTGCGAGCTGCTGGGTGCATTTGTCACGTCTGCTTGTATAACTGTACACGCAAGGACAGGCAGCCAACTTGGCGCAACGAAATACAGAGAGCAGAAACTCGTACGACATAGCAATGTGCAAGTGCTAAATGTTTCTTCTGTTGCTAACTTGTGTTTCATTCCAACTTGTACCGTTGAGGTTAGCCATTAGCATGCCCTCTCTCTCTCTCTCTCTCTCTCTCTCTCTCTTTCACACACAGACACGCACACCACTGTGAACATGTTTCTGACACCACAGACCGCCAACTGCATGTACAAGATTGACAACAGCGTGATAGAGAACTAAGGGTATAATCAGGCTCATAGACTAGATGTAACGACTGGTGGTCAAATAAGGTGAAACATATTAATTTATACAAGTCAAAGTCAAGTATCAAGTCAAGTGTCAAGTCAAGTGGGGGATATGTACGAATGAATTTAATTATTATCATTATTTTTAGAACATATAAACGTCATTTTATGTAATAGAATATCAAAAATATCACCTTTGTCAAGTTGGGTGAACCCTACTACCATGGGATGAAATAATTGTCCCGAATGAGACGGCTGTTCAGTGGCCATATTGTCATTCAGGAGACCGGGGTTCGATTCCCGTTATGAGTGACCATTCTGTCTTAGCATTTTCGTGGTTTTCCTCTGTCATTAATGTAAACACTGGGATGGTTCCTCAACCGCTACCTTTCCACGTCCAAAGTACCTGAAAAAAAGACTTCTCGTCTTCCCATCATCGCATTCATCATCCACGGTCGCCAATAGATCTCAGTTATCAACACAGTACGTTATATAAATATAGTAATATAAATACAAATAATTAAAAATTATTCTGAAAAAATGCCCTCCGGTAAGCTTCATGTCGTTCCTTCTTTCTCCAGGTGCTTTCCTGATCCCCTACTTCGTGATGTTGGCCATCGAAGGTATCCCCATCTTCTACCTGGAGCTGGCTATCGGTCAGCGCCTCAGGAAGGGCGCTATCGGCGTCTGGAACCAGGTGTCCCCGTACCTGGGCGGGATCGGCATCAGCAGTGCCGTCGTCTCCTTCAACGTCGCGCTCTACTACAACACCATCATAGCCTGGTGCCTGTTCTACTTCGTGCAGAGCTTCCAGGCCGAACTGCCGTGGGCGACTTGTCCCAATGTCTACTATGGCAACGGCTCTTACGCACCGGAACCGGAATGCGTGGTGAGTACGACAGAATGGATGTTTCGGAGACATTGTTGTCATTGTTGACAGATATTGTTGTCTGTCTCGTTCAATAATGAGTGCGAAGTGGCTATTCGTTGAACCGGAAGCAGGTTTTAGATTGATTTCAGTTTCGATTGAATTATAGTTTAGGATATTTGTTTGGTTAGGTTAGTTAGTTTGGGTTCCGCATTACGGAACTGGAATGCGTGGTGAATACGACAGAATAGATGTATATTAAATCGTGGCATTATTTTATTTGTAGTCATGAAAAAAAAATGATGGAGGATTTTTTTCTCTATCAACATCGATAACTTGACATAAAGTCACTGTTTTCCAATGAAGACAAGGGATGAAAAGGTTAGTAGGCCTATAGTTTGAACGGGGCACCACAAGGGCGATCTTACCACCTCAATAAAAATAATAATTATGAAAGAAAAACAATTACAAAAGCAGGTGGACCAGTGGCTAGCACGCTGAATCTGCATTCAGGAGAACGGAGTTCAATTCCCGCCATGGTCGACAATCAAGTCGGAGATTTTATATCTTGGTTTTCCTTGAGTATTAGGACGACTTTTCAATATTAGGTCACGGTCAACTCTTTCGGTCTAGAACTATTCACTAGCCCTACATTGGTCAATAAACTACAATAAAAATAAAAATATCCATTTCAACACTCTATAATGTAATCTTTCTTTTCCAATGACGAAAATAAAATTCCACGTTCTTCTCTTGAAAAACTTGAAAACAATTTGCAGAAAGTTTGTCGAGTTACGAAACTTGCTGTGAAGTATAAAGTCATAAAATCTTTTTGTTCTTCTGGAAACTAAATTGTTGAGCTTTATCACGTCATAAAATATTCCCTCAACAATGTGGTTATCAACGCTTTGTCCACATTTTGTCTCGGTTTAATAGTGTTTTTAATTGTTTTTGTAACATCTGATGAACGCAAGAAGATCTTGTCGAAATATTGTCCGCTATTCTCTTCCTCCATATTGTTTTGTCGCCCTATTGTTCAAGGAATAGTTAATGACGTTCTAACGTTCAGTGATTTTGCTTCTCATACATTAATTATTTATTACTATACTTGAATCCACGAAATAAGAGGTTCGTCTGACATCTATCAATTACATTTCCAAGAACTTTGTAAATTACTCAATCACTCTGAAAATCAGACAATTCAATGATTTTGAAGTTGTAATTGCATTTCTCATCGTAGACCTCTTCCTACAAAATTATTATACCTCAAAATTAACGCAGTCATACAAAAATTAACAGATATATTTGTATACTTGTTACATTAGTTGAAGATCTCCTACTTTCGTGGATACAAGTATCTTATATATTTTGTCATCGAGCTCCCCTCAACCGCTTTCTTCCCACTATCATTGCCGTTACCATAAAAAAAACTCCATCTCATCATCCCATCATCTCACTGATCATTCATCCGACTCCAATAGATCTCACTTATCATCACAGTGCATCACATTATAAATTGAAAATATCAAAATCAAGCATAACCTGTTGCAGACAAGTACGCCAACTCAGTACTTCTGGTATCGCACCACGCTGATGGTGTCCGAAGACATTGACACCCCTGAGAACTTCAACTGGAAGATAGCTATAGCGCTAGTCATCGCGTGGATCCTCGTCTACATGTGCATGATCAAGGGTATAGCGTCGTCGGGCAAGGTCGTCTACGTCACAGCCACCTTCCCCTACTTGGTGCTCATCATTTTCTTCTTCCGGGGAGTCACGCTCAAAGGCATGGGCGACGGAGTCAGACATCTGTTCGTGCCCAAGGTAATGGCAGATAGAAAGAGATGATTCGATTAGGATTCTATTTCACTCGCTGAGTAGGTGATTTTTACACACAAATTAGTATTCTCTGAGTTTTTAACTATTAATGACGTAGGCTCATCTTCAAGTTTGACACTAATAACTTGTTTGCCAGGGGGATTGGTCTGCTGTACCAAGTCTCAAATTTCCTAATCTCTACTGACCTAAAAATCGATCGACTGTACTGAAAGAAAAACAACTGTTCCAAATTTCTACTTCTTGAGTAAACTGTACACATGTCAAAGTGGGGGGGGGGAGGGCGGGTTGTCTCATTTCATTTACAAATTGTCACCTTTTACAGGTTTTTAGTGATGGTCTGTTACTCTTTATTATTCGCTAAACGCTATATTTTTCTGCTTACTAAAATGTTAACCAACAAACTCTAGGTTTTTTGGGGACATAATATCTGTTGAATTCGAGATAATTCACAATATCCTAAAGCACAAGCAACAGTCCCTCCAGGTGATCCGGAAGGCGAGAGGTTTTCGGACCCAGTTCGATCCCCACCGCCGTTCATCTTTACAGGGGTTTTCGTGGTTTTCCTCTGTAGTCTAGGCTAATTCCGGGATGGTTTCCACAATAAAGGCCACGACAGCTTCCTTCCCACTATCCTTCCCATTACCAAAGAAACCTTCATCTCATTAATCATCCATCCGACGGCATTAGATCTGCGCTATCATAACAGTGCGTCGTTGAACCCTGTATGAAAAATATAATAAAGCAACAGTCATAAGTCTTGATTCTTGAATTATAATTAAAAAATTGTATTCACTTGACTTTCTAGTGGGGTATACTAATGGACCCAGTGGTCTGGTTGGAGGCTGGCACTCAAATCTTCTTCTCTCTGGGTCTCGCCTTCGGTGGCCTCATCGCCTTCTCTTCCTACAATCCCGTCAACAACAACTGCTACCGAGACGCCATCATGGTGTCTCTCACAAACTGCTTCACGTCCATGTTCGCCGCTATTGTAGTCTTCTCCATTATCGGCTTCAAGGTAAGATACACTCGCACGACAAGTTTATCACCAACAATGTCAAACAGGGATAACTTGTTTTAGTTTATCAATATCGAAACTTGATACAAAATAATTGTTTATCAATTGAGGCTATGGATGAAAGTAGGATCGTTTGGACGGGGTACAACAAGGGAGATCTTACCACCCCATTTTAGTTATTTTAAATAAAAGGCAATAGCTTTGGCCAGCTGTGACCATACTTTAATAACTTCAATAACTTCAACATACATGAACCGAAACTGTTGAAAATTGAAATAGTTTTAAATTTATATTCGTGAATGTGGCGGTTTTCGATCTGAGAAAGTTAAGTTGGGCTGTAAACCATTTCAGATCATCCCCTATCAGAGGAGAGAACTCGAAATAAATTATCAGTCAGACGAATTTATGTGTGCACATAATCCGAATTTCAGCTTGATCAAAGTATCGGCTCTGCGGTGCAGTTGATATTTTCTTTTTCTTTCTTCCCAATCCTTAGCTCGTTCATTTAACTGGAATGAATAAACTTGTCTTATCATCTTGTTTTTGGTCTTCGAACTCTTGGAAATTTTCCCCTAACAATTTTTACAATACGATGTTCTTGCATGCAATCAATATGACTATTCCACATAACATCTCTTCCTTCCACCCAGTCTGCATTGACTATTGAGCAATATCAAAAAATCTCAATTGTGAAAAACGTCCCAGCACTTGACAACGCCCCACGCTGCCTCATGTTATAAGGTTCCAATTAGCCTACCCCTGTTCCAGGCCACTATGATCCACGAGCGATGTCTGGAAGACCGCAACACAACACTGATGTCCCTGTTCGGAGGTCCTGTCTCACTGAGCACGTTACCTCCCGAGGGAAGTGTCATCCACGTACCGGTCAGCAACGGCAGTCTGGAGAGGATCTTCATGCCAGCCATTCCAGAATGCGACTTGCAGAAGGAGCTGGATAATGTAAGAGAATGACGGAAAGGATATAGCTATTCTAGAGTTACTCATAATAGGACCTTGATAGGTACAATTTTTTAATTTTAGATATGTATCAACTGGTAATTATGAAATGAATGAGAAAGAATGATGTCAGGTTCTCTCGCGAGAGCCAAACAGCGATCGACCGAAGTTGCTATAATCGATGGCCCAACTTAGGTTAAGAGCGATAACGGGAGAACGGCAAGTCGGATCGAGACCGGATTAGTACCAGCAGATAGGTATTGACGAGACGAACATTTCGTCGTTACACCCATCTCGTTGTGACACTCCGTTCCTGCACGGCGACAGAAACTGAAATGTATCATTGTTCAACATTGTATTCCCCATAAGCGGACTCCAAATCGTGATTGTCGGGGAACAAAATTCTATATCGACACTGGGTAAGCAGTGGTGGATAGATGGTCACAGACTACACGCGTGGTGCCAGTTGCATCTGGATCTGATGTCAGATTCTCTCGCGAGAGCCAAACAGCGATCGACCGAAGTTGCTAAAATCGATGGCCCAACTTAGGTTAAGAGCGATAACGGGAGAACGGCAAGTCGGATCGAGACCGGATTGGTACCAGCATATAGGTATTGACGAGACGAACATTTCGTCGTTACACTCATCTCGTTGTGGATCTCCGTTCCTGCACGGCGACAGAAACAATGATTCAACATTGTTTCAACATTGTATTCCCCATAAGCGGACTTCAAATCGTGATTGTCGGGGAACAAAATTCTATATTGACACAGGGTAAGCAGTGGTGGATAGATGGTCACAGACTACACGCGTGGTGCCAGTTGCGTCTGGATCTGATGTCGGGTTCTCTCGCGAGAGCCAAACAGCGATCGACCGAAGTTGCTAAAATCGATGGCCCAACTTAGGTTAAGAGCGATAACGGGAGAACGGCGAAGCGGATCGAGACCGGATTGGTACCAGCAGATAGGTATTGACAAGACGAACATTTCGTCGTTACACCCATCTCGTTGTGACACTCCGTTCCTGCACGGCGACAGAAACTGAAATGTATCATTGTTTCAACATTGTATTCCCCATAAGCGGACTCCAAATCGTGATTGTCGGGGAACAAAATTCTATATCGACACTGGGTAAGCAGTGGTGGATAGATGGTCACAGACTACACGCGTGGTGCCAGTTGCGTCTGGATCTGATGTCGGGTTCTCTCGCGAGAGCCAAACAGCGATCGACCGAAGTTGCTAAAATCGATGGCCCAACTTAGGTTAAGAGCGATAACGGGAGAACGGCAAGTCGGATCGAGACCGGATTGGTACCAGCAGATAGGTATTGACAAGACGAACATTTCGTCGTTACACCCATCTCGTTGTGACACTCCGTTCCTGCACGGCGACAGAAACGAAGATAAATAATTGTTTCAACATTGTATTCCCCATAAGCGGACTCCAAATCGTGATTGTCGGGGAACAAAATTCTATATCGACACTGGGTAAGCAGTGGTGGATAGATGGTCACAGACTACACGCTTGGTGCCAGTTGCATCTGGATCTGATGTCAGATTCTCTCGCGAGAGCCAAACAGCGATCGACCGAAGTTGCTAAAATCGATGGCCCAACTTGGGTTAAGAGCGATAACGGGAGAACGGCAAGTCGGATCGAGACCGGATTGGTACCAGCAGATAGGTATTGACAAGACGAACATTTCGTCGTTACACCCATCTCGTTGTGACACTCCGTTCCTGCACGGCGACAGAAACGAAAATGAATGATTGATTCAACATTGTATTCCCCATAAGCGGACTCCAAATCGTGATTGTCGGGGAACAAAATTCTATATCGACACTGGGTAAGCAGTGGTGGATAGATGGTCACAGACTACACGCTTGGTGCCAGTTGCATCTGGATCTGATGTCGGGTTCTCTCGCGAGAGCCAAACAGCGATCGACCGAAGTTGCTAAAATCGATGGCCCAACTTAGGTTAAGAGCGATAACGGGAGAACGGCGAGTCGGATCGAGACCGGATTGGTACCAGCAGATAGGTATTGACAAGACGAACATTTCGTCGTTACACCCATCTCGTTGTGACACTCCGTTCCTGCACGGCGACAGAAACTGAAATGTATCATTGTTTCAACATTGTATTCCCCATAAGCGGACTCCAAATCGTGATTGTCGGGGAACAAAATTCTATATCGACACTGGGTAAGCAGTGGTGGATAGATGGTCACAGACTACACGCTTGGTGCCAGTTGCATCTGGATCTGATGTCAGATTCTCTCGCGAGAGCCAAACAGCGATCGACCGAAGTTGCTAAAATCGATGGCCCAACTTAGGTTAAGAGCGATAACGGGAGAACGGCAAGTCGGATCGAGACCGGATTGGTACCAGCAGATAGGTATTGACAAGACGAACATTTCGTCGTTACACTCATCTCGTTGTGAATCTCCGTTCCTGCACGGCGACAGAAACAATGATTCAACATTGTTTCAACATTGTATTCCCCATAAGCGGACTCCAAATCGTGATTGTCGGGGAACAAAATTCTATATCGACACTGGGTAAGCAGTGGTGGATAGATGGTCACAGACTACACGCGTGGTGCCAGTTGCGTCTGGATCTGATGTCGGGTTCTCTCGCGAGAGCCAAACAGCGATCGACCGAAGTTGCTAAAATCGATGGCCCAACTTAGGTTAAGAGCGATAACGGGAGAACGGCAAGTCGGATCGAGACCGGATTGGTACCAGCAGATAGGTATTGACAAGACGAACATTTCGTCGTTACACTCATCTCGTTGTGACACTCCGTTCCTGCACGGCGACAGAAACTGAATGTATCATTGTTTCAACATTGTATTCCCCATAAGCGGACTCCAAATCGTGATTGTCGGGGAACAAAATTCTATATCGACACTGGGTAAGCAGTGGTGGATAGATGGTCACAGACTACACGCTTGGTGCCAGTTGCATCTGGATCTGATGTCAGATTCTCTCGCGAGAGCCAAACAGCGATCGACCGAAGTTGCTAAAATCGATGGCCCAACTTAGGTTAAGAGCGATAACGGGAGAACGGCAAGTCGGATCGAGACCGGATTGGTACCAGCATATAGGTATTGACGAGACGAACATTTCGTCGTTACACTCATCTCGTTGTGGATCTCCGTTCCTGCACGGCGACAGAAACAATGATTCAACATTGTTTCAACATTGTATTCCCCATAAGCGGACTTCAAATCGTGATTGTAAGGGGAACAAAATTCTATATTGACACAGGGTAAGCAGTGGTGGATAGATGGTCACAGACTACACGCGTGGTGCCAGTTGCGTCTGGATCTGATGTCGGGTTCTCTCGCGAGAGCCAAACAGCGATCGACCGAAGTTGCTAAAATCGATGGCCCAACTTAGGTTAAGAGCGATAACGGGAGAACGGCAAGTCGGATCGAGACCGGATTGGTACCAGCAGATAGGTATTGACAAGACGAACATTTCGTCGTTACACCCATCTCGTTGTGACACTCCGTTCCTGCACGGCGACAGAAACTGAAATGTATCATTGTTTCAACATTGTATTCCCCATAAGCGGACTCCAAATCGTGATTGTCGGGGAACAAAATTCTATATCGACACTGGGTAAGCAGTGGTGGATAGATGGTCACAGACTACACGCTTGGTGCCAGTTGCATCTGGATCTGATGTCAGATTCTCTCGCGAGAGCCAAACAGCGATCGACCGAAGTTGCTAAAATCGATGGCCCAACTTAGGTTAAGAGCGATAACGGGAGAACGGCAAGTCGGATCGAGACCGGATTGGTACCAGCATATAGGTATTGACGAGACGAACATTTCGTCGTTACACTCATCTCGTTGTGGATCTCCGTTCCTGCACGGCGACAGAAACAATGATTCAACATTGTTTCAACATTGTATTCCCCATAAGCGGACTTCAAATCGTGATTGTCAGGGAACAAAATTCTATATTGACACAGGGTAAGCAGTGGTGGATAGATGGTCACAGACTACACGCGTGGTGCCAGTTGCGTCTGGATCTGATGTCAGGTTCTCTCGCGAGAGCCAAACAGCGATCGACCGAAGTTGCTAAAATCGATGGCCCAACTTAGGTTAAGAGCGATAACGGGAGAACGGCGAGTCGGATCGAGACCGGATTGGTACGCGAGAGAACCTTTTAAAAAAAAGGTATTTCTAACAATTTTTCTCGCATTTAAGGGGTAAACTGAACGTAGGGGCAGTATAGGGACGTATAGGGACGTATAGTAGGGACGTATAGGGTCTATTTCTATCATACTCACAATCATCTCATCAGCGAGTCTAAAATAAGACGAGCCTTAGATTTTCATACCGTATACGCGTTTATATACGTTCTATAAGCGTAAACGCCTGACAATTAAGTGATGTGACATAAATAGTTATTACTTACCCCATCTTGAAGGTATTGAAAATATCTGTCTCGTCGTTTTCAGAATCTCGATATCTCATACCGTTCAAAAGTTATCCCCAAACAACTGATATTCGGCTGAATCGACTCCCATTGACTCATAACTGTGTGGCTCACCTCAACTTTTTCTATAGAAATTTGGTCCTCTGAAATAACTAGTTGGAAAGCCCTGGACTATAGAGTGTTTTCGTTGTGTGCCAGTCTGCTAGCGGCACCGGGCTGGCGTTTATCATCTTCACGGAGGCCATCAACCAGTTCCCCGGCGCGCAGTTCTGGTCGGTGCTCTTCTTCCTCATGCTCTTCACGCTCGGCATCGACTCGCAGTTCGGCACTCTCGAGGGCGTGGTCACTTCCATCGTCGACCTCAAGCTGTTCCCCAATCTACGCAAGGAGATTCTCACAGGTCGGTACAACATCCTTCTTCGCTGTCGGGGTTGTGTGAAATTATCTAAATATACACGATCAACTTTTACCCGTCAACATGTTAACAGCTAGTAGATAACCCTTATTTCTGATCTTGCCTTTACACGCCGTCAACATGTTGCTGAGAATTGAACATGCTCTATTATATCATCAATATTGACAGCTTTTAATGTTAATGGGTAATGTTGATCGTGTGCTGCGTGTTTAAAACAAATTTCCTTCATTTTTAAATCTTTTTTTCTTATGTTTTAGCTCAGTTATTGCTCATTATTATATTTGCAAGAACTTTATAAAAGTGTGTTTTCCACATGAAAATGCGGTCTATACTTAGCTGCCAAATTCATTATTCGGTCGTTTCAAAATCGGAAAAAAAAAAGTTTATTTTTTTCAAAATGAAACATTGGGGTGGTAAAATCGCTCTTGTCCCGTTCGAACTGCTCTACCTCGTCAACCTTGGCCTTTAATTGAGGAACAATGGAAGTGTGTCAAGTTTTTCATGTTAATAATTAAAGAACTTCTTGGCAAAAACCGAAAACGATGAAAAAAGCTAAAACGCATTTTTATAACTGAAGAATGCATGACGAAAGGTTGTTAAGCTGCTCTGATTGATCGAATAGAACGTGTTACGATATGTTGACGACGTGTTGCAGGTGTGATCTGTCTCGTCCTGTGCGTCTCGTCGATGGGTTTTGCACACGGCGCCGGAAGTTACGTATTCGTCCTGTTCGATAACTTCAGCGGTAACTTCCCGCTGTTGATAATCGCCTTCTTCGAGTGTATCGGCGTGTCGTACGTGTACGGCCTCAAGAGGTAATAAACACTCGCACCTCGTTCACCCACGACTCCATTGCCATTGCCTGGTCGATACAAATCGCATATAGTACAACGACTACCATCAACATCGGAATTCTCCTGAGGCTTAGTAACTTGTCAAAAACAAACTCGACGCCTGAATAAAAGTCTGTTGTCTATTTGAAAAGATGTATGGTCATTCGTACCCCCAAATAACCTAGTTGTTGATGGGGTCGTTAGGTAGACAAAAATCATCAAAAAGATGCATAATCGAGAACAGATAATATTCTCATTTCCTTATATTCAGTGTAACTTGGGTTGGAATTCATAGTAAATTGTTGGCCTATTAGTTCTTCATTCAGGCTGAAATCCATTATCATACCATGGTCTATATCATTCGATTCAGCACATTTCAAGCAATTATTCCTCATTTGGTACGTTTGAAATGAGTGTCATTCCAAAATGAGACGCCAAGGCACTTTGAAAGTCGACGTCGCCTACTCGATGGAGGGGAAAGATCACAACTTTCAAATTGACATATCTCACAAAGTATGCATCTGAGCGATAAGATTTTTGTTGCGAACGACTTGAAATAATATCTCCAGTTCAAAATTTATTTAAATTGAATGATGTATTCAATTAAACAATCTGAATGGCACCAAATTTCGAAATGTCAAAATTGTATATGTGTATAAAAAGTATATGGGGATATTGTTTCCGAAATGTGTCGATGTTTGTCTAGATTTGCTGACGACATCGAACTAATGACGGGTAAACGACCCGGCCTCTACTGGTTGATCTGTTGGAAGTATCTGTCACCTCTCGCGATGCTAGCGATCCTGGTGGCCAGCTTCGTGCAGATCGCGCTGGAGGGTAGCGGCTATCAGGCGTGGGTGGCCAGTAAAGGCGACACCGTGCGACACGAGTGGCCGACATGGGGACTAGTGCTGATAGCTGTGCTGATACTCATGTCAGTGCTGTGGATACCAGTTGTGGCAATATGCAGGTAAACACTCGAATGCTTTCCTTCAATAAATATGTAGATGTAGACCCTGAATATCGTTATATCGATCTACTCTTTAAGGCGTCCCCAGTCTCCATAGGGCGAAAACTTCCCACCAGGGTGATTTCAGAGATATGAGTGATGATGAAACTTGATATGTGCAATACAGAATCAACGAAATACTTCATCTGTTTCACACAAAATTTGTCGAAAGTGCTAATGAGTCAAATTTTATAATAGCAAATGTGAAAAGATCACTTTTAGACCCTATGTAACAGCAATACTTCTAATCTGCTCATCGAAATATTATTATATTGCCAAGCCATTCTACACTAGTCTGGGACGCCTTGTGGTCTTGTGGCACTTGGGTGGCAGCAGTAACGAAATGTTTGTCCTGATAGGGCGTGCGGGATCCTGATCATTGATGACAACGAGAAGGCCTGGTTCCCAGCGTCCGACCTCCAGGACTTCCATGGCATTGTCCCTCACCAGCCAACCCCTGCCGAGAAGTTCCTCTTCTGTATCCATGACGACGGTACGGAGGGTATGTGCTGTCCGACGGGCGATGGGGATTACGACGAGGACGAGACGATTGCGCCCTAGTGGTCACAATAACCTGGTGAACCTCGACAACACGTCCTAGTAGTCACCCTCACTCGTGCTCAATACAGAACACAGCTACCCGGTAAAGGTACTTGACAATATATATATATATATATACTCCACTTGACTTGAGCTCCAGTTAGTAAGCCTGTAACTGGAAGTCACGATAACTAATGACTAGCTGAGCCGAACTTGACAACAAATGTGTATTCCTAATAGTCAAAGAATCTAGGTGCCTATATGATCCACTCAAAAAATGACTTTGTTTAATTTGATGAAAGTGGCTTTGTTTCTACAGTATTTCGAGTATTGGCACGAAAAAGGTCTGTCTTACATCTAATATACTGTGGTGCATTCGAGAGGTAGGACACCAATTGGAAACAGTTACGACTGCAAAGAAGGTAACAAACAAATATGTCAAGAAACTCTCTTTCATGTCTATGATAAAACGTGGAAGTACCTTAAAGAAACCCCATTGAAGAAGCTGATAAAGAATTTATAGATGTTTCAACTTTGAAATTCGCTCGAGATAAAAAGATGATTCAGGATAAGCTAGGTTATTCGTCCCAGATATACTTCTGACTATTAGGAATACAGATAAGCTGAAAATAAAATGAATAATTCTCATTGAAGACAACTTTGTAATGGCATTTAGATGCCAAGTCTAGATTAGATAGTACGAAATAATTACTAAACATTAGTATACAACTATATTGAGGACAGCTAATTAAAACTTTGTAGGTCGGCGGGGTAGGGAGGGGGATGAAGATGGGGTTGAAATAATAACGTTTTACCGGTCGATAAAATAGATTTGATTCGTGGTCGATAAAACAGGCTTTAAGGTCGACCTGCCTGCCGATAATAGTAGAAAAGATTACGAGAAACAAGTGAACAAGATTATTAGAAGATGTATATAAGACGAGGATCTAATGAGATTGTAAAATATTAAACAAATATGAATATGTAAATAGTTTTAATGTTGGATGCAATAAGAAAAGTGTAAATATAATACTACATTATTTAGAGTTAACAAGCAGAAATGGATGGAAAACAATTACCTAGGACGAATGTGAAAACAATAACTTGAGAAATTCTCTTATCTTATTAAGAAAATACACTAGAAACATTATTCGACTCACAATTTGTTTTTATTTTGCTTTTGTGCCTTGACATAAATGATGTAAGCTGGTGGTTTGAACATAATATGATATAAAAGTATATGAATATAAATTATTGTAAACTATTTGAAGGAGAGGGTTTTTGAGTGAAACTGTTCAGTTCTATAATACAGTAAGTGACTTAACACTCTTCATTTCGGCTTACATTGAAATAAGTGAAATAGCCTATGAATTATTTCGTCCTAATTGTTCTAATATAATTACAGAATGCAAATGAGGCCTATGTTTGCTGGTGATAGTAAGTTGTACGGCCACAGCCGCGACGTCTCCTCGATATCCCCCTAGCGGACATTCCGCGTAGTATCCGCCATCTTGTATCCCACACCGTGGCAATTCGCACTTACGAGTCACAATGACTTCCAAGTCGCTCGTGTGATAAGCTGGTATAGCGGTCTGCTTAGCGTATATCGAGGAGACTTTTGAACTATCACAAAATAAATGGAATGTCAGTGAATGTCAGAATGCCATCAAGTTGGCAACAAGTTGTGGGGCAAGTAATACGTGACACTTCGCCCGACGTGCACGTGATGTGGTCGAGAAGGCCATAATGCAACTTATTGCCAACTCCGCATCTTGCGGCTGTGGTTGCTATGACAACACTGATATCTAAGACAATAATTTACTACAAATAAAAAGGAAGCGTCCATTATGCCACTAAGTTGTATTGTTGAGGATTCAGAGTGTAAATAACCTCGTCTGATACACGATACGTAACTTGATCAGTATTGATATATTGCATTTATTGTGTGAGATCAATAATATTGACTCGACTGTCCGTAAACCTTCCACACGTCTGTTATAGACATCTATAGATTCATGTTTCCACTTTATAGTTCTTATGGTAATCATTCTTAATCCTGATTCACACTGGGCCTTTATTCTATAATTTCAAACGAAATGTAAACGAAAATGTCAGAGCCTATTATGATACACCATGTTTAACCGTCGGAACAAACGAAGATAGTTTGCTTTCTTTTCGTTTTAATGTTACAGAATAACGGCTTAGGCCTGTGTTTCGATTAATGGCTTGAGAACAACCCTTGAGCTATTGTCCTAAAATGGTGAGCCTGAATTCGACGGCTTGAAATCAAGGGTGGATCTCAACTCACTATCCGATATATAGACAGGTGTAAATCAGGCTTTATATCTTCATCAAAAGGGAACGAAATTCAAAGAAGATTAGCAATAAAGGATATCCTGATTATTGTATTTATTAAAGAATAATATTTTGATTATTCAATGTTGGAGGACGATTTTGGCTTTTAGTATAGTAATGTACATGAATGAATTATTGAGAAAAACAATAGCCATAAGATGAACACAAATAATCAGAAATTTGAATTGTGTTTTAATGTTATGACTACCGATGTCGAATAACCAATTCATATGAAAACATTTTTAATGTTAGAGTTTCTCTCTAAAACAAGACAGTTATTGACATTTCTTATCGTCTCTTATTTAAGAGCTAGAAGAACTGTTTATTTTACTAAATAATAATCAAATACAGTAATTATATTTTAATTCAAACAATATCGCACACTAAAATACCTGTAACTGACTGAATGTAGTAAACCAAATCATTTCTCTAGCGAACATATCCAAGAACGAAACGATACATCTCATTGCCAACATATCGCTATCTCTCTCAAGCATATCGTTCTAGGAAAGAATAGAGAATATTTCATCCAAAGACTTTACATCTTGGTTGTATTTAGTCACATCTAGTTGTCCTGTCTAGCTAGAAACACTTGACTCATGTCTAGACATTTTAATAGACTGTTTGTATATTACGAGTACAAACCCTCTTATCAACATGACGTCATAATGCGTTTCCCTGTCTAGTCTTATTGGCCGTGACGTCATTAGACTCCAATCAGCAGCTAGTGTCGAAGTAAAATCAACAGG
This sequence comes from Brachyptera putata, assembly GCA_907164805.1. NCBI lineage: Eukaryota > Metazoa > Arthropoda > Insecta > Plecoptera > Taeniopterygidae > Brachyptera > Brachyptera putata. Next base: position 20,610,602 of record OU015470.1, on the reverse strand, counting down.
TTCTGGAGGGTTTACATATTTTGAATGTAATTTCCAATCCATTCATTTCTAACAATTTTTTTTTCATTATTATCATTATTATTTATCCTCATACAAGTTGAGATAAAATCAACAGGTTTTGGAGAGTTACATATTTAATATGTAATTTCCAATCCATTAATTTCTTACAACTTTTTTTTCATTTTTTTTTTCATTATAACCTCATACAAAATGAATTCCACTGTTCAGTGTGGATTGAAACTAAAACTCACACACTTGCATGATGCCAATTGTCATTAAAGTTTATACATAATCTCGATCAATAACACTATATTATAATAATGTCAATTCAAGTTCACGTTCACGATAAATGTTTGAGAAATATGTTAATTTTGAATCGGCAATAAAGTACGAGTTAGGGTAAGCCTAAACCAACTAGATTTGAAGTTCAAATCGTTACATTAGGTCTATTACAATTGGAACAGCTGTCTTACATGCATGTCTCACTATATGCAGGTGTTGCACACAAATCCAATGTGAATAGTTAAAGGGCATCAAAAACTGAAAGTTATCGCTGCACGATTAGGAAGAATATTATTTTTAATGATGGGAAAAATGGTATATTTTCAATTTGTGGCTGCGATAAATTATGATTCAGTTTAAATCTGGCATGTCAATTCATTCTTTAGTTGTGACGTGGTAACTATACAAGTGCAATGCTCCCATAGCCGTGAGCTGGTATAGTAACTACGTCACAACCAAATAATGTAATACCATTCCCAGTCATGAGTACATAACACAACCAATTATAAATAAGCCATTTTCATCACAATTCGTTAGAAACAATATTCTTTTTAATCTTGCAGCAGCAATGTTTAGTGCTGTGATGACCTTTAAACTAACTGTCAACCTGTAATCTATGAATACAGCATATACTTTGAGTGCCTATTTGATAATAATACATGTACAGGCACAACAACAAGTAGAATTGCACACAAAAGATGATAAAATCAATAACTAATCGTGCTTTAAATTGTCTTCTAATTGAATGTATTTCTATTATTAATAATTAGATTGATTATGAGGGACACATGCACTTGTTTTATTCACGCAAATAATGTTAATTATGAAAACAATAACTGATCGAAAGAGTAATTATTTTACGACAAGACAATAAATACAAACGAGATAATCTATTAAGTAATTAACTGTTAGTTTGTTAATTACAAGAGTTATGTAAGAGTTACACGACTATGAGTTATAGGCCTAACTAGTCATGTAACGAATTAGAATAATTAAGTGAACGATTTTTCTCTTTTGAGTAAAACTGTTTTTATTGTGTAGGCCTATTTGAATCCGGTGTGAAAGAAAGGGACTAAATACCCCCTGTATTCCAGCTCTAGCGATACAATACCCCCGGAGAAAACTACAAATCTACAGTCGGAACCAAGAGTAACAGTCCATTTCTATCTGACAATCAATCAAATGCCTCATTGCTGGTATCAGATCAACAGCATTCAGAAAAACGGACTTTTACTTTTAATTTGAGCTCTAAGGATGCCGTACACCCATTACTCAAGGGGTATATGATCCAAGGAAATGTATCCATACACAGTATCGGGGGTAACACCAGCATAAGTGCTCGTGTGCAAGGGGTATTGATATTGTTGTCGGGGGGTAACCATTCCTGACACACCGGTCGTTAATCAATGAAGTGAGGCAGCATTTATTCGATTTATAAAATACTGAAAACATTCTCGACATTTTGAAATATGTTTCAAGTACGTGAAAATGTTAAAGGATGTGCGTCTTGGCCTGATGCAAAGGATCGTCAGACAACGTCCTGAAACAATGCTTGTTGGATGAGCGAAGCGAAGATCAATTTAACAGCACTCGAAAAAAAAAATTTTTTTCACTCTTCGTTTTTTCGTGCTCCACATGTCAAACAAAAGTACAAATTAAATTGAAACTTGGCATCCACAAAAGTCATTATTTAATTCGATACGGTGTAGTTTTGAGGCGCAATCGGTTGCACCAGTACTGAGGAAACCCATTTAGAAATTAAAAAAATAATATTAACCCAGAGGAGAGAAATGAACCCAAATTTTCATGGAAGTTGTATGTAATATTGATGCATATTATTCCAAGTTTCACATAAATCGGATCAGCCGTTTTGATTTTAAAAAAAATCCTTCAATGTAATTTGTGTCCATCAATCAAATGCTATTAAGAAACGTATCAAGAATATAAGCAACAGGTATATCCAATTAAAATGAGTATGAATAAAACAGGAAGGCAGCGACATAATTATTTTGAACTCAAGATGTGCATAATACTCTCCCCTTACATTTCATATAAATTTGCCTTTATCGCTAATCCAACAATGCATATGTTGCGTTTTTCCTAGTTCTAATACGATGTGGCCGACAATAATATATTTAATGACAGAAACCATATTGTGATTCTTCCCCAAAGAGGTACGACTATGTAGTTGATGAGTTATCAAACCTCTTTGGTTCTATCTCGTAATGTATCGACTCGACATTAATAAACATGAAAGAAGGCACCATAGATTAGAAGTGTGGATGAAGAAGCTAGAGGGATATTATTCATCATAGATTACACAATACAGAATAATGGTTGAGAGGGTAGAGGAGAGTTTGTGCTTAAAAAATCCAATCATGTTATTATCTTCATGTTATTATCTTAATTTTATCTTCAATATTTGTGCATATTTATTCCATCCCTAATTTTTTTATATGCTTACTAGAAGGAAAGTGCGTGTTTAATATTTTTATTCTTGCTACAATATCGTAAAAATTAATGTTTGTTAATTAATAAACTTGAAAATTCACAAAATGTTAGATTAGAAATTATGTTGACCATTTATATTTTATATTTAGTAAAATTAATTTCAATTTCATTCGATATATTTTGTACTGTTATAATTTATATCTTACATTTACAAGTACATTTTGTTACGGGGCTTCTGCTCTATTCTTCACTACCGACATACAGTATATTTCCACTTTATAAAAAAAACATATATAATCAATTGATGAATAAAACTGTTAGTAACATTTATTTATCTATGTATTATACTTTAAACTTGTGTTCATTATTGTTGTGAATTTTGTGAATTTTAAAACAATTATTTATTTTTATTGGTTATTATCCTGTCGCAATGATGAGAAATCAAGTCGCTTGAGAAGTCAAATAGCACTACGCATGCGCTAGTGATGACTCGTGTTCGTAAGGGTTGATCAAAAACACTGCTTGATGAAGTATTGACGAAAGATATACTACCAAGACACTCCACACGCTAATGGCAGAACAGAACTAAATCGTCCCTGCCCACTTCCACTCCCCTCGCCCATCACTGCGATTAGTACCGCTTCCGACCGCTGAAGGTGCGGGCTGTCAGTTGCCCGATAACAGTACAATCCAGCACGCTTGTAGGTCGTCCTAGCGGTCCGGGAAGACATGGTGAGGGGCTAGAAGGGAGTGGTATTAATGGGGAACAGTTTCATTTCAACATTGCGTGACATGTCTTGAAGTATATCTATCGTTTTTGAATGAAGGTAGAATATTGTAAACTTTAATGATAATAAACCATTATAGAACTGATCGCTAAGGTACTTGAAAATGGTTCGTCTGTTAACATATTATTAATAATGGTTGTTGTTGTTGTTGTTGTTAAAAGGTAGTTATAATGAAATGTAAGAATTAATCATATAAAATGGTGTTTAAAAATGTTAAATAATAATTGTGCTGTGATTCGATGTACCTAATTGTAAATAGACTTCTGGTTGTTTTCAATGTGACAATAAAACTCGTTGATTAAGATGTTTCTGTACTTATTTCCTTATTCTGAATAACTTCACTAACTACTAACTAGAACAGCTTGAAGAAAGATTTTAAAAAAACTTTTTCTACCTGACTCTTAACCAGCCGACCGTGTGAAATAGTATAGAATTTAACAGTGTTATCAGACAAATAGATAGGTAATGAACTTTTACTTTTGGTTCATGTTCAAGAAAAAAATGTTAGCTTGACGAGAAGACCGAAGAGAAAATGAAACAATCTATGTACAAAATAACCCCCAATATTCATTCATTCGAGAATAAAACAAATAAATGAAAGAGTATCCCTATATAGGCCCTAATTATTTAAATATCATACTTGCAGCAAACCAAGTGCAAAAAACACCACACTGTAGCTGTTGTTGCAGGAAGAAGTCAAATCTAGCATCCTATGTGAAATGATTTCCCGCCATTACTTTCACCCGCTTTCACACACGTTGCTGGCTAGCGGATATGGCGTGACGTCATTTTCTACCAAATTGCGGACTACGGACAACCAAGTGGCAGTGGCAAAACTACACTGGCAAGAACTAAGAAGAAGAAGAAGAAGATAGTATTTTGTCCACAACGTTGAAGCACGGCGGAAACTTTTGTAATTTAAAGTTATTAAACGTTACTGTGTGATCTTTACTAGCCATAGGTAACTATTGATATATTACGCGACTATAATATATACACGTAATCAAATAATTCAGAAAACGTTGAAAGCTAGGTACGCCTAGAATTAGAAACGTATTCCAAGAAAAGTTAGGTTAGGGTTTAATGCTGCAGACATGCTCAATAGTATTCCGTAGATGTAGTCGGAAGATTCTTCTCACTGATAAATTTTGCTGTTCTTGTACAACTCGAGAGTTGAGCTTTTCTTGCACGAAAATGAATCTGCCTCAAAGAAATGGTGGTGCTGACACATTACTCCTTCCACCCCCTCATGTGCGAGGTATGGTCAAGCTCGACAGGGACCTATTCAAGAAAACAATCGACGTTCCCGTTTTAGAAATAGATTTGAACACGATAAAAATAGCATCCAAAAAAGGTCCTCTGAAAAAGTATCTTCTGAAGCTGGATAGTTTTAAGCCGTTGCAAAATTTAGATGGGACAGCAGACAAAAATCTTGCCATTGGCGAAGAAATGATTTCGCCGACAAAGAAAGTTGTTATTCTAAATCCTAAGTTGATAAACTTGTACGGTGACATAGACGTAAAAGACAGGGAATTCCTGCAAGGTTTTGGAGTAACGGAAAGTGCCCTACGATTCCTCAAACTAACATTGACTTACGAAAACTGGAAAGCTGATGAGATTCTCAAGGCCGTTTTACCTGAAAATCAAGATAGTGTTACAAGCTATTCTAAGATTGGTCACATAATCCATCTCAATCTACGTGACCACCTTGTGAATTATAAGCAAATAATAGGACAGGTATTGCTGGATAAAATTAGCGGTGCTCGCACAATTGTGAATAAACTGGATATTATTGACAATACATACAGAAACTTTCAAATGGAAATTCTATGCGGAGAAAATGACATGATGGCACTAGTTCGTGAGAATCACTGCGTTTTTGAGTTTGACTTTTCATCAGTGTACTGGAATCCTCGTCTTTGTACAGAACACGAGCGAATAGTTGGTAAAATGAAGGCGGGTGATATTCTATATGATGTATTTTCTGGTGTGGGTCCATTTGCCATTCCCATTGCGAGGAAGAAATGCTTTGTTCTTGCCAACGACTTGAATCCTGAATCGTATAAGTGGCTACAATACAATGCAAAGCTTAATAAAGTCACATCTGTTTTGAATACCTTCAATAAAGATGGTGCAGACTTCATAAAAGAAGTTGTCAAGAAAGACATGATTGAGAAATGGAGATCGGGAAAGTTTGTCGATAACTTCATGCACATAACTATGAACCTACCAGCCCTAGCCGAGACATTCTTGGGTGTTTTCTATGGTTTATTCTCAACCGAAGAAATCGAATCATTGACAATAAAGAACTACCCAATCGTCCATCTTTACTGCTTTACGAAAGGTGACAATCCAACGCAGTTAGCTAAAAACAAAGTTGAGGATAACCTTGGCGTACAACTTCCACAAGATTTGCTGCTGGAGATATCGAATGTTCGTAATGTTTCCCCTAAAAAAGAAATGATGCGAGTTTCATTTTTGCTATCACCAGATATTCTTTCAGGAAGTCAGAAGAAAAACATTCATTCACCTCTTGAAAAATATCCCGTTGAGCCGCCATTAAAAAAGTTATGCACAGACAAGAACGGTGAGAAGAACCACTATTGCACTTCGTTCTTTACTACGAGCGGAGGTTTACTGACCACGACATCGTATCATGAACACCAATATGTATATTTGTAATTTTTTTTTCAGAAGTTACGGTAACGAAGACGAAAGATGGGAAAGGACAGGAAGAGCAAGAGAAACACCAATAAAAATAGGAACAAGAATGTCTTCAAGGTTGCAGGATCAAAATGCCTCAAGATGAAAAATAAAGCCAAAGCTGTCACCAGCCAATTGAAAAGAGTAAGATAAGTAGGGCCTATTGAAGGTTTATTTCATTTGATACAACAAACTAGTTATAAAAACGTCTGGCTGAGTAGCACTTCTTCTGTATCTGAAGTAACATTGGGTTTTTGTCAAATTAGTTACTGTCTCGTAGCTTATTTGTACAGTATGTGAGCTAGTTGTTGGTGGACTAATTCTGCAAACAATGAACTTGAATATAGCTATAGGAGAGGGTGGACGATCCGTTAATACTAGGGGTGTGCGAGTTCGAGAATTTCTGGACCCTGAAATTCGACAAAAAAATACATAAAAAAAAAATCAAACTCGAAAATTCGAGTGCTTGCACACCCCTAGTTAATACTCTTGTTGTTTGGCTTGATACACCGGGAAAGCTTGCTGTTACCTAATCTGTGCATTCGGGGACAGGAATCAATATGATTTTCAGTTCCAAGTGGAAAACGTAATAGCAACCACGATTAGCTACTTGGTGACGTCACAAACTCGAGCTACATTGATTTTTCAAATTTATCTTGCACATTTTAATGACCTAGAGCGGTGTCAAGATAACTATTTTTGGACGTTTCTTGTCCAAAATGTGTCTAAAAATAGATTTGTGGTTAGTGCATTTCTGACTTCAGTTCTACTTTGAAAAGTATTTGAATATTTGATTCAAAAGGTAAAGGACTACAGTTTGAAAATGTTAATTTCTGGTCCCAATTTTAATTTTATTCCCATTCAATTTACAGACCCCACAATTAATCCACATTTCAACTGAAAGACAGTTTTTTTAATCCAATTCACTCTCACATTTTCATAGATTTGGTCACTTGGGTCACTTTTTTCAGCATTTTGAAATTATATTCTGTCTCAAAACACTGAATTAATATCAATTGCATTGTTTAATTATTGTTAGTTACTTGTAGCTATTAGGCCCTATGTTTCTTGGTAGGCCCAAATTTCCCCTGTTGTAAAGATTTCTATGCTTGGATGAATTTATCAACATGTAATGTTTTATTTCAGTTAAATGAAGGAAATCGCAAGAAGATCTCGGAAGTAGACAAGCAGCTGGTAAATCTGCAAGAACAGCTGTTGCAGAAACCTGAACCTGTCGCACCGAAAGAGATAAAGAAGATCGAAAAGTCGGAACCGAAACCTTCCATCGAACCCGATTCATTGGATGCAATGAGCAAATTATCAACTATGCAAGTGTAAATAATATTAATTGAAACATATTATTGGTCATTTATCGTATTACGTTGCTTTTTTTTAATCTTTGTGAGCTATGTTCATTATTAGCATTTTACGGTAATGGACAGAAGTCTGTTACGAGACAGTTTGTCATTTATTTAATAATAAAGTTATCATGGAGTAAATTATTGAAGTCTGTAAATATTATTCTCAAGTATCAAGTTTGGTACATGGGCCTATATATTTTCTAGTCCAATATCAATCCTCTGTCATTGTAATTATTTGTCAGAAGTAGTAATTTATCATTTTTTGACTGATGAACAGCGTCAACTTTTCTATTATTCTTATTTATGTGTACATAACATCCAGCGTCCAACTCTGTTGATATGTTTTATTCATTGTGTAATACTAAACTTCGTTGATTTAATTGTGTCATTCTACTGATATTCAATTGTATGGTTCACTAATATGACCAATATCCCATCAAGTTAACTGTAGGTAGGCCTACCCATTCCCAACCCAACCTCTAAATAACAAATCTCCCTACGTAATCATATCATGTGGAAATATTGACTGTTCTTGAGCTTAAATATATTTAGGCCTATAACTATCATTTCATTGAGGAAAAATTGCATGGAAAAAGGAAAATAATTTCCTCATAGCATCTAGTTTTTTTATTTTCAAGTACGTTAAATGGAATTCAGGAATATTCACCTCTGGCGGGAGACACCATAACGACTCGAGCTTCGACTTGGAAGATCAGGCCAAGATTTATGCATAAGCCAACTCGGCCACAGCCTGTGAACACTCTCAAGCTGTCATATCTTCTGGAAAACCAAAAAGTAAATTGAGGAGATGTAAGATGTATTTTTTTTTTTCAATACAGACCTCTAGAATTACCTAGTTGCTAGCCGCCCCGGTGGCTAAGTCAATTATTGCTAGCGGTAGTAACTGAAGTCACCGTTGGGCGTGGGTTCGAGTCCTGCATAAGGCATGGGTTTTTGTAAACGTCCTGTCACCTATCATCACATCTTCGTTTCATTATCAACCGCTCATTCGTACCCTTGTATAACCTAGCTGTTGGTGGGGTCGTTAATCAATATTTAAGAAAAGAAAAAAAGTTGTTGGTTGCATTGTTGAACAGCAGAACGAAATGTAAGAGGTGCATGTGGCACTAGAGGCACATCATCTTGATATCCCATTTCCTTTGAATGAGTATATGGTCAAAGTGTTAATCTCACTCGAGTCTCTAAAATCGTTACCTCTTGCAATAGATGTGGGCTTATATAAGCCAATTACAATTTACAAGGTGTCTGTGGGATGTTACACTGCGTATCTGCAATGGATTGCTTATTTTACTGTCGGCCTAGGTGCACTAAATCTTCAAATTGGACCATGTTACGTCAATTTTATTCTGATATTAACTTTCCATGTTATGGGATTTTTGTCTTTAAGACCCTATATTGATGCAACATTACTAAATACAAAGTTTAGCAAAATTTTAAACCCGGTCATTAGAAATTCACATAATTGAAAGTTGTTTCAAAAAAGGTTGGTCCCATGTGACAGGAAAAAAATCGAAATTAATTTTAAAAGCCTCTCGCGTCATTGAGTTGCCCCGCGTAAATCAGCGTGTAAAGATGGCTGCCGCCGGTGTGTCAAAACATCACATACAATAATCAATATTCGTTAACGTGTCCGAGGTGGGTCATCACAGAGACCTCTGTGCCTCGCCGATCATTATGAAATTTATCGAGGTTATTGTCTAATCAAGTACTTATTCACTCAATTTCTAGCGTATTCTTGTAATGAAAAGAAGGTTGGAAGATAGAAAGGGGCGTGTCCGTGTAAAGTTCGAAGTTACACCTCCTAGGCCTAGGCTAGAGAGGTTAGGGTAGAATAAAAGGCTAGCGACAGTAAGTTGTGCTAGGTTAACGCTGCTTTAGTTGTTGAAAATTTGATATAGACCTATTATTTGATATAAATCAATCATTAGACCTACTTACATATTACCAAATATGTCTCTGAATGGCCTTTGCACTGTGGGAATTGTTATGATAGGTGATGAAATTCTGAAGGGTCAGATAATAGATACAAATTCAAACTTCTTAACCAAACGACTTCATGCTTTGGGTGTTAAAGTGTGTAAAATGGTAGTTGTTTGTGATGACATTGACGAGATAGCAGAGGAAGTCAAACGTTTTTCGCAGAAGTATGACTTTGTGATTACGAGTGGGGGAATTGGACCCACTCACGACGACGTCACGTATTCTGGTATAGCAGAGGCATTTGGAGAAACTGTCATTCTCAATAGCGAAATGGCTCATGTTTTGCAAAGATTTTACCCTGGTAAAAGTTGCACAGATATTCAAGCCAACCCAGCCCTTAAATTGGCAATGATACCAACGTCGGGCAAGCTAGTGTACGTGGAGACTATGGAAGACTCTTTGGCTCGGGGATTAGTTCCTAACAACTCTTTTCCTATCGTCCAAGTAAATAATGTGTACATACTTCCAGGGATACCAGAATATTTTGAATACAATTTTATTCATCTTGAAAAGTTCTTGAAGAATGCAGCAGCAAACTGTGTGTTTCACACAAGACAAATATACTTGCTTTTGAATGAAGTTGAAATTGTATCAACACTCAATTGCGCTGTAGAAAAATTCAAAACTACTGTAATATTTGGATCTTATCCTAGTTTAAGTAGCAAGTTATATAAAACCAGGCTAATAATAGAATCCACTTCTAAAGATGATGTTGAAGATGCAGAAGACTTTCTGCGAAACAGATTTCCTCCGGGATGTATTGTGGATTGTAGCTCTACAGCCAGTGCTGTGGATTCCATTAAATCTGCCCAATTGATGTCACAAGGAAAATATTCAGTAGCCATTAAGGCTGCAGTTCATGTAAGATAATTTTCACTAGCTTTTTTGGTGTACCGGTAACGATGTTCAGACGCCCGATGGCTAAAATGATGGCGTCACAAAAAGCCCGCGTGCGATTCCGAACAAGGTCGAAGCAAAAAGAGACAGTGTTGATGATAAAGAAATCAAATTAATATCCATTACAATATCGGTTGCTGAAAGAATCCTCCTGTCCCATAGCTCTTGGCCGTAAGCCGTTGAATATAATTTTTTAAACCAAAAGTGGCAAGAGGTGAATTCGAACCCTGGGCCCTGGCACCGAATTCACACGTACTAATACGCCACAAACTTCTTTGGAAAGAATGGTATATGTTCTTTGAAAAAACATATGACGAGCATCACCCAAAGTATCCCTCAAGTTTTATTGACTAGACCTCATTGACCAACTTCTTGATTAGGCCTCTAACTCTTTTCAAATACCTATATATATTTCATTTATGATTATATTAAATTAATCATCCAGTCTTAAATCTTTAATTTATTATTCTTAATTTTTTAAAAAAGGACACCCAACGTTGATGTGAGTCCAAAGCTGTATAAATTGAAACAATAATGATGAATGGATAACCGTGACGTCACGTTTTAGCCATCGACTGTAGGAATAGCGATAGCGGAGCCCATCTTTTTTGGCTTACAGTACCGGTAATGAGTAATGACTTTTAGAAAAGGCTGATACAAATATTTCAACATAGAATCCATTGACAAACAGATTAGCCGCTATATTACCTGCTAGGCGTAGTAGGCTCTTAATGTTTTCAACCATTCTACAAGTATGATAAAAATCACTGTTACAACATTGAAAGATGAAAAAAAGTCGACCTTAAGTGGATAGACTGAAATTGTGGAACTTTTATGTTCAACATGAGTATTCTATCAAATGTACCGTAATTCATCAACAGTCACTGCAACTTGTTACCTTATCTCAATACTTGTCTATATTATATTAAGACTGCGTTGTTACAGGTCTTAGAAGAATGTTGTGATAAATACATCCCTTCTCAGATATTCATCAGTTTCAATGGTGGAAAAGACTGCACTGTTCTACTTCATTTAGCAAGCACTGTCTTCAAAACAAAATTTCCCAATTCCAAAGCTAAGATCAATGCAGTTTATATTCGCAGCCATGATCCATTTCCGGAACTTGAAGCTTTCATTGCTGACACTACAAAAAGGCAAGTACGGTGTCCGTTGAGGTTTGGTTTCTTCCGTTCCCTCTTTGGTTTTTCTTGTCTTCCGTCAAGATTTCCGACAGATTCGTTTACGTCCAATCACGAACCAGAAAACAACCGATAGAAGATGGCATGCTATAATGCAATTTCTTGTGTGCTCGTAGGTTTGACCTAGACATTACGACTGTGCCTGGCCCTATTAAAACTGGGTTGGAAGTTGTTTTAAAAAACAAACCTGAATTTAAAGCTGTTCTCATGGGAACAAGAAGATCAGACCCGTACTCAGAAACGCTGCAGAAATTTCAGGTAAATTAGTATACTTGGTATAATCAATACGATTATTTAACTCATTGAATCATTTTGATTTTTGACGATGTCGCCCACATTTGACAACCTCTTTTGAATAGGCAACTTGCGTGGATTTTATATTTACCGTAGTTCTGGTCTACTTGGAACAAATGATACTTTCCACAGATTTAATAACATAGCAGCCAAAAAGTGAAATATAAATTCCATTAGGCTTAAAATGACAGTGAATATACTTGAACATTCAAAACCTGTTGATTTGATTATAAAATGTGCTTTTGAAAGGCTCTATTTTTATTGGTAACGACTGTCACGGCGCATAAGATTGAGCAGGAAACACGATCCTGAATTTGACGTAACATGACGTAGTATGAGATTTTATTCGAAACCAAACCATGTATGTGTTGAATTAGGGGATGTCTTCAATTAAAAATTTCTTGAGCAATCAGTTTTCATCGATAAATTGAACGGATCCATTGATTTGTGATTGCAGATGACCGATAGCGGCTGGCCACAAGTGATGCGCGTGAGTCCTCTTCTCGACTGGGAGTACGACGACATCTGGAAGTATCTACAAGAACACAACGTACCGTATTGCAGCCTCTACGACAAAGGGTAAGGTTATACATACCATAACCTACTCGTTTTATTATTATTATTGACATTCAGCTTTGGACTCACATAAACCTCTGGTTGTAGTTTTTTCTTCTTCTTTTCCTAAATTAAGAATGCCATATTAATGATGAATTAATCAATGATTAATAATTACGATTGTGAATGTAATATATAGGTAGGTGAAGATGATGATGCTACAAAAGAAATTGGGTACAGTAGTGTTGGTTAGCTCTGATAGTATAGTATTGTACTAATACTGTATTGCAGGCCTGCCGTTTTCACGGATTTTTTTGGTATAAAAAGTGTACAGGATTTTTGAGCAAATTTGCGTATTTTCACGAATATCTGTGACTTCACGAAAATTTGAACATAAACGGCGGTAAATCGGCAGAGATGCCGTACGTTTTTCTAATTTCCGTTCTGTATAGTTTCTGCAGTCTGTTTTTCAGGGGAGCAGACTGAAAATACTTACTAGGTCTATATAAGTGAGAAACTTACTGAAGAAACTATACATCAGGCCTTTGTTATTTTCATTTTTCTTGTTTTCATATCTCCTTGTGATTTACAACAACTGTAATCATTTTATTAATTCATCTTGGTATCATCTTACATTTGTTCACTTTATACTATAATGTGATTGTTTTAGATGTACGTAGTAGATGTACGTTTACTATCCATCAACTATCCCTCGCTGGCTAATAGCTATATATTACGGTAACTGTCTAGTACATACATCTTTTTCCTCATTCCCCACCACTAGGAATAGAAGGTATAATCAAACATGATATGCATCTCACTAACTTCAATTGGGATGTATTACTTGCCTTATTGTTCACATCTTTTCTTTAAATGCTACATTTTATTTGCTCTCTTGATTAACAATCGATCCAGTCTATTGTTATTGAACAGCTGACGCTACTTACGTTCAGCGACGTATCGCATCTCGTTCGTCAAATATTGTTCAATTGTTTGACAATTGGTACAGTACTCGTATATTGCCAACAGTTCTACTGACTTCTATTTCTCTCAGTTTGAACACACTGATGTAAATAGGACGAGTCAGTAGAATTGGACAAAATCAGGGCACTACTTTCTCTCTCTCTCTCTCTCTCTCTCTCTCTCTCTCTCTTCACATCAGTGCATTGTCTGGCTAATAATAGTTACCTGATGGCATGTGTTGAAATATCACGTGGGTATTATTGATATTTTTAATATTTAATTCTTTTAAAAAATGGGTCAATATTGACTATAAGGGTTTCCCCTTCCTCCTCCCCCTCCCATCGCCTGTTGAATACAGAACAAACCTAATTAATAATCATGCAACTAGTTTGATTTAAAATGCAATGCAGTATTTTGCTTGCTACCCAGCAATGCACATGCGAGTTGATAAGGATCTATCATGATAGTCAGTTGCCATGGTATGGAACATACATGTGACCTAATATTGATCATGATACTGTAAATTATTGACATGTCCTTGCATGACACACTCCACTGTTCAATATTTAATAGAGTCAACTAGTTCCACTCTACGTAAGTGTCAACTTCTATTTAGGCAATAAATCAAAACCCTTAGCAACTGTATTATGTACCTAAATCAACAAGAAGGTTCAACACATTACTTTCTGTTGTTTTGATAAATGTATATATAAACAGTGGTTTTGTTGTGAAAAGTGAATGATTGGCAATGTTGTTAAATAAAGTTTATTTGTGTTCGTAAATAATCAATAATGGAATGGCTTTTGATAAATTGAAAGAGGCCGAGGGCTACGTGTGCACAGTGATAGTTTTGATCAGTTTTATCTTCTCCGTGATAACATTAACAATGTTCATGGATCCCATTTTCTTCTCGCTCGCGGTGGATTTCGAGCCCGCTGTTTGCGTCACGACGAACGTGGCGTCGTACCACGGAGCTTCGAAGTGTCGGTGGACGTCGTGCCGGCAGAGTTGCACGACGACCGTGTTCAATTGCACGCAGATCTACGTCAATTATTCCTTCAATAGCACGATGGTGATGGATTACGAGAATAGGACTGACTCGGTCTACGGAGAAAGTGTCGCTGATAATGTGACGGACTTTGATTTTGAAAATGTAACGCACGGTGAAAACGTTTTGCCTTTTTACGTGAATAGTCTTGGTTGCGGTTACGAACCGCGCGTTTCTTGCAAACGGTTTTTACGTAAGTTTGGCAGACGCGGCCTCAGTTTCCCGTGTCTCATTCACCTACCGTCCAAGTATCCGGCCGCCGCGATCCCAGAACAACCAGACGCCAAATTACATCCCGGATTCCTGTTGATAATCTCCGTGTTGCCATTCCTAGTCTTATTTTCAAGTTGTGGGTATATTCACGTTCGAAAAGTGTTCGAATACGAACCGGAACCGGAAATAATCGAGGCTCCGCGTGAAGTCTTCATACCCGTACCGAAGAAAGATGATCCACGGACAATCTTCCGGAAGAAAATGATGGCCTTACATCCGCGACGTGCACTGAAGGACATTGAGTTTGCCTCGAAGTTTGAAATTCGTAGAACGGACGATGTTTCTAGCGATGCTTTCAGTATTACGTCAATGGATTCTGAGATATCACTCATAGAAGAGTCGCTACAATCTACGGCGACTGTAGAAATCGACGCCAATGAACAGCATATCTAGAAACGATGAGACAAATATGCCACTTTTTTCTAAATGTTCAGCAATGTAAGCAGAAAACTCGTGACAATTTCAATGTAAATTTGGTACTGTAAGCGTTCATAGACTATTTGCATTCTTTATTCCTTACATCATAACGTTGACGATACCGATAACTGGCACCTTAACGTGGTGGTGATTCAATGATTTCTCTCTATCCTACTCTGAATATCTTCCAATTTTCAGCTTATGTCAGGGGTGGTATATGTATCTGCAGTAGTTTTTATTCTCCCCAAATCTTGACTCAATCTAATATTAATCGCGCGCAAAATAACCTGGGTGTTGACGCACCTTAAAACCCCAATAGTTATTCATTATTAATTCATTACATTATCAACGTTACATATAAACAGTTTTATGAATAGTTAGTGAAATTGCTTCACACCATATAGAAAAGCATCTTCCAAAGTACTATGGAATAACCAGTAGGCCTACACATTATTTGTATAAAGCGGTCTGTGGTGGGGTAATAATAGTTGACAAAAATAATGGGTAATTACTTTTTTTTATGTTTTTCATTCTTATTAATATTAGATTTTCCAGAAAAAATTCGTGTTAACAATGATAATAACAAAATGAATATATGTATGAGGTAATCTAAGAAAATATAGAGAAAAACTTGGCTTACTCAACTATACAATTTCCTTTCCACATATATTATTATAAATTTGACTCATTAGCATTTTCGACAGTAATAGTCTGCATCTTACGATGTATTTGTTATCACCGTGTCTCGCACTGTTGATGTTTTATGATCATTTATATCAGTGAAATTCCCCTGGTGGGATTTTTTCACCCCCTGAATTTCGTCTTAACCGTGTATGAAACTTGCAAAATGTAGTATAATTGATCTATAGTTTCAATCGTGAAGCAAATTAGGTGATTTTATTTTCATGTATTGTCATCATTGTTTCCAGCTACACGTCGTTAGGAAGTCGTTACAACACTAAACCTAACCCCGCGCTGATCTTCACCGCCCCCAACGGAACCACTGACTACCGCCCGGCCCACTCGCTCAAGGACGTGACCGCTGAACGCGATGGCCGCCACTAATGCGGCCGACTGTGACGCTTTACAAGACCTTGGCTCGCTCGTCGCCACCGCTTTCGGCCCGGAAGGAAGAGCCACGCTCGTCCAGAATCCCACCGGACAGTTGAACATCACTCGAAGCGGTTTGAATATCTTGAAAAGCGTTTACTCGGAAATCGATTCACCTCGTCAGAAGATCATACTGAACTCGGTCGAAACGTTGCACGATACGTTGGGTGACGGCGTGAAATGTTTTATATTCATGGTAACTGCCATATTGAGAAGTTGCTGGTACTTAAAAGGACCTTTTAGAATAGTTAGTCAATTAGGACGCTTGCAATCACGTTTGTCCCAATTATCTGTCGATAACGTAAGTACGTGTTCATTTGAACAAAACACTTTACCAAGTTTAGAAGATAGAGATTGTTTATATTCCAAAGTCATCGATACATTTCTCAGTACCCGTTTCCCACTTCCTGTTTCGTCTGTTCTCGGACCTTTGCTCGGAAAATGGATCGAAACGTCTCTGTATTCAACTCCGAACGAGTTAACAAACCATCTTGCGCATCTGTATCGAGATTTCTCACATTTGTGCCAATACCAACACGGCAGCTGTAAATCCGTAACGGAGTCTTGTATTAAGTACGGTTATGTGATCAACAGGAGACCAGCGTACATGATTGAATCCGGTCGTAGGAAAGTGATCACTCTAACGTTTCACGACTCTGATGCTGATTGCGGTAAATTTGACGCGTTGGATATAAAATGCGAAGTAGATCGCCTGCTCAACGAACTAAGACGCAATAAAGATGTCTCGTCCTACGAAGGAAACGAAGAGATTTTGTTGATAACGTCCGTAATTTTATCGGATTTAACCTTGTTCAATCTCCGACAAGCTAAAGTGGCCGTTGTTCACGGCGCCCCAGTTGACGAAGTGAAATATCTTTTCACGATTATCGCTCGACGTAATCTAGATCAAAGTGACGTACACTACGGTTGCGTTGTTGACGTAACGATCGACCAAAATCACGATTACATTTTACTGAATCTGCCCGAGATTCGTCAGATGTTCGTTTGTGCGCCAACGAAAGAACTATGTACCGAATATGCCCTAACCTGCCATCGTGCGCTCAAGTTGATTATCATTACGAATCAACCCGCATTTCGTGACGTGGTCGTTGAAAGTGGTGGCAACTTCGAAAGGTCCCTACACAGACATCTCGTTTCGAAATTAGATTGTCGAAATAGTTCAGTGCCTAGTTTCGTGAACCGTTTAGAACTTCTCACTTGGCATAAGGAAAAGCTGCAGAAAAGTGATGAATCATGTGATATCTATGAGTGGATTAGCAAGGCTTTCACAGGTATAGATGTGGATATTATGGAGGCTGTATTTCAAGGTATGCTTGCTGTTCCTCGTCATTTACCGCAGGGTTTACCGAGGGTAGAAGCTGTCGAACCTGTTGCTTTAAGGGTTGGGATTCTACTGCATGCCTTAGGGACTGTGATTAGTTTGGTTAAAATTGATGACGTTCTCGTCTCTAAACGCCCAAATATTAAATCTTGACATTTTATTCAAGTATACTTAAAAGTGTTCTTTGTTCTGTACTTTGTACCTTAAATCTCTAAGAAATGAGTGATTTTCTTTTTAGTTACCTAGTTTGTATACAACACGGCCGTAGCCTTAACGTGGAACGTAAAATATGTTCTTTCATGATAATTTAAGATTGGCCTACCATAGAATATTCATCTCAAATTATCCCTTACATTATGATTGAAAATATTTTACTATTTTCATAATTCTCAAATTTTCTAAATTTCTAGCTTTTTAATAATAGGCCTACCAAAGTAGACGTACTTTTTAGTCTTTTCAAAAAAAATTCTTAGAAAATATCCTCCCACAATGCTGTTTAGATGTTGTTGAATTATGATTCTATTTTGATCTACAGTGAAACCTCTATCCATCGTATTCAAGGGACCCAAAGAAATAAACCATCCAAGCAGGAAGTCGATCCATGCAGGAAAATTCAACATTGGTTATTATATGGGATTGGGTGAACAGAATAAATTATTGACGGGGGAAGACGAAGGATCTGGGCACGGTGATAGTGATTTCACTGTATTTGCTCATTATGAACTTGATTTGATAATTCAACAACACTATTCAAACAGGCATTGTAAGAAGCTTTCATTTTTGTTGAATTATTGAACGGTTGGCTACAAAACATCCTAATCTTATTTCAACTGGAATGCAAGCCTATATAGGGCGGATGATCAACACACTCGACTGTTGATGGTAAGTTACTCCGGAGGGTCGACGAGTTGATCCGGTGCTCCAACTCTTGTGGCACGAAGATCGCATTCCTAACATTTCCGTTTAATTTTGCCTAAAAATAGAACGTTCAGAGAGTCGAAAATAACGTTCTTAACAGATTCTTCAAAAATTTCGAGGAGAAACAAACGCGTTAATTTTAAAAGTTCATCACTTGTCACTGGGAATAATATGTTAATTAGGCCTACACTTATAATTATTCGCAAAAAAAATATGGAACTCAAACATTTCAATTTGCACTTAAATATAAATACTGTTTAGTTTTAGTTCAATTGTTGTTACCTTCCTGCAACCGTCCTCAATTTCGTGCACATATTTTACTATTTTGATAGTTTCGTAATAAGTAGTGTCTTAATATCTCCCGGTCTTATATTATTTAGCGTAGCTATATTGATTGTACTTAAACTGTGTACGTAAGGTAAATGCTGGTACTCAATTCTGTCACATAGGTTAATTAAATTAATTACTGTGCTCAATAAAACTTGGTTTAATGAGCCTGGGATGTATATTTAATTGAAGCCATACAAATCCTCAAACCCATACAAATCATACAATTCCTGATCTTATAATCCAAGAATAAATCCAAGTAGAGAATTAATCAGAGAAGAGAGTGCATGTGTGTTGGACACTGCTGACAGGTTGTGTATTTGTAGCGCTTCATTGAATTACCGTTGTGAATGGCAGTGGTTTATACGAATGAATTGGATTAGGAACGGTATAAAGTGTATCGTGCTGCTAGTTGACTGATCAGAACGCAGGATGGAGCTCCATGGCAGTGACTTTTTCTCCAATGGAACTGTCGGCCGCCCCGAAGCAAGGTGGGTGATAGGCCTACTTATTTCAAAAACATATAATCAGAGGCAAGCATTTGGAGTGAATTAAAAAAACAATTTTTGTTTTTAAATAGCTATAAGGGGTGAATTGGTGTTGACTAATTTTATAAAATCATTTTCAGTGGTGAAATTGTATTTGCGGAGTTTTTTCACCTTTTTGGTGAATTTTCAGACATTTTGGTTTACAGACTTTTTTTATTTTTTTCATGTAGATAAGATTTGATAGTAGGCTAATATTTACAGTCATGTACTGTTATTTTGTATTATTCATTGAAGGACAAGGGTAAGAAATACAAAGGGAACTTTTTAAAAAAATTACATCTCCTTATTCAGCTCTGAAAAAAAATCTGTATTCATGTAACATTTGTGACTAAAAAGACATAATCGCGGAAAATCGCGAAAAGCATCATTTGTGCGAAAATTCGCGAAAATTACAATGGGTTTTTTGAACTTATGAAGATCTGAAACGTAAACATATTGAAGAAAAAACACTTCACAAACAATTTGCTTTTATCGTTAAAACCCCAAGTGCGTGCTTCTGCATATAATTTTATTGTTTGCGGTTGAAAGCAATCGGTAGTTGCCGATAATTGAGTATTTTCTTTTTTTTTACAATTTAGCAAATTAGGCCTGTTCTCCATTGGATCTCTATAGGCCAAATTAATCATTTTCATAGTTTTTTAAATCAATTAAAACAAAAAAAGTTGAAGATTATAAAATAAAACAACTATTTTTGTCGTGGCGATATGAAACCATCGAAATATTTCAGAAAATTATGTGGTATATAAACAATATTTTGAACTTGATCTTTAAAAAAAATGTGTATGTTGAGTATAAATAATTAAATATTAAAATTTTGTTCAACTGATATTATACTAATGAGTTCAGGGGGAGCTAGCCCAAATCATGGGAATTAGAGATTTTGGTTAACGTCCCATTGCTAGATGAGCGAATGGGACGACTTCCGCCTCACTATTATAAAGCTTACAATAGTTATACAATGTTAATGAAATTAAAAACTTGATTAGGCCTACTGTAGTAATAATCAAAAAGTTGGGATGAAGAATGAGAAAAATAAATTAGAATTAGATTTGAAGTTCATTCAAGAAGCGTTGAAGAGATGGTTATAGAGAATATGTGAAGATTTATGCAAGACCTTAAGACTTTTTTGTTAATGAGTGTTTTTGATATATTGTATGATTTAAAAAAAGTAATGAAAAATGAATATCACATAATGTTGTATGATATAAATTACTAGTATTATAATAACAATTATTAATTAAGTTCAAACATAGAATTAAATCAATTGGGTGAAAGGGAAAGAGAGAACAGCAGCTTACCAAGGTTCACAAGTAGATAGGCCTACTTACGGTGGTGGACAGCCGTTGATAGAACAAGGAGATGATAAACGCTTTTCATCTCTGCGTTCTATCACCGGCTGTCCACCATAAGTAGGCCTATCTACTTGTGAACCTAGGTAAGCTTCTGTTCTCTCTTTCCCTTTCACCCAATTCATATGCTAAGCCTCAGGCTATTTTCCTATACACAGCAAATATAGAATTAGTTATTACAGTATTACTATTTTGGATGAGTTTCAGGGCGGCCCCTCGGATGATTGGATGGAATGTTCCTGCCGAGGAGCTTATCCACGTTCCCGAACACTGGCTCCAATATCCCGAACCGCCCCAAGGTCTACAATATCTCCTCGGAATAGTTTACTGCGCATTCTTCATCCTCGCACTCATCGGAAACGGCCTCGTCATTTGGATATTCAGCGGGTAATCACAATTACCAATCTACAGAATGAAGTTTTATTATATTTCAGAAAATAAGTATTCTAATTATTCTCACAACGGATTTATTTAAGTTGATTAATAATTCAAGATAGGAAAAAATGTATATGTTGTATATAAAAATATCCACTATCTTTTATGTTTAATTTTGATGTGTGCCTATTGTCGTGACTTTCATCGAGAAAGTTTGCTTTAAAAGAAAAAGAGTTTTTGGTGTGATGAATAATGTGTGGGAAAGAATTTGAGAGGAAGAAAATGGATGATCATGAAAGTGATTGGGTAATTTCAGGTGTTGGATCAAACAACACAACAAAGGGTATAACAGTAATCTGCAAATGTGTTTAATTTCCCAGAGCTAAATCGCTTCGAACTCCGTCCAACATGTTTGTCGTGAATCTGGCAATATGTGACTTCATAATGATGTTGAAATCGCCGATTTTCATCTTCAATTCCTTCAGCGGAGGTTTTGCCGCGGGTCACATGGGCTGTCAGATATTTGGTTTCATGGGCTCGATCTCGGGGATAGCTGCGGGCGCTACCAACGCGTGTATCGCTTACGACAGGTTCAAGTACGTTTGACTGATTCACGCTTTCTTGTGTAGTGGCTGTCAACAAATATCATATCACTCTGAAATATATGAATCGGGTGAAAGGGAACGAGGGAACAGCAGCTTACCGAGGTTCACAAGTAGATAGGCCTACTTATGGTGGTGGACAGCCGTTAATAGAACACACAGATGAAAAACACAAGAGATTTTAGACGTTTCGGCTGTTGCCTTGGTCACAGCAGAGTAGATAATGCTCGTGTAAATAAATCTGTGGGTACAAGAATCATCTCTATGTTCTTTCAATGGCGCTCCACTATGAGTAGGCCTATCCCACTCATAACTCTCGGTAAGCTGCTGTTCTTTCTTTCTCTTTCAACCAACCTATATATCAAGCCTCAGGCTTTTTTCCAATACACACCTGTTTATGATGTTGATTTGTTTCAGTGTGATTGCCAAACCGTTTGACGGTAAAATGACGCACGGGAAAGCTTTCTTCATGTTGATACTAGTCTGGAGCTATACGCTGCCGTGGGCGATCATGCCGCTATTGGAAATATGGGGAAGATTTGTTCCGGGTATGTGAGACGTTTGAGCAGGAAGACAGATGAACGCAGCCCGAGAGAAACCTCCGTATTAGTAGTATTATTAAGTTTGCTGTCTAGCGTACAATACATGTACAGTGAAACCTCTAGGCATCGTTCCCGGATCCATCGTTTTCCTGCATGTATAATTCATTTTTTCTCACCCCCACTCCCATATAATCGATGTTAAATTGTCCTGGATGGATGGTTTTATTTTCCTGGTCCCTTGAGAAACGATGGATAGAGGTTTCACTGTGTCTAATGTATCGTAACCGTTTTAATTATCGTGTAAAATTAATTTTAGTGATCTATGTTTGCGATTCAAAAATAGCAGATAGAATCTAGAAAAGATGTTTTATGAAAATTAGTACCGAAAGTAGTAGAAAAGAAATGAGTAATTAGTACCAGTAGTACCGAAATGTTATAATTTAAGTATTTTTTCTTGAAATTTGGTTGTTACTGTACTTTGAACACTCACATTCCAATACTTGAAGTACAATTTTGAATTTTGTTTATGAACTGGGTTAAAGGAAAAGAATGAACAGTAGCTAACCTATGTTAATGAGCCGACAAACTAATTGTGGAGTACTGGTTGACAGAATGCATAAACATTATTCACAGAAACACTTGAGATATTTAGACGTTTCGGCTGCTGCCTTGGTCACTACACACATTTTATTCATTTTCAGAGGGTTTCTTGACAAGTTGTACATTCGACTACCTGACCCGAACACCCGACAATCAACTGTTTGTCGGCACCATCTTCTTCTTCTCGTACGTGCTGCCGATGAGTCTGATCATCTACTACTACTCTCAAATTGTCCAGCACGTGTTCAACCACGAGAAGGCTCTGCGCGAACAAGCCAAGAAGATGAACGTGGAGTCTTTAAGGTCCGGACAGGCGGCCAATCAAACGTCTGCCGAGGTTCGCATCGCCAAGGCGGCCATCACGATCTGTTTCATGTTCGTAGCGTCGTGGACTCCGTACGCCGTGTGCGCCCTGATCGGAGCGTACGGTGACAAGTACGTAGTCATAACCAGCAGCTTACCTCGTAAATATCACGTTCAGTGGTGCATCTACGTTAACAATTACGTAAAAAAAGTAAAAAGTAAAAAACGGTTTGTAAATATCATTGGATAGACCTTATTTCTAGAGTTGAGTTTACTGGTCATTTGGGTTCTGAAAGGGCATTTTGGTGACAAGACCGCGTCGAAGTCTTGAAACAACCAAGAGGCACCGCTTCTGAACGCTCTTAATAATAATTGATCCTTAGCCTTGCTTGAAATAAAAGGTTGTATATCAAGATATATATTTTTTTCTAAAAGTGAATGGGTCTTCCTTATTTTTTTAAATGTTGAATTTCCAACATTCAATTGAATTTAGTTGAATTTTCAACAATCTAAATTTTCAACATTAATTTTGTCAAAGTATTCAATGTTTAAAGTTCCAGTGCATAAAAGACAAGTAGTTGTGAAACGTTTGTTTTCCGACAGACACTGGCTACAATAGTTCCGCGTTTGTTCTAGATCTCTCCTAACTCCGTCGGTCTCGATGGTGCCTGCCGTGACTTGCAAGCTGGTCGCGTGTCTGGTGAGTAATTGTTCAACGTAAACACTTGAATAACTCGATGCGGTACGAGACGAAACGCAGGCCTGCCCGTCTTTTGCCAGTACCGTAGTATTTCAATAGAAGGCATACCAATTGGACTATAATCAGGACATTTTGTGATACTTTTTGACAATTTGCATACTGTACTTGTATTTATTACATTAAAATTATATTGGATTCAACATATCATAAAAAAATTGCTAACAATACTTGGATTTTAATCGAACATTGATGAAAATAAATCGAAAGTTTTCAATCGGTATCGATATTGAATCTTAAAAAATTACAACCATGATTGGGATACAGAATGTCGCAAATGAAATTATTGTAACTAGCTGAGGGGAACGTTCACTGCTCTGTAGCTTTCATCCGAATGAGTGATTAAGGCTCGAGTTTCTACCGTGCAATTCGAATTCTCGGCGGCAGTGTATTGATCTATCAATTTCTCAGTTTTAAATCAATGGTGATCATTGTTTTCACATTGAATTCATCGCATTGAATCAAAGTCCTGAATGATGGAGTCGTTAGAAAATATCGCAATTGAACGGCAACATCATTAAAAGTTTTTTTCCAGCTTGTGAGAATTGAGTGCGTGTTACATGTTCACAGGATCCATACGTCTACGCTATCAGTCATCCCAGATACAGGTAAAAGCTTCATCATTAATGTTAAATCACAATCAATTTTTTTTTAAAGAAATAGTCTACCTAAAAATTAATCAATTCACTACATTATATTGTTACTATTCCACATCGGGAATACATGAAAATTCAATACGTCTTGGTTCTAGACCTGAGGCCATGAAGATCAATAGTCGTTGTTTTATTTCTCTCTCAGAATCGAACTACAGAAACGCCTGCCCTGGTTGGCGATCAAAGAGTCTCAGCCGAGCGATGCAGGATCCAACGTTACCGAGGCAACGGCTACGACACCTAGCTAGAGCCCGGAAAGCTTCCACTCTCACACCCGAATGATATCAGACCATGCAAGAATTTTTTTTACATTTAGTGATTTTTTTTACAATTGTTGCTAAATGATATATCCTGTTCGAGTTGCTATACTTCTAATCACGAAAGATGAATGTGCGATTGCAAACCACCTGTGCGCTTAGGGGGAACGGTCACTCGGAACTTTCATCTTTCGTGGATACAAATGTACCATGCAGCGGTTTATCGGTACATTCGAGGCGGTAATGTTTAGCATATTGTCTCTTAGTACGACAATACTAGTGACAAGAATGGGGTAATGTTCACAGTAACTTGGAACATACAATGTTTATTACTCTAAAAAACAAACTGCTAGGTGCATTCCAAGTTTGATTAGAAATTATAGCTGGTTCATGCTCCTCGAACCCACCGCACTCATTTTCTCTTATTTAAAAAGTGAAATTATACCTAGTTCAGTTATACAAAGATAGAAAATGTGAAATTCATACAAAAATTGAAATGGTTCCAGTGTAGTGTAAATGTAGTCAATGTCTCACCATTTATAGATGGTAGTAATGCACCAATAGAAATTTAATTAAAAATAAGCATACATCTGGAGGTGTGAAAACTACATCCCTATATGATGGATAAATCATGGATAATTGTGATTAACACTGGAATTGAACAACCATATATCTACAAGTATATCGAGGTAGAAATATATTTGATGTATTCAGAGAGGTAAAGGTAGAGAGACGTCAACTTTATTGTAGTAAAATGGCCACACACCACGCCAAGAGGCTAATAGTGCAGTATTTGGTATTTTACGGGACTGGCGCATTTTATAGACGGTACACTAATGGGTAAAAAGTAAAAACGAACTTCATTTATTTGGAATTACGATTTGAGTTGAGTTTGAAACGAGATTGAAGTAAATTCCGTGTCACTTTATGATGTCTGCAATGCAAAATGGTTACTCTTATGGAAGATTTTTGTATTTTAGTTAGAGTTGAATAACACATTCATTAGACTAAGTGGAGAGAATAAACCTAGGATATATTTACCTTACAAATGTACAAATGTATTTAAAAAAATAAATGTACTCAATCCATTCGCAAATTATTCATATTTATGTGTACAATGTTTATCCCATTCAATTTCTAGATAATTATGTGACGTTAAAAGTTGGAGAATTATTCGGTTTCGTTCTTAAATATCAAACTTCATTTTTAAGAACTCGGATTATTTTGACGAGTTTTGTTTGCAATTGTATGCATGTTGCACATTCTGGGTGCAAATGGTTGGATTATGTCTATTTGTATCCCGGAGAGATAGGCAGGCGACACTAGTCAAAATGATGAATATATATTTGTTTTAATTATTTCAAATAACATAATTCATTTCATTAGGTTTGTTTGTTTGTGTTGAACCAACCTGCACCGTGGTGTAGGCGGTGCAAGTGGTTGTAAAGCGGATATACGTCAAAGTGCAGGAAGTGAGCTCATAAAAAGCCTACACCTCGACTTGACAAACAAACACATATGGAGGCTGGTGCAAGCGGTAAATATGTCAGTTCAAAGTGACGCTGATGAAGATAATATTGTGAAGTATTTTATGGAGGAAGATGATAGTTCATCTTCATCTTCCTCTGTTTTGAGCGACTCAAGTGATGCTAGGGCCTAGGACCCTGACTAGGACACAGCGAATCAACACGAGACCAACCTAACCTAATTTGCACTATATAATGGGTAGAAACAACGGCAATAATAATTAATGTTTACTATATATAATTAAATGTAATATACTTTATTTACCATGTAACTGAAAAATGTAATGGTCATCGACCACAGCGATTTGTTCTCACGATGAACGCATCTTCAACATCAGTCATGTCATCCATAATCATTTGCATTTGGCGCTTAATTTTTTGTGCTGCAACCGCTACACCACCTCCAGAGCTGGTGCAGGAAGTTGCTACACCTCTTGCACCAAAACAGTTACACCTTACAAATAAACGCGGTGCAACGCAGTCGGTGTTACACCCATTTTACAAACACGAAAGTGTAAAAACTAAAAAGTGTAAAAAGTGCAACACAAACAAACAGACCTATTATTAGACTTTGCACTTTAGTATTCAATGTTCACCTTCTACTAGGGCATTTGCCATAGAAAATCCAGTCCAGAGGTTCCAATCTTAGTGTAATTGAACACTGAAATGGAAAAATGCGTATTTGATACACATCTCAACAAAACTAAGTTCATAAAAAAATAATATCACCTCAACTTTCTCAATAGACCCTAGAAGATTTTGTTCCAGTATTTGCACATGAAGGGTAGTTGATAATGTGCCATCCAAACTTCAATTGGGTGGCAAGACTAAAATACTACATGGACAAATTCACTAGAAGATTTATGCTTTACTAGTAGACCACAGAATAACTTGAATATCAGACAATTATTTAATATATTTGGAATGGAAAGAATGGTTTTCGTTGAACATACGTTGGAGTAGGTAGACTAGCGAACATCAATTCTACTTCTGAATCTCAAGTTTTGTGTTAAATCATTGTTTAATATTTGGTTTATTCAAGTCAACGTAAATTCTATCATCAGGATCAGGATAGGATTCAATTCCAGACTACCGTTTCACATCACTATTAGCGTCTACTTCATCCTTTATGGAATAAAATAACAAGTATTAATGTAAAAGTGTTTCAAGTTTCATCATTTATTAGATTTAAACTCAATATTACCATAATTTTAAGACATGGTATGCGAAACGTTACAAAGCTGTTTGAAGTACAAGTTGTTCATGTTCACGATTACAAGAGATGCTCATCACTCGCGTTCAAGTCCATATGCCAATCACGTACATGTTGACATTTGTACATCATTTTCAATATTCAATATTAGTGACATTCAAGTAGCAAACTGATAATGGACTGAGCTAAAAAAACTTAATATTCCAACGATTTTAACGTATTAAGGGCCTATAAGTAGCAAACACCTGAAACTATTTCATAGAAACGGGAAAAAATAATTCTACACCTCAATGCAGAGGATGTTTACACTGGAAATATGGTAAGAAATTCAACTGTTGACCTTGGAGACACATCTCGCACAGGTCTACAATCGTTCCGTGATCGCTTCCTTTTCATCAGTAATCTTCGGATCAAAATTCGGTAATATTATCGGCGGGGAAGCAAACGATGCCAAGTCTCGTCTCATAGCATACGCATCTTCGCCGTCCGCATAGTATTTGGGTTCAATTTCCGAGATTTGAAACTTCAACGTCGTTGTATACAGATTTAGAGCAGCGCGATTGCTTTTCCTTACGTGAAGCGACACATATTTCGCATTGAAGCATTCTACCATCGCTCTAGACGCCTGATCCATCAGCTTCTGTGCTAAACCAAGTCGCCGGTGCGATCGTTTCACGGCAAGCGACGTTATATGGCCGTGAGGATTGTCTTCGCTATCTTCTTCCATCTTGGCAAGAACATAACCTACTATCTGTCCTTTCTCATCTTCGGCGACGTAGCTTAATTGAGGCCACGACAAACCGTGGTAAAAGTAATATTTCATTTGATAATTCTCTGGCAAGCAAAGCAAGTTGCAATGCTGCATGTTCATGAGATCGCTCGGCTTAGCACACCGGATATTCATATTGAAAAGTCTCCTAAAGAAATATTACAATGACACAATATTCAGTTGCCTTCGAAAAATACGTACGGTACGTAACGAAGTTTCTAATTATATCAATCTAGAACCGCAGTCTCGAAGGTAATGGTCAGTCTTACTCGATCGATGTGGACAGATTTTACAGGCTAAACGGGTAATGTTTATTCCAGTCGTGTTTTCTTGATACGAGAACGTCCGTTTTTTAAATCGGTCACCGATTTCGATTCTGACATCCCACCAAGAAGTTCACGGACAAATCTAAAACGAGATAGGAAGAACTTCCAGACGAGATACCACCCTGCAAATAGTACAACAGACCATCAGCATTTTATTTTAGAACTCGGCCTATACAAATTACAAACTACAGCATTTTCCACATCTCTAAAAAATATATTATTGTATAGTGTTTCAGCATAATCTATTTAGATAAAAAAGGATTGGAACTTTTCCCTACAGAAATGTTAATGATACAATAAGCATGCTTACTGCAATTCACCATTGGGTCAAGCTTTGGGCCTACTTCGTTGACTTGAACAGATGGTCAATACCCACCCACTCAAATTATCATGTGAGCATCTAAATCCAAGATGTGGTTGTCTGCCCTTTGGCATCAAGTTTGTAACTCAATGCCTTTGGGTACATATATAGTAGAGCAGTGTTCTGCCTTTCATTCAAGAGACAATGAGACATTTACACCCTCCCTAACTTAAGGCATTGCTTAAGGTAACCTGGTGGGTCAAAAGCTCCTACAACCCTATATCAATGTTTATATTTCACGTAATCTGTCGGGTGGATTCCAAACCAGATCTAACACGAGAGGAAATGATGTTACAGTTGCATAGGCCTACAGTTTGTTTGGGAAATGAGCATGTTATTATAAAACTGTAACGATCCAAAAGACGAACTGCATCCTATAGGCCTAGTTTCTCAGGAGTCTTACACACGGGAGGAATGGATGAGGGATGGACTAGTCCCGAAGTGATGTCACGTGGGCTCCCGAGCTTTCCCGATCTCTCCGTTAAATCCGTAGAAACAATACAAACATTTAACACTCCATTTTCACAATCGTCTAGTGGTCCAGTGGGTACGGCGCCGGCCGCTAGAGCTGTAGAGCCGGGGTTCGAATCCCGCCGCTACTACTTTTTTGTTTTTTGCAATATTAAATAAAAACTTTTTGCAATAGGTTATAGTCCGGTATTTTTTTTTTATCCTCGAACGCTTGAACTAACTAATATAAAATAGATAATAATTCCTGACAAAATACAAAATATTCGGAGAGCCATCTTTCTGGTCCATCCCTCATCCATTCCTCCCGAGTCCCGAGTCCAGAAAGACTCGTTTCTCAGTCCTTGGCTGCCATTGGAAACACACTTTGAGATCGGCCCAGGGGCCCAATAGGGAGACAGAGTTATTTATTTGTATTGGCCTACACCCAATGTCAAGTGTTCAAGAACAAGTAGGCCTAGGGATGAGCAAAGCAGCTGGTAGGCTTAGGCCTATGTCTATCTACATCTAGGGCTAACCTAGACCAAGCATAACAAGAATCTCCCAATCACTTAGTAGCCTAGGCCTAGAAGAATCCAATGCCATTGACTTTACAATGCCAATGCCCAACAGCTGAGGCTGAGACAATGGTGATGGCTGTGATGGGCTTTATGGGCTATTGTCACCTACCTAAGCCTACAAGCACCACAACCAAAACAAGCGAGAACAAAACAGAAAATATAGCCAATATAAACTCCATGACATGAAGTATGCTTGATAGTCGCTCAAACAAATAATTTGTAAAAAAATAATGTTAAACGTCCACTCAGCAAACTACGCCATCTTGCTTCAAAGGTTAGAATAGATGGCCAGGCAAGCAGCCTATTTCTCAATGGACGATGACAGGCATCGGCAGCCCTGATGAAACTGAGTTCAAGGACCAGGCGACCAGATGTGGACACATATTAGAATACTACTCCTGCATGTTCGTTAAAAACTATTGCAAGTGTATCTTCATCAATAAGTCTTGAAGTACAATATTACCTGTAATATTAAAGTTTATTTCATCCAGCTACGGAGATTACAAATTATTTTCACTTTTACACGTGCTAATTTTGATGTAGTGGTACCACCGATTTCATTTCACCCAAAGCCCCAAGGTTTCGCCCACAAACACAACTTTCGGAGGTTGGCTACGGATCAGGCAAGGCCTTCTTGAGACAATTTCAAATAAAATGTGGATTTTTCCCAAATCATTTTTAGTGAATAAAGATGCATAATAATATTACTAGGAAAACGCAGAATGTGCGTTGTGAGATGAGCGTAGTAGATAGGTAGAAGTATGTAAATCTGAGATTAAAAAATACTTTATCA
This sequence comes from Brachyptera putata, assembly GCA_907164805.1. Taxonomy (NCBI): domain Eukaryota; kingdom Metazoa; phylum Arthropoda; class Insecta; order Plecoptera; family Taeniopterygidae; genus Brachyptera; species Brachyptera putata. The sequence continues at coordinate 20,579,671 of OU015470.1, read as the reverse complement.
GCACAATCTACATCTACAAACCTTGGACTACTTCAAATGCTGAAAAACCTTACCTGCAACTTGTTGCTATTTATAGAGCAACCTGTCACATATACACTTTGCATTACATGTTTTTATCCTGATATTTGATGAAATGTATACTTTTATAGCGTTTTCTTCGTTGTCTCATCCGATTGTTGCACAAATTATTGAAAATTTGTATGATAGTTGTTTTCATATTCGATATGAATTTGAAAAATTTTTGTTTTAAAGTATTTTCACCCTGGGTTATTCTCATGGGGATTTTCTGAACTTTCCAAAAAATTTCCGGAAATAACGTTTGACCGATTTTTCTGAAAAACAATCCCAACCTATTCTGGTGACAACAATATGTACAAAAAGTTTCTCGAGTTGATTGGTATTTTTTCCTGACCTGTATGCCGCGTACAAAATTACACAGAAAAAAAACACATAAAAACCAAGCCCAAATTTTTTCGGTAAATGGAATGAAAATCTCCGCTACGCTCATCTAATTATGTGTCACCAATATAATTTGTGAATAATTACATGCATAATATGTACGTTTATCAAGAAGATTTGAAAACAATTATTCATGGATTTCGGCAGTGTTGCCACGATGTAGTGATACCAACGGCTGTGACCCCTCCCCTCCTCCTGCTAGTACACGCGACATACGTGATGCGATACCTGCCTGTCGGGACGCCCGATGGATAATGTTTAATGATAGGGAATATAGATTAAAAATGACTTGACGCGATAAAATATTGCATAATAATATAAATTATTATTAGTAATAAATATTAAATACTAGGAAAACGCCTTACATGCGTTGTGAGATGAGCTTAGAAGTATGGAAATGTAGAATTAAGAACATTTTGTCAGCTCAATGTACATATACAGGCCATGGATCACTTCAAAGGTTCAAGAACCGCGGCTGTCGTTGGTATATAAACCTTGGTTTCCAAACAATTATACCAGTGCCTTCTTCATATCCATCACAGATTTTAAACGTTTTAATTTATTGGTGACACTTGTTGCTCACATTTAATAGTTTCTTAATTGCTTTTATTGATGTGTAAAAAAGTACATTACAAATGCGTTTTCTTCGTTACTTCACATCCGATTGTTCCATAAATCGCTTAAAATAGGTATGATAGATCTTTCCACATTCAGTATAAATTTGAAAGCTTTTGAAAAAAAAAAATCCAAGTATTTCTCCCCTGGCCTATTCTTATGGAGAATTTCCATACTTTCCAATTTTTTTCCAGAAAAACCGTCCGACCGATTTTTCTGAAAAACAATCCTAATCTATTCAGGTATAACACCAATTTGTAAAAAAAGTTTCGAGTTGATTGAAACTTTTTCCTGACCTGTATGCCGCGTACCAAATTACACAATAGAAAAAAAAAAAGACCAACTTTTTCGGTATATGGAATGAAAATCTTCGCTACGCTCATCTAATTAGTAGCGATTTCTGGACCCTGAAGTTCGGAAAAAATACTTTTTGAACTCGAAAATTCGAGTGCTCGCACTTGCCTTACCCCTGGCACTTTGCCTACTTGCATGGGTCAAATTAACAAGCCTCTGAATGCTATATAACACTGATACAGTAAACCCTCGATAATTCAAAATCGGTTAGTTCGAATTTCACGCTTATTCGAACTAGAGAAATGACCCCAGCCGCTGGTATAGGGATATCAATGTCGATTCATTTCCATAATTCGAATTGATAATTAGTCCGAACTTCTGTTTTATGTTAGTTTAATTCGAATTTCAGCAAAAATTAGGTGTCACAATCAAGTATTTTATTACGTGAAATCGTCTGTAATTTGAACTCCATATCACTAAACATGTCCCGACCACTCGACACGTCACAGCTGACTTGATGTCAGCACGTGCCAGCAGGATGAGAGGCGCGAGGGTTATTCTTACGACACACGGACACAATGACAACAAAGGACTTCTTATTCCGCCACGACATTAGTCAAGATATGCTCATGTCCCTTGAAAAGTTAACTAGGTACTCTGTGTTGCTGTTAAAGAAAATTACTTTCCCAATAATATATTTGAGCCCAATCATTATTTTTCAATTAAAATTATTTGATTGAGAGAGTGAATATATTGATTGTAAATAAATCAGCCAGCTAGTGCTGCAGAGATCACGATTTTTTCTTTCATTCTAGGCCCCAATATTTATATATTTTTTACCTCTACATTGCTTTTTACCGAGGGGTTTACAACTCGCAAATTTGGTGTACACCTGATTTCAGGTGATTTCATACGGATTTTAAAGGGATTTCAGAATTTCAAGGGCATTTCAATGGGATTTCATGGCAAGTGTACACCGGATTTCAGGAGTTGTTAACCCCTCGCTTTTTACTTTACATTCACTTTTAACCTGTGAACTGACTGTGATAAGTATTTCCTAATGAGTGACATGATAACATATACTAGGCCTATTCATCCACACTTTGTTGTGCGTAAATCACTTCACACTTCACTTGAAGATAAACACATGGCTGTCAAAAGATCCCCATATGCTGCGCCTCTTACTCACACACTAAAGGCCCTATACTATACAAACAAAAAACATTTTTTTCACCTACAGTATATACTATACAATTTTTTTTTTCATAATTCGGATTTTGATTTTTGGGGTCCCTTGGAATTCGAATTAACGAGGGTTTCCTGTAGCTGCAAATATATTATTTACATAACAAGTACAACAATATATCAATGGAACAACACAATTTGTTTCTGCTATGAAAGTTAAACACAAGTATCTGTGGAGTGAAACCTGAAAATAAAAGTAGCCTGGCTGTCAAGTGGTTAATGGAGACAGAATCATTCAAAATAATGGACATTGAGCATACTTGTCAACATTCTGTAGGTACAGAACTATTGTTTGAATCATCAATCTGAATTAATGAAGGTTTACTATATGCACGATGCTCATATGAAACCGAGACTGTCGGGATTGTTGACATCAGATACACAACTCTTCCAAACAACTGCTAAGGCCAAAACTGGATACAAAATATTAGAATATGTAGAGTACAAATAACAAAGTCACGAATGAAGTGTAAGTTTTTTCAATTGTTCTGACTTCACCATCCAAGACAGCACGTATGTCTTTGTTTGTCATTCATTCAACACATTTTGCCAACAAAGACTGGAATGACATCATATAATATCGAATGAAGAGACACGTACAATAAAAAACATCTCACAGTAATTACAATAATCTTATCAAGAGAATTTAATTGATTAAAATTAAACATATAAAGAAAGCCTGCATGACCCATTGGAATATTGAACATTGCGATACGTAATAAATAGGTATTGTTGTCACACAGATCTTGTAGATAGCGTGAGAAGTGGTTGTTTTCCCTCGGATCTCGTTAGTTGTTTCGGTCTCGACTAATACACGGCTTTATCTACTGTACCTATGTTCCAGCTGAAACATAAAGCCAGAAAAGAATTAGTTTAATGGCAAGCGCAAGATTTTACTGTGTGCGGACTCAACAGGTCTAACAGCCGGAAAATATAAGTCCTCACACTCGTTATGAATACATCCTAGCCTGCCTAGTATTATCACAAATAAAGGGTTACCACACGACCAATCGATTGTTCTCAACTAAACTGTCCTCTGCGAGGGACAGCCGTCGACCTTCCGTCTCGAGCCAACACAATCGGTCGTGCGTCTCGGTAACCCCGGTTTATATGGTTACATGATACAAAGTCAGTACACCCAGAACATTGCAATCAGTGATGCAAATGTGAAAGTTAAAAGACTTGAAAAGTACAAACTAAATCCCGATAAAATTAGCTACAGCTAAAAAGGGATCACATTTACCAAGATAAGATCCGTAAGACTAAAAGTAAATTACAGAGCAACTGAATTGTCCGCGAGATGCTCAGTTAGTTGCGGTTGGCGAGACTGGCTAATGCACTCGACCGACGTACAAAACAGAGAACCGTTGGGTGTCCGTGATTGGAGGCTAATGCCAGCCCAGCTCGTGACCGAGTGGTAGACAGACTGTATGCACACACATATCAACTAATGGCAGTATGACATTATTCAGCTAGCGTTACGCTCGAATGCAATGAACGTACGGCCAGCCTCGCCACACCAGCGGCCAGCTCAGTTCGGCAACCAATAAGCCAAAAGTTGAAACAATCAGCACACAAGATGCCAGCAATCAATCAGGTTCTCCTATGTCGGCAGTCAACCAATCAGTCTCTATGGTGCCTGCAGTCCACCAATCGGGCTCTTTGGTGCCTGCAGTCGACCAATCAGGCTCTTTGGTGCCGGCAGTCGACCAATCAGGCTCTTTGGTGCCTGCAGTCGACCAATCAGGCTCTTAATGCCCACAGCCAACTAATCAGGCTCTTAATGCCTGCAGCCAATCACTGGGCAGGCACGCTGCCAGCACATCGTAACCAATACAACAAGTGACGCCAACAACCCGAGATCCAGGGAGGGGGGAAGAGACGAGGGGAGTTACGGGCCTCATAAGTGGGGCTTGCACTGCTGCTGCATCCGGTTGGGGTAGCAATGGCCCACCTGGGGCATGGCGTACTGCTAGTACGGGCTGCACCTGGGCGGGGGGGTGCGCTGGGGGATGGGGATGCTGCAGAGCGCTGGTGTCGTCGCGCTGGCCAGACCCTATCTGCGGCGCGTCTAACTGCTCCGTATCGGCAGGCTGTGATTGGTCCACGCGGACGGGGTGTCAGCGTGGTGGTTAAACTTGCCTGTCTTTTTATTTTTGTTAAATTTCTTGTGCGTGGGGACGCCGACGCCTGCATTTCCGTAACCCCATGGGCCGCCACCTACAAGACAAACAGATCCGTCAGAACAAGGCCAATGTACTTTGCAATGCGAGCAACGAATCACCGGACAACGTGCACTAATTAAATGTAGATATAGTACATGATATAACCTTAGCCGTTTAGCCAAATCGAACAATAATCGTGAGATATGCAATTATAAACTGTTGGCTTATTCTTGGTAGAGCTCAGACGTGAGAGTGTGAACTCCGACGGCGAATATTTCCTGTTAGTCTTCCTCCTTTGTCGTTCACGAACCACAATGGCATAGTGCGGTTCGTGCCAAGAAAAGGAGGAAACCACCTATCAGCAACGAGTGGAACACTAGCAGCACTTGCATAACGTAATCTATCAAGTCGAATAAAGACGCATCTTTACTGTCACTGTAGGTATTGAAACACGCAGGCAATGTAAGTACACACTCCACCTACAGCCTATGAATAAATGAGCAGCACAAAGTGACGCACATTTCATTTCAACTTGAACTTCGGAAAAGAATATTTTACGTTTATTTTTTATTTCATCTTAGTTGTATTTCAGTATTTCAACCTCTTAGTTGAGACACAATTTAGTGTCTGTCAATCAATATCCGTATTTACTAGTGATGCCTTCGGGTACCCGGGTCGGGTACGGGTAATGCATTACCCGGGTGATATTCTGTTACCCGGGTACCCGTCTAGGTTCCGGGTAATTGTGCTAACCAGTACCTATAATATAGAAAATAACTTTTATAAATCACTCAAGCTACCGAGAGAAATTCAACTTCGCATTCTACATAAGTTTTTTCACCTACCTTCCCAGACCTCCCTCAACTTGTAATAATGCGCTCGTCAAATCTACCTACCGTTATCTGTGGTCACACGTGCAGTGTACTGAATCCCTCTCCTGTCAACCGCTCTCTAGTTGCCATGCCATATACTATTCTTTACCGAGAACTGAGAAGCATTCATAGTAATATAGTTTTTAGTTTTTAGTTTTATATAGTTTTTTAAATTACCCGGGTAATACCCGGGTAATTTTGGCGGGTACCCGGTTCCTAATTTGTTACCCGGAGGCATCACTAGTATTTACACACATATAAGCCGCACCCCTACTTTTCAGGTTCTATTTTTGGAAACCTTTTTGTTTACTTATATAAGACCCAGCATCATGTTCCCAATATTTCGTGGCATAAACATGATTCAGGAGACCTTGTAAACACAAAAGAAGGTTCCAGTCCCTTTACCCTACATCACTAGCAATGGCTGGTTCAAGCCTTCTTCTTTCCTGACTCTATTAGACAATAAACAATATTGATAATAATTATATCTCCCAAGTTTATATTCATTTTTATCCACCCTATAGCAGGCCTGCCGTTTTCACGGATTTTTTCCGTTTTCACGGATTTTTGGGGTTTAAAAAGTGTACAGGATTTTTGAGCAAATTTGCTTATTTTCACGGATATCTGTGACTTCACGAAAATTTGAACATAAACAGCGGTAAATCGGTAGAGTTACCGTATTTACACGCATATAAGACGCAAAACTGTCATATTCTGCGATATATTTATGCGCGCTCGCTGAAAACGGTTTTTTTCTGATGTAAAAACATCGCAAAAACAGTTCCCGTGAAACACTGCCGGTCGTCCAGTGTTAAAGCATAGGGCGAACCCACAATCGTCTTCAGATTGTATGCACGACGGTCGTTCATATTAAAGCATAAGGCAGACCCCCAATCGTCAATTGTGGGGATGTAATATTGTCATAAATGTGTCAACAAATGACAACAAACATACTCATAAAATATCCTTATGCCTTTTTCCTCCATTAGAGGTCAGGAGGTCAGACTCTGGATCATGTTACACTGAATACCAAGACAAACACTTTGACACATCTGTTTATCATCAATCAACAATGCTTGCCTGGAAGTGTGCTATGGGTGATAACTGAGTCTATAGGGCGCTACTCTTTCAACACTATAGGATGGATAAAAACAAATCTAAACTTGGAAGATATATTATCAATATTGTTTACTTATATAAGACCGCATCATGTTCCATATTATTGGGCTAAACTTGATTGGAGACTAGTGAACACAAGAATGTTCCAGTTCCTTTCCCTACATACTAGCATGGCTGTTCAACCTTATTCCTGACTATTAGAGAATACAGATATTTGATAATTTTTACCAGTTTATATCATTTTTGGTACCCCTAATGTTTTAAAAAGTAGCCCCTATAGTTATCACTAGCACCTTACCAGCAGCATGTCCATTATAAACAGATGTGTCAAAGTGTTTGTCTTGGTATTCAGTGTAACATGAGTATGTTTGTCGTTATTTGTTGACACATTTACTATAATATTATATCAGGACAATTGATGATTGGGGGTCTGTGGTATGCTTTAATATCAAGGACCAACTGTCGTGCATACAATCTGACGACAATCGCGGGTTCATCCTATGCTTCAACATTGGAGGACCGGCAGTGTTTCACGAAACTGTTTTTGTGATGTAAAAACATCAGAGAAAAACATATGCCCAGCCAAAAATATATCGCAAAATGTGACGTTTTTTTCTCACTTACCTTTATAAGACGCATGTGACTTTTTGATAACTTGAAAATGGATACAAATTGCGTCTTATATGCCTGTAAATACGGTATACATTTCATCAACGTCTATGGAAAGAAGAATAAAGAAGGAATCCCTCGACTGGGTTAGAGCAGATGAAAACCCCGTTATTGCTCACTTGTGTAACAAGTTACGGTAGGCCTAAATACTATCAATTTGAATTTCAAAGTTATAATTCTTTAAACATTCAACTTCGAGATTATGAGGTCAATGATTAAGGCTTAAAAATGTTTACTAAACTACCTAAATACCGTGGCAATGGAAGATATCGTAGTATTAAAGGAAATGAAAGACTCAACATTCTTCATAGCCTACCTCGAGAGCAGTGCTAGAATTCTGTGTTTACAACAACGGAAATATAAAAGGACTGGACATGTTGTCTTATAACTTGGGTTTTAGTCCCAATTCATTGGAGCTAGCCAGGCCTAGGACATATTTCAAGCGTCAGTATCGACGTCCGACTCACTTTGTTTTCTGGATTTCGCCATAGCGAGGAGCTGGGGGTCGATGACCTGTCCGGCCTCGCTCAGCACGGCCACTAGATCCTTAGCCTGAAAGGCGTTGGCAGGCGTGAAGAGTGTGTAAGACGTGCCGGTTTCCGACTTACGGCCCGTTCGACCGATGCGATGGACGTATTCCTCGGACGTTCTCGGGTAGTCGTAGTTTATCACGAACTTGATGCCTTCCACATCTACAACACAGACAAGACGTTAGGAAGGTGAGGCAACAACCCGTGGCAGGCCGTGTCCGAATTACCTACCCCTACGCTCGAACAGTTTAAAGTGAAATTTACAGACCCACATATCAAAGAGCTGAGTGAAAATTTGCAGGCTTGTAATAAATTTGATCTGAAGAAATATTACTGCTGAATGAATGTAAATACTAGTATTATGCAAGCAAGTTTTTGATCTTTGTACAGTATATAAACACTGAGCAGGTGGACACGTTGTAATCTACAAGCAGTAGATATACAGCTCAACAGGTCGATATCCGTTCAAGAAAGGTAATGGGAATTTTCTAATGATCTTGACCGTCACTTATTGTAGTTTTCCTAGCTTATTAACAACAATTGAACTGCTAGTTTAGTAAATGTACCGTGTAATCAACCCCTGCACATGAATGTAATTCGGACTCGGCCACTTATGTGTTACACTCTCGAGCCACACTGTATTGCGAATCCAAGTTCAACAGGTGAACTCGCTCAAGAAACTGCACACAAGGAAGGCAATCACAAGGATGACAATTTTCCAAGCAAAAGTTATTTTAAATGAATGTTTAGTTCCGAATGTAGTAGATAATTTCAAATTAAATATCGACTTCGAGAAAAGTTGCCATTACATCATATCTATGACATGCAAGTCCTTTAAGGCCTCCATGTTCTAGTCTATCAAGTTTCAATTAATCCTTCATCATTTGATAATGTGGCACCACATGACTTCTAGTCATTACCAAACAAATATTAAACATCCCCATCTATTGGCGGGAAGCAATTTCAGAGCTACGAGAATAGGGTTATCAAGAACAGGCAGGACCATTGATCAAAACTACCATTGCGTAGCCAAGTAGACTAAAAGCTTTGACGCATGGTTGCCACTTGGACATGGCAATGGGGAATGTAACAAGTGCATACAAACCTGGCACCACTGGCTTTTGCATCGAACAAGCCCAGTACCAGCCACCAGCCTGAATGCCCGACTCGGTAAGCAGTACAAACAGAGAGTCGGTGCGGAGGCGCGGGGATTAAATTTTCACACCAAATACTGGCACGAAAAAAAACTACCGACTGATGCGAGTGGTTAAAACGCAACAGAATTTCCCTGCACCTCCCACTCTCTCTTCCTCTCTCATCACCGCAACCTCCAGCTGTGGCTGGTACTGGAGGCCGGAGAGAGAGAACGATATATATATATATATATGTACTTGTTCCGTTCGAGTCTGCGTCCACTGCACATGCGTGTGTTTGACAGCGAGCGAGACAACGCTCCCTCAATTGCGGTACAGTGTGTTACAATCGCCAGAGGCACATTACGTCGGACATGTGCCTCTGAAGCAGAACACATTGTCACGAGCATTAGTTACAACCACCGGGACCTTTCCCAGCCAGACCAATCAGGGATGCCACCCTCGTCTCCGTCACTACCATCCAAGCACGGTCGTACTGACGTTGGAATGAAAAGTTCATCGGGTTCTGAATCTGGTAATTCTAAGACGATTTTTTTAGTTAGGACACAAAGAGAAGTATATAATCTGGGTTGAAACGAGCGAGTGACAAGTGGAGCTGCGAGCAACAAGTGCACTGGCGTCACCAAGGGCAGTAGATCCAGTGTTGGGCAACCTTCAGATGGTAGTGATGAAAACGGTGCGAGGAAATCGACTGTAAGCCAATCACTTACGATGCCAGCTGTGAAGCGGGACACTAACCAATCGCAATAAGCCGATTTCTTTTTATGAAGAGATTCCAAGTCGTGATTTAAAAGTATCGTTTGAAAGTACAAGAATTACTAGAAGAATACGTCGCTTCTTTCAATGTATTTATTGTTTGTAAAGTTATTATTACCGCACACTCTTGACGAGTTATGACAAGTCGCCAGTGTCGTCATCCCTGATTGGTTGTGGCCCCGGCAACCAGAGCCGAACCCAGACCCGCATTCCATCACTTCAAGCTGTTCATACGGTTCACCAAACTACCCTAGGACTGTACGGCAAGGCGTTATGTACCAACGATGCAGTTAATATGTTTACAAATTACAACGGTAACTTTCGTGGGAATCAATTGTTGTCGACTTTAAAATAGAGTTTATTAATTATAATTATCTATTCATTGCAAAATTGAAAGCGCACATTGAATACTCAAAGGCAATTGAATGAACTACGACCAATCAGCACTCGAGAGAGCCTAATGTGATGTGGGTTCGACTCTCAAGCTGTCATGTGTCATGTAAACAAGCTCGGTAGAAACTAGAAAGTCCAGGACATCAGCTGACTGACGTCACAACACTTGGGCTGTCAGGAACATGTCACTGTTTCACCTATCTACCATGCCCTAATGACTGCATTCCAAACCCTTCGGAACGGTACCGGAACATCCAATCATTGCTCAGTGAAATTTCAAGTAAATATCCTCTACATATACATATAAAGGAGAGACAATGATATTGCTAATGAAGAATTAAACGACGGTCGTTTAAATTATTTTTACAAAAAATTGAGGTTACTTAGTTACTTGCGTATAATAGAGAACATACATAATGCATATAAAGAAACAAATGTGAATTAGCTGGAAACAGAAAACTTGTCAACTTAAATGTGTGTTGGAAATATTCGAAAGTTTGTTTTCCGAGGTAAATCGACTGCGTTGGCTAGTAAGTGAATCGCCCGGCAAGTAAGAACGCTGGGTGGTTGCAAGTAAAGAACGCGCTGCTCGCGTCAGCCCAGTCTGGCGTGAACGCTTACTACCTACTGCAGCACGACTAACACATTTTTTTTGTTTTTTTTGATATATATTGGGTTTAACGACGCACTGTTATGATAACACAGATCTAATGGCATCGGATGGGTGATTAATGAGATGAGATGAAGGTTCTTGGGTAATGGGAAGGATAGTGGGAAAGGAAGCGGTCATGGCCAACTTATTGTAGGAACCATATTAGCCTAGACTACAGAGGGAAACCATGAAAAACCCCTGTAAAGATGGTCGGCGCCGGGGATCGAACAGGGTCCAAAATTACCCTCACCTCCCGGATCACATCAAGCGAGCGCGTTAACCACTGCGTTGCATGTGCCGGTGACAACACGTTGGCCCGAGGGCACACTTACCCAGACCGCGAGCTGCGACGTCCGTGGCAACAAGGATCGAGGCCTTGCCGACGCGGAATTCTGCGTGAACAAACAGAATCTCGTTATATTAGGAACTACATACAGATTAAATATTATTGATAGAGATGGGCCGATTCCAGATTATTCCGATACTGATTCTTGAATTTTTAAGAACGATTCCGATTTTTGACCAATTGTGATTTTCAAATAAAAACAATTTTCTTTGTTGTGGATGCCATTAACTTATCAAGTCAACAGTTGGAAAACCACTTAAAATCAACTGTAGGCCTACTTACAAAATAAGCTAATATTAACCTAAAGAGGCAGCCATGTTGTTTGTTAGCATCTATCGCTAACAGTAGCGTCATTCTTATTGGTGCATGTCCTAGAGCCAATAGGAAGCCTCCTAACATAAAAAGCTGCACTGATTGGATAAAATTTTCAAACATTTCATTCAACTTGGCGCGGGAATTAATTGGAATTGGAATTGTTACTTAGAAGTGAGCAAAAATGAGAAGAATTGCGATTCTTACGATTCCCTGAGAATCGTAGTAATCGGTAGAATCGGAATCAACCCATCTTCAATTACTGTACATCATGTCCACTTGAGGCTAACAAGAGATACCAAAACTAATACCTTTTACAGGATTCATTTCATTTATTTATACAACTGCAGTTGCGCACGCATGCGCGGTGGCAGTTTTCAAATTCACAATTCACATTAGTTTTGTATTCTTCTCTTGAATTCTGCTATAGTTTTTGCTCTTCTTGCCTCTTCTCCCAGCCCATTCCAATCGATTATTGTTTTCTGAATAAAACCACCTCTACCCAGTTCTGTTCTAGCCCTCTCCACAGCAAACTGTTCCCTCCTCTCACACTCCTCTGAACTCTCATCCCTATCCTATCTCTCACTTCTTCCCACCCCGTAAAACCATTCCTTGGCCTGAAAAAGTTCAGGGGTCTGTCCTTTTTCCTCCTTTCCTCTCATTTTTCCCACCCCAATTCTTTCACCATCTCACTGGGCTTTTCCCTTAATTTTCCAACTCTCCACTGGTCATTTCGTTCTATTCTAAATCCTCTTACCCTTCTCGCAGCTACTCTCTGCACCCCCTCTACTTCTTTTATCAAATTGATGTTGTAGGGATCCAAGACCGAGCCAGAGTACTCCATCATTGGACGTATTAGACTCTTGTAAGCCTTTTCCTTAATGTCAATCCCTGTCCCCTTGAGTTGTCTCATTACAAAATTTAGTGATTCTATTCCCCTTTTTGACAGTTTTCTAATATGTTCCCCCAACCCAAATTCTTATGTAAGTAAATTCCAAGATATTTATGAGCATAAAGGATAAAGGCGGCAATTGTGGGTTTCGACGGGATGAACATTATACATTGAGCTCGCCAATATGAGCTGATTTCAAGACCTCTAGTCAAGTATTCATCCGCTAACTATTAGTTTTGGTATGTAAATAGCAAGCGTAACCAGCGGTGACAAGAAGTTGATACGCTAACTATTGCTGAATCCATAACAACCAGTTAATAAAACCGGACCTTAGTAGCGCAATTTATTTATTTACTCTATAGAACAAAATACATATTATATTCACCAGCAGTACCCTTGTCGTAGAAAAGATGATCAGAAACAAAGACTTAGTTCCTGAGGACTGGCACATTATGAACGCAGAAACCATCCAATTGTCCCTCCGTAGCCCTAACTTGTCTTTTTAGAATGTCAACAAACATGTACCTGGTCACAAATGTCGTGACAAAATTGCGATCTAATTCTAACCACATAACATGATCTCCTCGGTTCTTCTTAACATTGGAGATAACTGTCAAAACATCTCGACCCATAAACAGATGGTTTGAGGAATGCACGTTATCAGTTGACCACTTGCATTTCCCGGCACCGTTTAACCCTTTAAGCACCCTGAGCACCCATTTAATACGCCAGTTGTTGAATACACGTTTATACATACATTTTTTCAACTTCTGACATATTGTTTCAATATTCACCAAATTTTCAAGTAATAATCTGAATATAACAAGGATTCTTCAATAAAATACCTGGGACATTAAAACATCATCAGACTGACGTTAGACCTAGGCCTAGGCTACGCCAACAGCTACTACCACCATCTAGGCCTAAGCATAATTGTTCATTACTCAATTTGCCTGAATGCCATTTCCACCTTCTCTTTCATTAGAGTTTAGAACTAAAGCCTATCATAATTCTCATCTTCTTCCTCCAAATCACAACAATTGCACTCTAACAGAATATTATTGATAGGCCTATTATTGAAGCCAAACTTCAATTTCTTGGCAGCCCGTTCCACTGTTCGACCAGTATTGACTTAGGGACTTGGAAATAAAATCTCATTTTTTGTGCTGTTAAGTGTACGTTGAGCTGACCAAATGTTCTTAATTCTACATTTCCATACTTCTAAGCTCATCTCACAACGCATATAAGGCGTTTTCCTAGTTATTTCAATAATGACACTTTCTGGTATTCTTTTCAACTTCAATCTCAATCCACGTTTCTCTTTTAAGCTATAACCCATTTCCTTCTTCCCTATTTACCTTTCATTTTTCTTGCTGCCATTCTTTGAATATTTTCCACCCTCTTTGACTGACCATCCTTGTAGGGATCCCACACCGCTCCAGCATATTCTACTATGGGTTGTATAAGAGTCAGATAAGCTTTCTCTTCAACTTCCTCGTTTGCCTCTTCAAGAGTCGAACGAACGAGTCATAACGAAATAAAAATTCTCAATTGCTTTCGCAGTTATGTTGTTAATATAGCTTGACATATAATAGCAAGATAGCTTGACATGTGCACCATCTAGTAGTGAATTATGAACTATGTAAACTCACAATGTAAGCCTAATGGAAATGGAGGGATATTTGAATGACTGTTTTATCACGCCTCTGAGGCGTTATTGTACCTCAAAGGGTCTAGTCGCTCACCATGAAGCGCGCTGTTTCGTTGCGACTGGTTCATGTTACCATGCATGCACACAGCCGGATAGCCGTACTTAATGATGTATTCCGTCATCTTCTTCACTTTGCGTTTCGTCTCCAAGAAGATGATAGCCTTGGACTGTTTCTTCGACGAGGCAATCTCACTCAGCATATTCGTCAGTCTGGGAAACAGAACAAACGAATTAGCGGTGTGCCAGGCAAAACTCAAAAGCGAAAACTACTTCATCAAACTAACTATTTCCAGAGTGGGTACAATTAATCTCGAGCTAGGGCCAGCGTCCCAGTTTCCAGCCACTCGAGCCCTTTGGGCAACGCGAGAAAACATTGAACAGCTGTTAGCTCACATGACTGATGGGGAACATTTATAAGCAAAAGATGTTGACATCATATTTATATCTGCCAAATTCAAGATGGCTGCTTTCAGAATTTTATAAAAAATGGTTTTGTAACCGACGGCAGAGCAATATTCAGAGTGGCCGGAAACCGAAGCCGGCCCGAAACAAGGGTGCTGCCCCTACGTAATCGACCAATCATGATCGTTATAGAAGTCGATCATAATTTTCAAACGGAAGTTGAATTCTACTCACTTTCCCTCCTTCTCGTTTTCTTGGCAGACTTCGACGACCTGAAGGATGTTGTGATTGGCCGACAGGGACATGGAGCCAATGTTGATCTGGATGTAGTTATTGATGTACTTGTCCGCCAGGTTACGGACCTCCTTGGGCCAGGTCGCGGACCACATCAGCACCTGTCGGTCGGGACGGATCTGCTCGATGATCTTGCGGATCTGCGGCTCGAAGCCCATGTCCAGCATCCTGAAGGACAAACACGAAAACCTTTAGTGAACGAACCTAACGACATTTGATATAGGCCTACATCGCCGCTGATCTGACAATACCGCGTAAGTGATATTTTTGCCATTTTCACTTTATAATTCGTATTTGTGTAGAAACACTGTGCCCATCGATCTGTGTGGCGTAAAATATGATCTAACCAATAGAAACACCCTAACCAATTGTTTTAAATTGTTCAAAAATACCACGCGATCCGGAAGAAATCACGAACGCGCTGCAATACCGCTTATTTTCGATTTTGCTTGCTTGAGGAATGCTGGATTATAAACCTCAGTAAGTTGGATACTAATATGTACCATCTTATGGTTCTTTCGTAAGTTTCTTTCAATATGTGCACTCACACACAAAGCACTAATCTTCTTTTTACTTTTAAACAACTCTCAAACTGAATTTGTGTTCTATAGTGAAACCTCAATGCATCATTCCCGGTGCCATCGTTTTCCCGCTTCCATCATTTATTTTATCCTACCCTAATCCCATATAACCGATGTTAAATTTTCCTGGATGGATGGTTTCATTTTCCAGGTCCCTTGAAAAGCGATGGATGGAGGTTTCACTGTAGTTGTTTTCAAATCTTTTTTTTTCTAATGGGAATTTTAGGTTATGTATTTACGCGGCATTTTCGAGCCAACTTTTCGTTTGCATTATTATCTGCAGTTCCGCAGTATTACCTGACCACTTTTAAAAATATTTTATTACCTTATTATCATTATTTCTAATTGTAAAATTCAATTTAATTAGTCACCAGATTGTTTTCATCAACTCTTTTCAAGTTGGCCTTGTATAAACAAAAATGCCAAAGAAGAAAGCTAAAACAGGTATGCCTACCAGCAATATTTTTTGGAGAAGATCTTGGAAGTGCTAGGGAGTCAGGCCAATCACACATCAGTAAAGATATAAACTGTTGGCTTATTCTTGATAGAGTTCAGACGTGAGAGTGTGAGCTTCGAAGGCGAATATTCCGTTAGTCTTCCTCCTTTGTCGTACACGGACCACAATGGCATAGTGCGGTTCGTGCCAAGAAAAGGAGGAAACACATCATACGAGTACAACACAGCAATCCTACCTGTCGGCCTCGTCCAGCACGAGATAAGTGCACCGCCTCAAGTTGGTGGTTCCCGACTCGAGGAAGTCGATCAGACGTCCCGGCGTTGCTATGACGATCTCGATGCCAAGCTTCAGGGCATTCCCCTGTGGGCCCTTGGACGCGCCGCCGTACACGCAGGTGTTGCGCACCTTAACGGGCGAGCCGAATTCCGTGGCCACCGTCTGGATCTGCTGAGCCAGCTCTCGGGTCGGCGCCAGCACGAGGGCTATCGGACCATCTCCTCGGGATAATTGTTCTTGTTTTTTTATGTGTAATACTGCTGGTAAAATATATGCTAATGTCTTGCCTGTGGAAGATGAAAATAACAACTTATTAATGAATAATGACATGACAAGCATCGACAAGTATTGTTAAAGCTAGGTGTTACATGACTTACTCACATAATTAATTTTAATTTTCAATTTTCAAATAGTTAAGTGATGGGAGGGTTCATTTCTAAGATGGATGTTCTGTAGGCCTATTAGATAGGCCTACATTCTCTCGTTCTACATACGAAAGCCATACGGCGAGGGAAAATGCAGGCCCAGGTATAGGCCTATTTCACAATAACACAATTTAGAAACGTGTACAATTTCATTACAAAAATGAAATAACTACCTTATTTAAGAATTGATTTGTTTGTTAAATGAGTTGACACTTGGCGGGTGCAGATCGAAAGTAGACCATTTTGTCGGTAAATCATATTTTAATTAAATTCTTTGGGGTGGTTAGATCGGTCTTGTGGTGCCCCGTTCAAATGATTAAATCTTTCATCCATAGCCTCAATTGGGAAACAACACAGCCAGATGAAACTCAAATAAATACTGTGCCTTGGCAAATATGCGAGAGATGAGTGAAACTTACCAGAGCCAGTTTCTGCAACGCCGACCATGTCACGACCAGACATGGCAATGGGCCAGCCTTGCGCCTGGATCGCGGTAGGAGCAGTGTATCCCGACTCGAGGATTTTCTTGTTTATGATGTCCGGGAAATTACCCTCTTTGAAAAACTGAATCGGGTTGGGCACATTGTTGCCTGCAAAAGAACAATCGAACCACATAAGAAAACAACCAGTAGTAATGTTGGAAATAACTAAGCTTCTAAACTGGATGAAACAGCAAAAAATAATAAATCAACCGTGTTATTCAAAATGCTAAAAGTGTAACGACTACCGATAATGAAATCAATACATGTGTATGGTGATGGGTGCATGGGAATATTCCCTGGGGAATGTTCCTGCTAGTGGGAATATTCCCTGGGGAATGTTCCTGCTAGTGGGCATATTCCCAGGAATATTTCTTTTGTTCGAATAAATTCCCATACTTAGGGAATCTATTTTTGGAAAAATGAGTTGAGCAGTTGGATAATTAATTAGATGATTCAGCAATTTGCCTGCTATATGTATTTTATTCTATTTCATTTGTTCTTCGAATGGTGGGTCTTCAGAATCCAAGGCTTACTGTTGGTGGTAGAAATGTCATGACAGGCCTCAGACAAAAGATTTATACTACAATACCTCTTTTCTTTTGATGTATGTTTTATGATTATTTTTCGTACGGACTAGATACACGAATAATTTAAGTAGCCTTTATAGTTTTATAATTTCTTCATACCCTTCCTTTTTCATTCTCTAGTGAGTGTAAACAAGAGAAAAATTATAGTCCTTGAAAATTTTTATTTTGGCCAGGAATTTACCCATCACTACATGTGTATAATATATGCATGTGCCTGCATGAACCTGAATGAACGAAAGACCATTTGATATTCAATTTGTTCATCTTTCATTTGAAACAAAAATCGATACCAACAGAGCCAAGAAATGGGAAGATTACAGACACATAACTTACCCTTTGTGGTAATCTCGGCAGAGGATCGGAAAGCCTTGACCTCGGGCATGCTCCTGGACGCGACCACCGGATGGGGGACGTAGAAGTCTTTGGTGAATTCGCTGAGCACTATCTTGTCCCACTGGGGCGTCCGGAGATTCTTACCCAGCCCATTGTGTGGATGTACACCCTTAGGCTTCTTAACCCAATCACCCATTTTACCGTCTCGAATAGGCCTGGAGAAACAAGACATTTTGATACCACTCGACAAACATACAAGACAAGCACAATTGGGTCTTGCCCTAATTTGGAATCTTTGCTACGTTCAACTAAGCCCCACTTCACTTCCTTATGAACCAACTGAAGGCCTATAATCTTTCACCGGAATAATTGTATTAAATATTAAGGTATTAATATTAAGGTAATTTCAACATATTTAACATATTTAAGGTAATTTACAATTTAACCTATATATGTATAAATTATTTATTATATAATATATAAATTATTTATCGGATATATATGGGTTATTTTTATGTAAAAACCCTATTTGAGACCGGATTTTATGTATGTTTGTGGGAAAACAGTTGTTACACAAAAGGGGAAAAATGTGAAAAAAAACGCGATGTTCATTTTCTGTTTCTGCAAGACATAATACTTGGTTCAGCAAATCGCGACTCTCCCTGCAAGAAATATGCCGATTTACGTGTTACTGGTTGTGCCTGAAACCTCCGCGCACCGAGTTTTTGATGGTTGAGTTCGCTTGGGGGCCGCACGCTGTGACTGATTGGTCTAGTTTCTGCAGGGAAGTATGCGTAGTGTGGTGTGAGGAGAATCGAGCGAAGTAGGGTGGTGTGGGAGTGACCGTGGAGATAGATGAAGCAAAGATTGGGAGGAGAAAATATAATAGAGGAAGGATAGTGGATGGGAAATGGGTTTTTGGTGGCTTCGAGAGGGGATCAAAAAAGTTGTTTGTTGTTGGTGTGGACGACAGGAGTAAGGAGTAAGGACACTCTGCTGGCAGTGATTAAAGAATGGATTTTGCCGGGCACAACTATAATATCGGATTGCTGGAAGTCGTACGATTGTTTGGGAAGTGAGGGGTTCGTGCATTTGTCAGTGAATCACAGCATTAATTTTGTAGACCCTGTGACGGGAGCGCACACACAAAATATTGAGCGGTCGTGGAGGGAAGTAAGAGCGGATGTACCTAGGTATGGACGAAGTGAAAAACATTATTATGGGTATTTGTGTGAATTTTTATGGAAACGGTCAATGCCTAAACATTCGGAACGGGTGCATTTTTTTTTCAAAAACATGATCGGGAAGGTATATGATCCGTATGCGGCCGTGGGTGGGGGTGATGAGGAGGTTGTTGTTGAAGATGGGGTTGCGGGGGAGGTTAGGTTAGGGGAGGAGGTTGATGCCGTTTAGGAAGAAGATTGGGAAGTCGACAGTGACGAGTGAGGTGGGTTTGCTTTGAGGGGTAGGTTGATGCCGGCGTGGGGCTGGGGGGGGGGAAGGTGCTATTTGGTTGGGTTAGGGTGTAGGTTGATGCCGCCATGGGGCCGGGGGGGGGGGGGGGGGAGGTGCTATTTGGTTAGGTTAGGGTGTAGGTTGATGCCGGCGTGGGTGGGGGGGGGGAACGTGCCGTTTTTTTGGGAGTTTCGAGTTTAATTTAATATTTTTATTCAAAATTGCGTGGATGAGTTGTGTGTATGTGCGTATGGTGGACCCAATGAGCGACGTTGGAATGTTTGTGTGTGTGCTAGTCAAGGTCAACGAAATTCGTGCCATGATTCACGGATGAATGATTTAGAACCATCGTCCCCCAAATAGTTGTACGTAGCCCAGCAATCGGACGGACATGTGGTACGGCATAATCCATTCTTTGACCGCGGACAATGGCACTACAAACAGTTTCTCAGTTCCCCTTTCAAAAGTCCCAATTACCCAAATACCCACATACCATCTCCATATATTCTCCCCCTGTTGTATCTATACGTTTGCTCATCTTTGCTTCATCTTTTTGAACCACCCCCACCTGCCAACCTTCACCCTCGTTCTCTCGCAACACGCTGTAAACCTAGTATTTTGTTCGGGCAGAAGCAATGAAATTGACACGCGTTTTATGTACAGTTTTCCTCTTTCTACATCAATTGTTTTCCCAGCATCAAAACAAAAATGATCCGATCTGATTTTACACTAGTTGTTACACTCGGGGCATAAGGATTCATTCCTAAATACACCGTGTTCTCGTGACCATCCTATCAATTTATCTTCATTCTGGTGCAACGAATAAAATCTCCACACATCATGACACGCGAGTCGCAGCCCATGAAAAAATCGTCAAGATAACAGGTCAAGACAGCATCGTGCACGTGAGTTTTTACCTATTTAATTTACCACGTACACGCTATGGTTTTCTAAATTCCGACATACCCATAGTCAGTGTTTTTGTGCACTTTCATGAGTTGGTACGCCTTCAATTTTTCAAAGATGGCCGACATTATGCTTCGGTTTTGACATCGTCCTATTTAAGTAAGTTTTTTAGTTTTAATTTATTTGAATTCATGGTGTCCCGTGGGTTTTTTGAAAAGATATATTCAATATCTATCGAAAAACACCAAAATCCCCGAAAAAAAATCAGAAATAGGCATGCTCAGTGTCTCAGTAAATTTACCGTCAGCCATCTTTGGAGGTTAGGACCAACCTTGACCAACTAACCCAGCATTTGATAGGGCCTACCAAGTAACACAAAATAACCAACCAAGAAATATAGTAGACATCTTTTGTTGGATCAATATTAGCGTCTGGTTTATGGCCTTGAAATAGCCATTTTAGTTGCAATTGAACAATGCAATATCATGCTAGGGCCTACCACGTGTAACTGACCTTGACACGTGCAGTGACTTAACGGCCAAAATCCAACAAAAAAACAAGAAGAAACAGTTACTTATACTTACATTGTGAAAAATGATTGTAGTTTACTTGAATGTTCAATAGAGTTCCTTAATTTATTGATGGTTTATCTTGTTAAGTGGTGCAGGCCTCCTAGGGTGTGACGACCTGTAACAAGTACAAAAACGCCGCTACAGAAAATGCAATAAATCTTCTTTAAATCGAGTCTCACGTACACAAAAATGCCTACAAACTTGAGTGGACAGTTGAATGTCAGTTGAATGATATTTTCTTACACAATTTCAGCGTATTAATAACTAAATTCTTACTTCAAAGTAACGTTTACATGACAGTGGCTTACCGAGGTACAGAACTGAGTTTACTGAGGTCGGGAGGAAGTGGACTAAGCCTACCATCTTTGTCTCTTTACACTCTTTGGAAATCGAAGTGTCTATTCGCAGAAAATATTTTGCCTCCAAGCTCATCCATCAACGCGGAAACACATAACGCGTTTTCCTAGTCTATCTAATTTCATTTCTCTCTGCCAATAGTATGTCAAATGCTTGGAGGTAGAAAAAGTCACACGACAATTTCTGCCAATAGTACTTCAGGTGCTTGGAGGCAAAATATTTGTGTTCAAATCTACGATCTAGGAGGCAGACATCTTTCGTGCTAATAGTGTTTTAGACGCTTGGAGGCAGAAATCTTTCTGCGAATAGTATTTCAAGTTCTAGGAGGCACAATATTTTCTGCCGATAGTCATTCCGATGCTTGGAGGCAAAACGGCCCTTTGGAAATAGCAAATTTGGTCGCATGCGCAAACTCGCAAAGCCACAAAGTTACAAACAGAAAGGTGTTCCAAGATGGCAGCGAGTATAGCCGGCGTTTATCACGACGAGCTAAAAACAGCAATAGATCAATCAAAAGTCCTTGTTGTGGGGGCTGGAGGTATTGGGTGTGAACTTTTAAAGAATCTTGTTCTATCCGGATTCAAAGACATAGAAATTGTAAGTCACTTGTTACGAACTGATTGATGGTAAAATCGGCACTGCCTTGGCAGTCTAGCAAGTAGGCCTAGGCCTAGCAAAAAAATGCAATGTCCAAACAATGACAGCTCATGCCTAATCATGTAGGGATTTATACTTCATGGATTAATCCTTCAATAATAGTAAATCGTTTATGGAGTGACAGCACACCATCCATTTACATGTAGGCCTAAATAGAACGATTTATTATAATGCTGCTTAACAACCCCACCAACTGCTAGGTTATTATGGGACATTATGAATGAGCCACTGATAATAAAAGCAGGCAGTGATGATATTGATAAGTGAAACGTCATTTACAAAAACCCATGCCTCATGCGGGACTCGAACCCACACTCAACGTTACTTCAGTTCTTAACATGTTGTTCGATAGCATTGACTCAATGGCGATAGCAATGGCGATAGTTGACAAGCACAAGGGCGGCTAAATTCAATGATAGGCCTACAATAGCTATAAAGTTACGTAGTTTTCCTACAGACCTATGCAAACTTTTTTTCCAACATCGAAACTTGATACAAAATCATTGTTCCCCAATTAAGGCCAAGGATGAAAGGTAGGATTGTTTGGATGGGGCATCACATGGGTGATCTTACCACCCCATTTTAATTATTTGAAACTATTAAATTTCAACCCCAGGACTGCAAAGTCTGTGACCACACTTTTCCACCGCAGATATAAGTCTTGCAGTTTCCAAAAGTCTGGAGCACATTATAAGTAAAAACCGTTTCTGTGATATATCCGGACATTACCAGCATTGGTATTGAGAGTGAACCAAACACATGAATGTTGATGTCTTCCATTTTGAACTAAGTATCTTAGGCAAGTTGTACACTTCCTTCCATATAGCAGATGTAAAATATATAATTATACAATTGAGAAAAAGATTAAAAAATAATTAGTGATGGGCCTAGATTGGTATAATTAGGCCTATCACTCTACTAACTGAAGGTCGTTGCCAATTAGTACTTCATCCAATTATTGCTGCGAGGACTGTGGGAAACCACGAAAAACCAAGTCAGGATAGATGAAAAATGTGTTTGTTGGTCTTCTTTTTCTTTCTACTTCTTTTCTTCTTTTCTCGTAATGATTGATTTTCTTGAAATTATCATTGATCGTGAACAATTTAATACACTTCCACAATTCAAAACTTATTCTCTTATTTTCTTGAAACCTTGATAAATGGAATGCAATGCAAGAGCCACCAAGTGGCAGTGAAATTTCTTGTTCCTCTATCGCCCTCTTGACGTTCAACGTTGATGGTATCCTGATGGCTGTGCACACAATTTTTCTTCCAAGGTTCCTTCATTCTATTGAGTGATTTTCAGACTTTCAAACTGAATAAAAACTCACATGCCATTGAAACATTCAGATGATGCTTGAAGCCCCAATTAACTAGGGCCTAGGTAATCCAATTTTAAATTTCTTGTTGAATGAGCTCACATTTTTCACCTCTTCTGGAGCCTATTGAAATCTTTTGCTCCCTTAATACTAGAAGAACGCAACATATGTGTTTTTGGATGAGATAGGCATATAATAGGCATAGGCCTATTTTTATAAAATGTAATGAACCTCCAGTTCCAAACAATTAGGTCACTGCCTTCATTTTTATTCATTACTCATTTTAATCATTCTACCTATATTAATTTGTTAAACTTATTGCTAAAGATTCCTAATAGATAAGTTTCTTAATAGCTTTGATTGATGTGAAAAAAATTTAATTATAATTTTTCTTCATCAAAATGGCAGTTCCTATTTTTTGTGTGTATATATAAATTCTTTATTCATTTAAAATAAAGACTCTGCCTTGTAATGAAGGTTGCCTACAGACACAGAATAGAAAAAAATAACAACGAATATAACAAATTAGTGAATGGTACAGAAAAATAATAATAATTATGGTTATTTATTTATTATTTATTATGGTTATTTTTGATATTTTAATTAATTGATTTTCATTCTATGTTTTTTAACAATCTTATGTATATAAGACATACTTTTTCAATAAAGATTTATATATATGAGCTAAATTCATTAATTCGTAAATTACTAGGAATTTTGTCAGCTCAATTTACATATACAGGCCATGGATCACTTCAAAGGTTTAAGAACCGTGGCTGTCTGTTGGTATATAAACCTTGGTTTCCAAACAATTATACCAGTGCCTTCTTTATATCCATCACAGATTTTAAACGTTTTAATTTATTGGTGACACTTGTTGCTCACATTTAATAGTTTCTTAATTGCTTTCTTAATTGCTTTTATTGATGTGTAAGAAAGTACACTAAAAATGCATTTTCTTCGTTATTTCACATCCGATTGTTCCATAAATCGCTTAAAATAGGTATGATAGATCTTTCCACATTCAGTATAAATTTGAAAGCTTTTGAAACAAAAAAAATCCAAGTATTTCTCCCCTGGCCTATTCTTATGGGGAATTTCCATACTTTCCAATTTTTTTCCGGAAAAACCGTTCGACCGATTTTTCTGAAAAACAATCCCAACCTATTCTGGTATAACACCAATTTGTAAAAAAAGTTTCGAGTTGATTGAAACTTTTCCCTGACCTGTATGCCACGTACAAAATTACACAAAAAAAAAAAAAAAAAAGAAACAAGCCCAAATTTTTTCGGTATATGGAATGAAAATCTTCGCTACGCTCATCTAATTATTTTAAAATTCCGGGGAAATTCGAAGGAAATATCTTTCAGAATTTTTCCCTAGCTGGGTTATTCTTAGGCCTATGGGTATTTTAAAAACTTCAAAATGGGTTTTCTCAGAAGTGGTGCAACCAATTTTGCCGTACAGTCTCAAAGTAGTCTATGACACATGTGTATGCCAAGTTTCAACTAAGTTTGTTCTTTCGTTTGACCTGTGGAGTGTGAACACAATAAAAGTTTTTTTTACGAGTTTGGCAAAATTGAGTCTTTGCTTTGCTCATCTAATTACTGATATATGAATTTTGTTTATTTATAATAAGCCGTGTGGATCGGTTACTTCGTCGGTAATGTTAGGGTACCGACCAGTATCTTGTCCAGGTTTTTAGGGTTTGTTAACTTTAGGTGGCCTGGGCTAGTAGGGTAAGGATTGTAACAAATCTACCCTACCTAACCCTAACCATCTCCTCCTAACATTACCCTAAGACAGATCGACGCTTACTAGCTAAACACTAGAATTTCAAGTTGAACTGTTGAAATATGAATTACAAACGATTTAGTAAATGTGAAAAGCAACTTATTCAAGAGAGGGAAATCCGTGACAAATTCGTAGTCAAATTTATTCCAAGCTAAATTATATGAGGGGTGGGGCGATCGGTGAGTTTTCTTTAATAATTGATGTCTTTTCTGTTGTTACTCTAGATTGATTTGGACACCATCGACGTTAGTAACCTGAACCGACAGTTTCTGTTTCAAAAGCAACATGTGGGCAAGTCTAAAGCTGCGGTGGCACGTGAAAGTGCATTGAAATTTAATCCGGATTCCAAAATCACAGCTTACCACGATAACATCACCAGGTTTGGACTATTTTACATTGAGCTACACTATTGAGATTGGTGGACCAGTGGCTAGCATGCTGAACCATCATTCAAGAGATCGGGGTTTGATTCCTGACATGGTCAACCATCCTGACAGGTTTTTCGTGGTTTCCTTCTTTGCTTAGGTTCATACTGGGATAGTTCCTTGAAAACAGACCAAGGCCGACTCCTTCTCACAATCCAAAAATACATAATAAAATGACCTTTCATCACATCTTCCCATCATTTCATCATCATCACCCATCTCATTCATCAATCACTGACGCCAATAGATCTTGGTCATCTTTACAGTGTTTTGTTAATAGAGTCTGCCGTGTACGCCTAGTGTATTAAAATGTCCGTGTTGTTGACCTGCCATCAAGCTCTTGAATTTTCTTTTAAAATCATTTTATTAATAACAGAAAACAATTGTTAGGCCTACTGTTACATTTTTTTTTCAGTACCACTGTAAACAGTTTACAGTAAAAGTCAACAAACAATGTCTTTTGTGACAGGACACATCATTACAGGTTTCATGAATCTAGCAAAAACAAATTTGTAGGCCTACCTAGCTGAGGCACGCTTCAGAGACTGAAGTGACCGTTGGGCATGGGTTCGAATCCCGCTTAGGCATTGGTTTTTGTAAACGTCCTTTTTCCTACCATCACTTCATCATTGCATTATCACCCGCTCATTCATACCTTTGTATAACCTAGCTGTTGGTGGGGTCGTTGATCAGCATTAAAAAATAAAAATATAGATTGTAGCTAATATTCAATATGTATCCATGATGAAGATTCTATCTCGCATATAAGATTGCTGACCACGGTAACAACGAAACTGGCACACGTAGGCCTAGCGTAGTGATCAACGCGCTCGCTTCATGCATCCGGGAGGCGAGGGGAATTTCGAACCCAGTTCGATCCCCGCTGCCGACCATCTTTACAGGGGTTTTTCGTGGTTTCCCTCTGTAGCCTAGGCTAATGCCGGAATGGTTCCCACAAGATGGGCCATGACCGCGTCCTTCCCACTATCCTTCCCATTACCCAAGAAACCTTCATCTCGTCATCCCATCATCTCATCTCAAAATATAATGCTTGCTTATCCTAATATGATGAGTGACTAATAGATAGGTCTGGATGAATCTGTTTGACTTTGTTCTTGTACCACAAGCTCCGACTACTCGGTGAACTTCTTCAAGCGTTTCGCCGTCGTGATGAACGCCCTGGATAACCGAGCCGCCCGTAACCACGTGAACCGCATGTGTCTTGCCGCTGATGTGCCTCTGATCGAGAGCGGAACGGCTGGATACGACGGACAAGTCGAACTCATCAAGAAAGGTACGTTTCACGACAATCGTCTTCTAAACTAGCAGACGGTGAAACTCGGTGCATGGTTCCCGCTTCCAGCGTTCGTTTTGATAGAAGAAGAGATTATAAATTACACACAGTATTTAAAATACAAACAAAAACATATACCCTGCATATAAGCCGCACTGGCTTATAAGACGCACCCATACTTTTCAGGTTCTGTTTTTGCAAACCTTTTTCTTTACTTATATAAGACACAGTATCATATTCCCAATATTTCCCGTCATGAACATTATTTAGGAGACCTTGTAACCACAAAAGAAGGTTCCAGTCCCTTTACCCTACACCACTAGCAATGGCTGGTCCAAGCCTTCTTCTTTCAATGACTCCATTAGACAATAAACAGTATTGATTATATATCTCCCAAGTTTATATTAATTTTCATGGCCGCTATAGTGTTGAATGAGTATGTATACACTTCCAGGCAAGCATTGTTGATTGATGATAAACAGATGTGTCTAAGTGTTTCTCTTAGTATTCAGTGTAATATGATCCAGAGTCTGACCTCCTGACCTCTAATGCTAGGAAAAAGGCATAAGGATATTTTATGAGTATGTTTATTGTCATTTGTTGACACATTTACTGTAACATTATATCCTGACAATTGAGGATTGGGGTTCTGCCATATGCTTTAATATTGACAATGGTGGTCGTGCATACAATCTGACCACGATTGCGGGTTCGCCCTATGCTTTAACATTGGACGACCCACTGGCAGTGTTTCACGGGAACTGTTTTTATGATGTTTTTACATCAGAGAAATAATGTTTTCAGCAAGCGCGCATAAAAATATATCGCAAAATGTGACAGTTTTTTCCTCACTTACCTTTATAAGATGCATGTGACTTTTTGATGACTTGAAAATGGAAAAAAGTATGTCTTATATGCGTGTAAATACGGTACGTGAAATGAAATTATATAAATGGTAGATGCTTTTCTTTATAAATAGGCCTACCTAGCAAGTTAGCAACTAACAATCGAGTCAATATTAAAATTACATTTTGAGATTATAATTAAAAGTTAATTTATTTAAAGCTGAAAATTGAAGTTGAAAATAAAAGTTGAAAGTCAGTTGGTCAATGGCTATAGTTTGATGTGACAAGTTATAATTTAAAATGAAGCTATTATATTTTAATTAATTAATTGTGTGATGAATCTCAAACTGAACGTTCTATAAGAAAGCTTAAACAACTCGTTTGTACCGCCGGTAAAGTTTTTGATTGACTTGCTTGTGTCAACAGGTATGACCCAGTGCTACGAGTGTGAAACGAAGGCTCCGCAGAAGACCTACCCCGGGTGCACAATCCGCAACACCCCAAGCGAGCCAATACACTGCATCGTCTGGTCAAAACACCTGTTCAAGTAAGCACACTAAACCACTTGTTTCAAGTAAGCACACCAAGCAAAGTAGGCCTAGGCTACGTAAATATGTGTTATTTGTTATAGTAAAATTATCATTCCCAGATTCCAAATGATGGGTCAGGGGGTGGAATAAATTGCACCAAATACTAGGGCCCCGGATCTCCAGGAAACAAGCTGGCCAGGCCTGTTTCATCTTCTTCTTCATTTCTTTCTTTTTTCCGCACCAACTCCCTCCACCTTGTTCTGTCTTCCCACAATCTTGCTTCTTATGATTTATTTTGTTTACCTTGTTATATTTAATTATATTTATTTGTAATATTCAATTGTTATTTTAGCTGTCCCGGTATTTTAACTATCGCTAGCCGTAGTAACTGAAGCCACCATTGGGCGTGGGTTTGAGTCCCACATAAGGCATGGGTTTTTGTAAATGTCCTTTCACCTATCATCACTGTATCGTTTCATTATCAGTTACCCTTTTATAACCTAGCTGTTGGTGAGGTCATTGAGCAGCATTTCAAAAAAAAAAAATGTCATTTGTCGTATTTTTACCAACATCGAAACTTTGTACTAAATCATAATTTTCCCAATCGAGGCCATTACGGTAGGATCATTCAGAAGGGTGATCTTACCAGTTCAAATGGATAATTACCATATTGTCCCTAATATAAGCCGACCCCCAAAATTTAAGATCAACAATTGAAAAAAGGGTTTCTCTCCTTTTCCACGAAAATCATCACTCTTCCGAGTTGGAATTTAGTCTAATTCGTATTGCGCGCGTGAGGAAGCTATGCCAACTGCGTGTGAGGAACCGTCGAGAGGAGCCTCACGATCGTGTGTACTCGGCTAGTGCCGATGACGCGCGATCGTCATATAGCCTGGCTACTTGTCAAGGTCTGACAAGACAATCTCAACATGCCTAACATCTCAACGTGCCTGTTTATTATGACGCGTCAAATAAAAATGATGAAAACTGAGAAAATCGTGCCTCTTCATGATAAAACATTTATCAAACGTGTTTTTAGTGCAATATTTTGCAGTTTCAAGTTGATTCCATTGTTGAGAGTGTGCACGTGTAGGCCTAATGTGCCTAATTATATTTAGCCTAAGACGTGTTTTTTGACCCGATTTTAGGCCGAGATCCGCATTTAAACCGAGGTTGACTTTAGGACTCAATTTCTAGAAAAACCCCCGGCTTGTATTTGGGACAATACGGTAATTTGACTGAATAAATTGATAACGCACTTTGCGATGGGCCACTATTCTGACCTCCGTGGTCGCGTTCCAGCCAGCTGTTTGGCGAGGGCGACCCGGACGAGGAAGTGTCTCCGGACACTGCCGACCCGGAGCTGGGGGGAGAGAAGGGGGGCGAGTCGGTGGCCAACGCGGCCGGGAACGTGGACCGCGTGTCGACGCGTGGCTGGGCGGACGCGTGCGACTACGACGCGGAGATGCTGTTCACCAAGCTGTTCCACGACGACATCAAATACCTGCTGGTCATGAAGGACCTGTGGGTCAAGCGGCGTCCGCCCGTGCCGGCCGTTTGGACGGACCTACCTGACGCAGGTATGCTCGATGACAAGAGTTGGAGGGATATAGCGTGTATTTTCGGTTTCGGTAACCTGTGTGTAGGCCCGTGTGAATCGAAGGGTTGACGACTAGAAAAATCAATAAAAATCGCGGAAAATGAAAAAAAAAAATGAAAATCGACTAAAATATTTAAAAAAGGATAATCAAGAAAAAGTCACCAAAAAATCAAGAAAAAAATCACGGAAAAATAATCCCCAAAAATAAAAAGATTGCGGAAAATCGAAAAAGCGAAGGAAGAAAAGAGAAAAAAGTCGAGAAAAAATCAGGTGTACACTAAAATGTCAAGTTGTTAACCCCTAGATGTGAATATAGCATTTTGTAGCATTCAAACAGGAGCTGATACAGGATTATCAACAACTACGGAATTATCAACGAAAATTACACAATCTTTCCGACTGGTATGAGAAAGGAAGTTGTCCGAATCCCACTTATTTCTGATAGCTATTATTTCTTTTCAACTTGACACTTGGTTTTTCCAGTTGATTTTATATTTATACCTCTCTTACGCAGGTATGCTCGATGACTAGCGATGATGTTGATCATTTCATTTCACCCGATTGATCAATAGGCCTACAGTGTAATGTTATTATCGTGAGTCACATCATTTAGTGGTATCAAATATTGCTGGCTGTATTTATTCACTTTATTCCTTTTTGTTAGCTGTATTTATTCACTTTTTTCCTGTTTTTAAGTTATCATTATTATTTTTCCATTTTTATTACAACTATTTGTAGAATTTTGTTTCTCATTCTATTGTTATTTTATTACTCTTTCAAATATTTTATTACAGTTATTTTTTATATTTTAATTAATTGATTTTTATTCTGTGTTTTCCAAGCAATCTTGTGTATAAGACAGACTTTTCATTCATATAAGACAGACATTCCTTAAAGATATATATAGGCTTACAGACAGAAATTATAGAATGAAGATTTTTCATTTTGTCATGCATAAATTAATATCATCGATGACCAATGAGGACACGAAAGTTACCACAGACTCTGGAAACCATGACCGACAATAATCTCAAGCTATCTCTTGAACCTATCCTCCTAGCTATGCCCTTACACCATCAACAAGTATTTACAATATGAATTTCCACAAAACACTTTGTAATCATATTATCAAAATGACTATAGATGCACTTACTGAACTCTTGACATGTTCTATAACTGGTTTCATTTTGTCCAACAACTCTGTACCACATTCGGTTCTATTTAATAAACTAAATTAATATTTAACAACGATGACCTATGAGGACACGAATCATCCACAATCCACAAAATTACACAAGATAATTTCGTTCATTCAAAGAACGACGCGGGAATGGAATGAATTGGAAGAAGATATAAAGAATATAACGAAGATCGATGATTTAAGAAGAGAGCTAAGAAAAAATTAGAAGTTTAATTTTATTGAGTATGTTTGATTGTAATTAATTTTCATGATAGTAATCATTACCACCTGTTTTATGATCAATTTGCCATGAATGAATAAAATGAATAAATAAATAAATCCCCGCACTTCCAGTTGCGAGCAGCAGCAAGCCGGCCGCGGCGTCGGGCCTGAAGGACCAGCGCACCTGGAGCGTGGCCGAGTGCGCCGACGTCTTCTCGAAGAGCTGCGGCCGGCTCAAGGACAAGCTACGCCGGCTGCCCGAGGATGACTACCTCGTCTGGGACAAGGACGACGACGACGCGATGGACTTCGTGGCGGCCTGCTCGAACATACGCTCGCACGTGTTCGGCATACCGGAGAAGTCTCGCTTCGACGTCAAGGCCATGGCGGGCAACATCATACCGGCCATCGCTACGACAAACGCCATCGTCGCCGGTATCGTCGTGCTGCACGCTTTCAAGGTCAGACACGGTTTTGCCATCTATTTTTACCTCCCAGCGTACCGTTACATACATATAACACGTTACGTAATGTGAATGTTCATTATATGGATCGACATTATTCTACAATATACTTCTCTGCACGGTGTGAAGCAGTTTCACTGTACAATATCTTTTCATCCGTGAAGTCATTTATTCGATGTTTTATAATGACATGTTGACATTGAAATTGTTACGCAGTGAGTGGGTCCTCCTTAATATTGGCTCTCAATTCCTCAGAATATAATTCATCCCAATTTATAATAGTATACTACCGGCACATGCAGCGCAGTGGTTAACGCGCTCGCTTCGTGTGATCCGGAAGGCGAGGGGAATACCGAACCCAGTTGGATCCCTGCCGCCGACCATCTTTACAGAGGTTTTTCATGGTTTCCCTCTGTAGTCTTAAGTTAATGCCGAGGTGGTTCCTACAGTAAGTCAGCCATGACCGCTTCCTTTCCATTATCCTTCCCATTACCCAAGAACCTTCATCTCATCATCCCATCATCTCATTAATCGTCCATCCGACGGCAGTAGAGCTGCGTTATCATAAGAGTGCGTCGTTGAATCCAATGTAAAAAAAATGAAAAATTATTTCATTATTGTAAACAATGAGAGATGATGGGAAGATAGAGAATGGTGGAGGGAACTCGTAGGAAGAAGAGAAGAAGCAGAGGACAGTAGTTTTGAAGAAGAGGAAAGAGAATTTGGACCTGGCAGGAACCAGATAAGAAAGAGTGCCTTAGTAGATGTGATGGAAACTCCCCCTGGCCCCAATCTAATCGGTTTTATGGGTTTTAATGAATATGTATATTATAAACAAACAATACTCATGTGCATTTCTACAATGTAGGCCACGGCCGCCATCTTCCCATCATCTAAGAAACCTTAGGTACAAGCTATCATTACAATTCGTCGTTGAACCCAATATGAAAATGATTCGTTGATTCCCTTATGTTGTCCGCAGGTTCTGGAAGGTAAGTACGAGCGCTGCCAGTCGGTGTACCTGCGCTACAAGGTGAACCACCTGAAGCACCAGATCGTGCCGGAGAAGGTGCTAACGCGGCCCAAGGCCAAGTGTTACGTGTGCTCGCCCAAGCCGCAGGTGGCCGTGAGTCTGGACGTGAACGCCATGACGGTGAAGGAGCTGGAGGAGAAGGTGCTGAAGAAGGCGCTGAACATGGTGGCGCCCGACGTCATCAGCCAGGGCACGATCGTCATATCCAGCGAGGAGGGAGAGACCGAGTGCAACAACGGGAAGAAGTTGGCGGTGAGTCGAACCTTACATGTTGACGTGCCGTTGAAAACGGATGTTCGATCGACTGGCGGCTGGGAGCGTTTGTTGTTGTTTGCTGCTGAACGAGGGGGTAACGATTAGAAAAAATCGGGTATTCACTTGGAATATGAAAAAAAATCACGGAAAATAAAAAATTCGGAGAAAAATAAAAAAAGTAAGGATAAATAAAAACATCAGAGAAAAAAATCGAAAACCACGGAAAAACAAACAAAAATTGAATAAAAAAATTACGGAAAATCAGAAAAATCACGAATAATGAAGAAAAATCACGGAAAATCAAAAAATTGAGAATTATAGAAGAAATAAAAATTTCAAATCAGGTTTACACTAAAATGTCAATTTGTTAACTCCTCGCTGCCAAAGCTCTTCCCAATATGACAAGATAGAATCAGTCAAGTTTTTATACTTGAATGTTTGAAAGTCAATAAATGAAAGTCAATAAAATTTTGAATACCTGAGAGAATCTTGTATTTTTTAGTATTTTTAATGTACGGTATTTTCCAAAGAACAATTGCTGTTATGGTTAGATTTGTGCCGCATAAAATGCTTTATGCAGGAGTAATTATGAGAATGCTGGGATAAGAAATTCACTTCCTGGATCAAGCAACTAACTTATCACTAACAACTAACTAATCTACTAACTTATCAACTAGTAACTTGATCAGCAGTGTCGTTTTGTCCCATTATTACGCTTCACAATGCATGTTTTAAATTAGATTCGGATTCGATCATTTTAATGAAGATTCGGTTCGGGTTCGGTTCGGAATAAAAAAACATGGATTCGCACACCCCTAGTTATTTGCGTGTGTCCGGTCCGCAGGAGATGAACATCAAGGACGGTTCGATACTGAACGTGGACGACTTCCTCCAGAGCTACGAGCTGACGATCACGATCAACCACGTGGACCACGAGAAAGACAAGCCGGAGTTTGTAATCGTGTCGGACGTCGATCAGCTCAAGCCGAAGCCCGAAGAGGAGGCGGCCACCACTTCCGCCGGCAACGGTAAGTCCCACGTCGAGTCCGGGAAAACGAATTGTCGACAGCTGGGACAGTGTTTTGTTTTTTCCCCTCTGCTTCCAGACTTTGTACGTTTTTTTGTGGTTCTGGTTAACACATGTTGCCTTTCTGGCACGGTCGGCTAAGGCACTGCTTTGAAATCTGACGTCAAATTAGGCGTTGTTTTCTGAATATCAGCCTAAAAACCTGGCAATTGATGAGGTCTTGAGCAATAATCATCTACCTCATATGAACTAATCATCTTGATAAACAAAAAGAATGAAGAAAGACCGTTGGGCGTGGGTTTGAGTCCTGCATAAGGCATGGGTTTTTGTAAACGTCCTTTTACCTATCATCACTTCATCGTTGTATTATCACCCACTCATTCGTACTCCCGTATAACCTAGCTGTTGGTGGAGTCGTTAAGCACCATTAAAAAAAAATCAAAATTTAAAAAATAAAATTGATGTATAAAATGGAACACTATAGGCCTACCTACTGAATTCAAGGATGGTCTGCTCTTGGTCTATATTATTTTTTAATAATTTCTGTCTAATCACGTTAGCCATTTCACAGAAACAAATAATTTACTTTTGATATTTTCATTGATCGTCGTTTATCGAACGATAGATTACTACTCGATCGCTCGGCTCGTGTTGGTTTCCTGACGTTTGAACCTTGCGCTTATTTCCAGGCAATCGTCCGGCGGAAGACGACGACGACTGCGAGATGGTGGACGAGGAAGACGCGGAAGACGTGGAACCGTCCGACGCGAAGAAGAGGAAGACAGACGCGGATGAGGGGTGCAGCGCGTCCAAGAAGAGGAAGGTCAACGGCAGCGAACAAGGAAACGGGGAACACAAGGTCAACGAAGATGACGCCGACGATGACATTATCTGCGTTAATTGATCGAGTGGCGTCGCGTAGTTGGATTCATTTTCCTTTGTTGTTCAATATTTAATTAACTCAACGTGCAAATTCAAGTGTTCAATGTGATTACGGTAGAATCTCTTGAGTGTGGTACATACCAGCAATTCCAGTTGTCGCAATTGCCAGCTTGTATGCCACTAGTCGGCGGTTTATAGAAGCTCTCTATCCTCGCCAATCCAACTCCAGTGAACAGCGATTGAGTTGGTGTCACTCGGACTAGGTGGCCAAGCTAATTGACGATTGAGACAACTAGAGTTGTAGCGAGCTCAACTGGATGTCATAAGTATTTTAATATTGTAATCATAATTGAGAAAACATTGAAAATAGGTGTGTGTACAGCTGGTATCTGTATTAAAGTAATTTTGAATCAAAATCATTATAATTGACCATTGTAGGTAGGAGGCACCTATTAGTTACTAGGTGTGATTGCCCCTCCCACAGTTTAGTTCGTAAAGTGACCTGATCTATTGATCTGTTCATTTTTACCGTAATGCTCCATGATTTGTTTCTCAACGTTTTATAACATGAATTAACGTGACGTTGCGTTGATTTTATATTTGATTCTGTTTATAACATACCACGATACAGCTATCGTGTAGTTTAACAGAGTGCGGACCCATCTGTGCAAAAACTTTGAGACTCTTTACCTTGAGCAATTGTTCAACTACAGACAATTACCCGCAAACTGTTGTAGCAAAGTGTGTTTTGTCGGTGAAACATTGATATCGAGAATCTCTGCCTCTCATCAATCTATACGGTTAGTAGACCATAATTACGTAGCCGATTGTAAAATGATGTCAAGTTTTGAATATGGTGAAGTGAGGAGAGGGAGAACAACTGCGTACGTACGCTGATGAGTCGTCGTGGAATGTCGGATCACACTGCCATCCTGGAGGTATAACTCCTAGTTGTAAACTCGTCTCACTTGATGATATTGAATAGTGGCCAACGGCGGCCATGTTCGCTGTTGATGCTGAGCTGATTGTTGTGAAGTGTAGGTGCGCGAATAACCTCGCTGATGAAGCGCCGTAAAACTAGACAATTCATGTGTAGGTCTACCGAAACTTGTTTTATATCTAGTGCCTGTATTAACAACGTGGGAGTAGCTCCAACTGGCAGTTGAAAAACGAACATGGCCGACGTTTCCAGGAATATCGAAGTAACAGAATGACGCGATCTGGTACGCGGCTCGTCGGATACTAGTTGCACGCACGTTTGTCCCAGGGGAAAGAGTGGGATTTAGTTTTGTGGAGCAGATTTCAAATTAAAACATGTTTTGAAGTTATGCATCTCAGTTGGTAGTACAGTTTGTTACAAATTGAGAAATTAGTGTAGATTAATAGATTTGTATTGTCAGTATTTGTTTAAAATTGACAGTCGTTTGTTGATAGACAGATCCTAGGCTTGACGTTTGCGCTACAACCATTCAAAGTATATTATTTGTCTTGGATCCAGTTAGGCAACCGTACTTGCATCTCCCGTATCTCCCTCTCTTTCCGTATTCATTTTAGGCTATGGGCCTACAGTATATGTATTATCTTTTTCTACCTGGTTTGTGTTATTAAAATGGTCGCATTAATAAGGTGTAGGTGGGATAACTTCCATTGCCTCTGAATTAGTCTCATGTCAAAATGATCAGAGAAACAATTTTCAATTGAGATATATTTATATGAAATATTTTGTAATTAATATGCCTGTAGGAGGCGTATACGGTATGTGAATGCGCTAAATTTACTTACCGGTATATTGTAAACGATCTCATTTACTTACAATGAATCGTTGTAGGCCCACATCTTTAAAGATGAAACATTTGGGTAACCATGGGGACCTACCTTGAAACGAAAATATTTTTTTGTTGAATCAATTCCTGTCAAATGTCAGATAGGGATCAAGTTATCCCTACTACAGTGAAACCTCTATCCATCGTTTTTTGAGGAACCAGGAAAAGAAAACCATCCATGCAGGAAAAGTTGACATTGATGGGAGTAGGGTGGAACAAAATGAATGAAACAAGCAAGAAAACGATGGATCTGGGAACTATGCGTAGATGTTTCACTGTACTTGAACTTGGTGCACTAATCTATACGTTTACAGTGCATGTACGGTATTAGGCCTACTGTTACACGTACGTAACTATCAACGAGAATTCAGGGTCCTATTCCTCTCCGTAGGTGACTTGTTGTGGAGTGTTATTTCAATAGTTCAATGAGTTTACTACCGGTATAGGCCTACTAACAATTATTAAAGATGACCAGTATTTTTGTTTAAATAAAATAATTCTCTTCTGAGATAATTTTTTAATTATATCCTATTCTTTATGTTTTATCCTATTCCTTACTGCATTGAACATAGTTTAATCTGTTTTCTAATCATATCAACTTGTAAATATTATCATTTCCAGTTATATCTGTAAAACAGTTTGCAAGCACAGACAAATGTATTGCTAGGTAGGCTACATAGTTGTAACCTTTACAAAGACATGGAAATGGAATTCTGCTTTTATTGCAATTATGGTTTCTAAGGATTTATTGATGTTCAATTGACAATTGGGTAATCAAAAATCAAACTTTTTCCTTGACTACAATTGATATTTTGTACATTTACACTTTCAGAAATATCTTGGTTCCTTTATTTTTAAAATATCCCAAGAAATATTGCAAGAAAGCTTATTATAAAACCTTCTACAGTACGAACTACGAAGGTTTGATACTTTTGATACAATAATATTAAAAATAATATAAAATATGATACTCAATTACATGACTCAATTTCACTGCTGTACTCTTTTTTGGTGCTCCACATAACATTCCATGTTATATTGCCTATATCGGTCATCCTTAACGCATGTGATGCGTTTTCTTAGTTATCATTTCCATTATAGGCCTTGAAGTGTTTTCAATTAATGAAATGGTAATCCTTCTGCAGCAGAGAAACTATATAGTTGCTCATTTATTGGTATTTCTAGGTTATATAAAATATAACAAAATTAAAATGCCACTTGTTGCGGTTTACGTAAAATTGATATTATCTCGGATTACAAGTTTAAAAAAATACAAGTAATTTAGTGTAAAGAACCTGTGTTTCATCAGTATTTTGAACGATTCGCGCGTAATTGTAGTTACCTTTTTTGTACCTTAAGTTGGCAAACCTGTGAGTCAGACAACAAGAAAACTGAAAAATTTGCTGCGTTCTGACTTCTGACTTTCTTGTCGCTTCAAGTTATGTGTGGCTAAAACTGCGATATTAAAAATATATGGGGTATATATTCCGCATTTACAAACATTTGTTTATAGTTTTTAATAATATGTGTTTTACACGTTCATTAAATGACCGTAAATTAAACCGGGCAAGCTGAGTGCCGGTAGAGGCTAGGCCTAGTGCATAGGCCTAGTCATAGGCATAGTTCAATACCCAAGGATCTGTTTATGAACAATGGGACTTAATATTCTAAAACCAAGTTTTAGGTTATCCTGTGAAGTAATGTGTGTGTTCTTCCTTTAGCAGGACAATTTGAAGATATTTTGAAGTGGTTTATCCTCGGAAAGAGATAATGGAAGACATTGATGCAGAGAATAACGGTGAAGTAGTGAATCTAAATTTGGGCGATGATTTAGCCGATGATCTGAAAATTGATGCTTATGACACTCGCAGTGAGGTGAGCTCTTCGTCTTCTCATAGCTGCTCTAGCCAACCCAGCATTAGTTCCGTCAGTTCCGAATCAACCGACCACAAAAGCAAACGATCAAGGCGTAAGAGAGGGCGGTCACGTGATCTGAAGAGTCCTTCACCTGAACGTAAGCGATCCAAGTCTCGGGAGAAGGGAAAGTCATACGATTACATGACAAAACTGAACTATCTTTTCCGAGATGCTCGTTTTTTTGTAATAAAGAGTAATAACGCCGAAAATGTGACACTTTCAAAGGCAAAAGGAGTATGGTCGACTCCACCTCAGAATGAATCCAAATTGAACCAAGCTTTCAAAGAGTCCAGAAATGTGTTATTAATATTTTCCGTAAAGGAATCTGGAAAATTTGCAGGATTTGCTCGACTGAGTGGAGAGGCACGTAGAGATGTAGATCCAATCTCTTGGGTATTGCCGCCGCGATTTAGAGGTGAGGCCCTCAATGGGGTATTCAAGGTGGATTGGATCTGTCGCAAGGAGCTGGCCTTCACGTCAACAATGCACTTATATAATCCGTGGAATGAGGGAAAACCGGTGAAGATCGGCAGAGATGGACAAGAGATTGAACCTAAAGTAGGTGAAGAGCTTCTCCGCCTTTTCTCAGAAGATGAAGGTATCGAATTGACGCCTATTCTTCGAAAGTCCAAAGAAGCATCAAAAATGGTGCGTCCTCGTAGCACACGTTTTAGACCGAGTGGTGATTTCCGTCAGGGCCGTTTCGTGACGCGTTCTCCTCAGCAGTGGCGAGGCTCAACACGTGGTGGATCATTTCGAGGAAGGAGGAAGTTCTATGTCAGTGCACGAAGTCGTATCGGTAGTACTCCGTATCGGTCATCGTCTCATGATAGGGATCGGTTCTCTATGTGGTTGGAAGGGTCGCGTGAATCTCGACCTTACGGAGGCGTTACAGTGGCAGCTGAACAATATGTGGCAGATTTTATGCGATCTGTCAATCATCAATTACCTCCTATGCCTTATGCACCTCCACCGGGAATGTACAGTTCTTCCAATCCTCTACCTTATGATGGAATGCCACAGCTACCGAGATACTATGACGGTCTTCCTTTACCCGAGTATCCCCCTCCTCCGCCACGTACGTCCAGTCATTCTGATAAACGGTACGACCGTGATGTCGATGAGTTTTTGTGGCGAACTGAACGTAGAGTTCGTAGCCGCGATCATCACCGTTACAGAGAGAGGCGGTAAAACTGAGTATTCTTAATTTCATTCATCTGGCCTGGTGGTAATGAATGGTCTTGGTGACTGACTTATCCACAAAAACTCTTCATAATATGTAGGCCTATATTTGCTTGACTGTGTCTGTCTGTTTAAGGGATGTATCTTTTCGTATGTAAATTATCTGTTTCTTTTTCAGTCATTGAATGAAGTTTACTATTAGTTACTTATAAATGTATTGCGTACAATAAAAATAGCCAAGAGTTCATTATTAAAAATGGTAATATATTGTTATACTTCTTTATTTAGATAATTTTGAAGAGAATTCTTCCTTTTCCCATATATTTCTATAATATTTGTATTATACTTCTGGTGCTACTTCCGGGTGGTACTACCATTGAGTATATAGGTGGTTGGTACTGCGGTACTTCAGGTAGGCCTACTAATAACCATATTGGTTGCTGTAAAGTAGCGCAATAATAATATAATACTGTGAGGGCAGATAACAGTTGTATTATGCGGCTTTATCAGTTCACTGTAATTTATTTATTCTAGTGCTCGATTTATTGGTAGTACATAAAATAATATTTACAAGTTTGATTGAGTTGTGTGTTTAGATATTGTAGGTAGGTGCTCTTGGACATATTTCTCATAAAATATTTTGCAAAACTGTAGGGATGTCTTCAAATTCGAAGGTAAAGTATTATGAAAAACCAAGTATTGCAATACATTTTAAATATATTTTTGAATTATTGGGGCAGGTCAATGACATTTGGTAGGTACAAATCTACCCAGGGAGGCGTAGGGATTTGTTTAGTGCGATATTTATCTACCACGCGGCGCTGGTCGAATCGAGCCAAAGTGGAGAAGCAATGGAATTGGAATGGCTACTCGGTTAGAAACTGGGGAAAGTGTTTGCTGCGTGTGCATTTCTTCTTCTGTTAGTTACTGTTTTTTAAACACATTTAAAAGTTTTTACGTAGTGATCTAAGAAATATTGTTGTGGACATTTGGTTTATTGCTTATATAAATAAAGTTTCGTCTCTTGTGTCAGGGTGTTTATCGGCAAAACTACAATATCATCAGTCACTTTACAACAAAGGTAAGAAAATCGTGCATCTTTCCGTTGGTAGAAAACTACATACTGTTGAGAATTTCTGATTTTTCTACACGAACTGTTGCTTGGTGTATATGTATGTCTATGGCATACTGTTGCCATCAATGTATTTATTCGTTGCATTAAATTATCGGCTAATTAAATGTCTCTAGTTGCCACCTGGCTTTTATCAATGCTAGGTCTAGGCTTTATACAGTAGTTTCGGGTTGTTGATCTGGAGAGCTAGCCGGTCCGAGCCCGGAGGCAAAGCTCGCTCACATTATTATACAGCTAGATGTTGGGATGCTCAAATTCACTTTACGTTTATAATAAGAGATCACACGGACTTATCTCCGTGCTCCGTGTTTTATACACTCGTATTATTATTATTGTTGTTTGTGTTAGTGATTCTTCCTTTCACGACTCGCGATTGTTTATGTTGAACATCCGGGTGGGGAATGTATTGGCTATGATTACACTCATGAAAACCTCTATCGACGATATGCCATAATAATCCCAAGTGATATGACACAAACATAGACCATGTTGCAACTTCAAATGCAGGCTTCGTTTATTGAGAAAAATTAATATTATGATAGTTTTAAAAAAGGGGTGGTGGGGTACCTGTATCTACTGTCAACGTCCACCTGTCAACATGTGAAGTCTCGTTTTTTGGTTCCATCGGTACCGGTACCACTCAATGCCGGTACAGAGAGCCGAAAATCCGTTTAATTCACTTTTATAACAGTCGGCACCGGCCGGCAATAATCATGCTATAGGCCTATATAGTGAAGCGTTTTTAATTACTATTAGCAATGAATATTTTTTAATTTATTTATTAAATTTTCTTATGACCAATAAAATAGATTGCACAGGAAAAATATCTGTGTTGCCAAACCCTACTTTTTTATTACGTGTGGTGTGGGCGTGGTAGAATGTCTTACTACACTTCTAATAAAAATTGCCTATCTCTGTGAACATCTTAATTGACATATTTACCGACACTTCCATATCAGAGTAGCTGGTAGTATTCATAACACTTCCAGACGTGCATGAATGATTGTCATTTTGTATCCACAAGTACTAACATTATGACGCGAATCATGTTGATCTAGTATTCGCTAGTTATTTGCATTTCACTTATTTATTGGATAGGTAGTAGATAGATATGCGAGAGAGAAGAAATGACAGGTCGTGCGGTTTGCCTGACACGTGTTATTTATTAACTTGATCAATTTCAACCCACATTATAATAGATACTAAAGAGCCTACATGATATATAAAATCTTTTTCAAGGTCTGTATTTTCATCCACTATACGTTTTGTTACTCTGGATCTGTCTTGTCTCTCCTACTAGACCTAGTATCTATTGAGAGAAATCTGTGCATTTTGATAAATTAAGATGAAATCTCAGCTTGTAACTGCTCTTACGATGATTATAGCAAGAATTTAAATTCCAACTTTCAGCTTTTTCCTTGACGGAGAATAGAAAATTACGGTCAGTAGGGCGAATCTTCTTTAGGCTCTGATTATTGTTATCATCGTTTAACTGTTGGTTGTTATTTAAATTATCAATCTATATGAGCTATCCGATGAATAATTTAGGTATTTCGTATAGATGAAAGAACTGCTTTATAGTAGGCCTAATTGATTTTACCTTTCAGAATAATCTGTATAAGACAGAAGACTTGACTTACACACAGGATTGCATAGGGTAAGAGCGTTTATTCAGATTAGGAAAGTCGTTATCCAGTCTATATATTTATGTAATTATGTACATAACAATGAGCTATATATTATTTCCAACTCATTACCGATTAGAATACCGTAGTATATTTTTTTATATTATATCACGCCAATTCATATTCTTCCGAGATCTGTAGAGGCCCCGAGAGTATATATATATATATATATATATATATATATATATATATATATATATATATATATATATATATATATTTGGGCCGAAAGTTTATAATGAATGGGCCTACGTGTTATCAATATAACCTCAATAAAATGTCATTTAGGTTTATGCTGTACCGATATGTATTTATTGTAAACAATTCATGTATTGCTTCTATGTTTTTCATACAATTTTACTTTGCGAATCGGCCCATGTTTGTACTATGTATTAATCAAAAAGTTAATTAAAAACTAAAAAAGGTCTACATATCCAAGTTTCGGCTGAAAATAGCCCCATCGGAATCGGATCCAATATAATGTCAGAGAGTGGAGTTGAAGCGGCGTGTTTTCACCCGCTGTGCGTGAGCGTGGACTTGTTCCAGAGAGAACGAGAAAAAATCAATAACCGAGAAAATGCGGTTAAAATTCATCTAAAGAACTGTTAATTTCCATTCCCCGACGCAGCTGTGTGTTTGGACTTATCTCTCCTGGATCTCGGAACCGAGGGGTTTGTTTTCCTTTTAGCATGCTCGATTAGCGAGTCCCGTTAAGGGGGT
Source organism: Brachyptera putata (assembly GCA_907164805.1). Taxonomy (NCBI): domain Eukaryota; kingdom Metazoa; phylum Arthropoda; class Insecta; order Plecoptera; family Taeniopterygidae; genus Brachyptera; species Brachyptera putata. Next base: position 20,536,375 of record OU015470.1, on the reverse strand, counting down.
GCATGCACGGTGCTTATAAAAATAGAGAAATTCAACTTTACTATTTTTTTTCCATGCTCAAAAACTATAACTGAATGAAAAGTTCACATCTCCAAGATAATTTTATGCTCTTGAATTAATATGACATTCTATTTCAGTGAATTCAATCAGTTTTAAGATTATACGTCAATGTATAGAAAGAATGTGATGCAATTGCCCGCCGCCGACCATCTTTACAGGTTTTTTTCGTGGTTCCCCTTTGTAGTATAGGCTAATGCCGGGATGGTTCCCACAATATAGGCCACGACCGCTTCCTTACTATCTTTCCCATTACCCAAGAAACCTTCATCCCATCATCTCATTAATCATCCATCCGACGCCAATACATCTTTGGTATCGTCGTTACAGTGCGTCGTTAAAACCAATATAATAATAACAATAATCATTATGATCGATACCTCGATCGTTCCGTCGTTGATCGCCAGTTCCGTGCCGTGTCTCAGTTCTGGTACGTGGTGTGGCAGTGAATCGTTTCTTGACCTAGCCTATTGCAGTTCTATTGATTGACTTCCAATCGACTCCAAGTACATCCGTCCCCTCATTTGTTCGCCCCACACTCTTGTCTGACGCCTCGCTCGCGGGGGGAGGGGGGCGACAACCCTCCCATGTAGGCCCCAACGCAAGAGCTGAACTCGCTTCAATTATTAATACATTTTTAAATAAACATGAATTTTCATTCAAGAAAATGCAGGTGATAAAACGTAAAGTAAATATTTCATTGAAGAAAATGCAGTGTGAACGTTTTTCAACTAAACCTAAGCAAAATACAAGAATTAACATTCAAGAAAACTGAAACCTAACCCAACATTCACAATATGCTACATGTTATTTGTATGTAACGGTACGCGGTGAGGTAAAAATCTATGGCACAAATATCGAGTGTTACTGTTACATAGGCCTACAAGACTGTGATCTTTCTATTGCTTTGTTGTTCTAAAATTTGAGTAATTAGCATTTTCGATAAATGTTGTCTGCATCAGGTGGTGTATTTGTTAATTTTGAGTCTTGCATGGTTCAAGTTTTATCGTCCTTTATTTACGTTGAATCACCCTGGCGGGAACTTTTTGCCCTAGAAAGACGCGGACGTAGTTTTCAACGAATTCTAGCACTGTGCAATGCGTGCAAGTAAGGCTCTATTTTATAAGCAGATGGCAACATTGACTTATGTACCGTGATACAAATACCGTGTATTGAATAGCATTCGAAAATACGAATAGATAATTGGCTAAATAAGTACGTTCTTTTGTTAATTTATCGAAAACTTGAATTGGTCATTTTTCCCAATTGAGGTTAAGGACGCAGAAACGGGTTCATCTGGAAGGGCACAATTGTCGTCACAATTGTTGTCACAGTGAAAATGTTAAGGATTTTACGTTAGTGACCATATTTTTGGTATTAATGTGTGTGAATGTTTGAATTGTTTTCCAGCTTTGCTTTGTTTACGTTAAGGTTTATTGTTTGTTAAATGAATTATCTTATTTGTATTTATTCTTTGGGTGGTAAAATCGCCCTTGTGGTGCCCCGTTCAAACGATCTCATCTTTCATCCATAGCCTTAGTTGCGGAACAATGATTTTGTATCAAGTTTTGATGTTGTTATTATTATTATTATTATTATTATTTTAGATTCATGCCAATCAGCTGATATCTGTAGCCACTTGTGAGTGGAGTATCTGGGGTTCGATTCCCCGACGTATCCAACTTACGATTTGTCTTGTATCATCTTGCTTTATACATAATGTAAATTTGTTCCTCGCAGTCCGTCTCTAAATCATTCTGCCAATACAAGGTGCATTGTCGCCGGCATGCAAGGCACGTTGCCCGCTAACCGGAGTGGCTTCCTGCCAAGGTCCTCGGTTTGATCCTTGGCCAGTCTAGATCAGGTTCATTGTCTATTCTGTCACACTGATCTGATACACAATGCACGTGTGGGAGAACGTAAGTCGCAACTGATTGGCTGTTTTTGCCACGTGCTAGACCGTATGGAAGTCGAGAGAAATGTCGTAGCTTACATGGGTAAAAATATAACGGCAATATTTGTGGTTGATATGTTGGTAGCTGACCTTCTCGGGTGTTGGCATGTATCAGCCGAAGTTCGTCGAGATATATTAAAATATTCGTTCGGATTTTGTAAAAGTCGCAACGAAGAGGGATACCTAACTTATAATGAAGCCGGGTTTCCATTGACAATTATAGTATGTTTTTAGTTCATCGAGTTTATTTTTTATTCCTGTCTTATAACTGCATATAAATATATATAAACACTTGATAAGTTGTGTGATTTAAAAGTTCATGTTGTGTGCCATATATTTTATTTCAAGTATGTTGTTGACAATTTAAAATACCCTGATTTCCGAAGCCCTATAAGTTTTATTATCGTTGTGTTTTCGCAATGTATATAATACCAATAAAATATGAAGTCCGCATTTTACTAAAAATAGAAATGAGACACTTATTAATTGAGGTTCAAAAACAGCTCTTGGTGCCACGGGTATAATAAAGAGGTAATCCACTAATTATCGCTTAATCTACGAGTTAACATTTCGTGTAACTGGCGCTATTAAAAATATCATCGACACGGTTCTACAGCCGATCAGGGGTGTAGGCCTACTATGATAAAAACAACGTATTGTCGAGAGGTCGACCTTGATTTTCTCCTCTAGGTCATTGTTACGGGGTTTTTGAAAACTTCGAAATAGGTTTTCTTAGCAGTAGTGCGACCTAGGAGGATTTATTATAAGTTAATATTAAATCCTAGAGTGCGACCGATTGCGCCTCAAAACTACACAGTACCGTATGAGATGATAACACTTGTGTATGTCAAGTTTCAACTAAATTTTGTACTTTCGTTTGACCTGTGGACAAAAAAAACAACAAAAACAAAACGTTCTTTTTTTTCGAGTACGGTGAAATTGAGTCTCGTTTCACTCGTCCAATTAGATATTAATTGTTATCTGACAAGTTTTAGCTGTTTTAAATCTCATCTCCGAACATACGAGTACACTAAATCCACTGTGACCTTATACCATCCCCTATCACTTCCGCTTTCAGGCATAATTCTCAGATTTAGGGAGACCTTTTACTGTAGTACAACTTGTAATATAAAAGTACCAAGACCGTATACCAGCTGTTTATCGATAATAGATGACTGATACGATTGTCTATCTCCCCTATCCATTGGCACCAACGGTCGGCAGTTTCGATCGTGCATCAGGAGGTAATACCCTCTTATACCCAACGAAAGAAGCAGGTTCCGGGCGACCGTCCACACCAATATTCCGTCCACACCACGTATTCCACACCAATAGCGCGCGGGTGGTTCGCGGCCTCTCCAGTGGATGCAAGAGTGAATAACCTAGCTGCTGGTTGGGGTCGGGAACTGATGTCACAACGGGATTGTCCTCTTCGTGGAACACGTGGGGCTACGTTGGTCCAGTTTTGAGAGTCCATGAGAGTCGATTTAGCGAAATATCAGTTATTACTTTTTCTTGATAACTTTTGAACGGAATGAGATGGAAAAAATCTAATACAACAGAAACATAGTTCTCTTCAATATCGTCAAAATGGTATAAAATGCATGTAAGTTATTCACTGTGGATGCTTACATTTTCAAGGTTCACAGTTGGAAAATGTGTTTTTTAGCTGTGTTGGGCCTTCCTGTGTAAATTGTGCGATATAAGGTGAATACTTTTTGAGTATACGCCTATTTGAAACTAGAAAAAAAAATGAAAGATTGAAAAGAATCGTTTTTTATTTGAAAAAAAAAACTTTTAAATACATCGGGCTAGGCTGTACAGCCTAAGATAAGGGTGTATATACAGCCGCATCTTGGAAAATAATATGGTACGTATTTCTTTACAATGTATTCTAGAGAGAAGTTCGAACTGCCCTAACCTAACCCCTCTTCACCCCTCACCATTCATCACACATCACCTGCGCTTACCGTTACTCAAGTTCCCCCTAATCGTATTCGCAATCTTGTTTCTTGCTCTATACTTGTATCCACGAGAAGAGAAGGTCGTATACCAACTGAATAATTGTAAAAACACTTTTGTATTTGTAGAGAAATTGACTGCAGCTTGAGATATTTAAAGGGCATCACAACCCTGGGAGCTAGATTTGAATGTATAATGACGATATTTAGTTCCCCACGAATTTCAGAGGAAAATATAGATCATCTCATTTCTATAAATTATAATTAATTCATTTGTCCTCCAGAGACACGCCCCCTTTTCTGAATTGTGACGTAAACATTACCTGATTCTATCAGTTTCAATACAAAAATAGGTGAGCGCGTTAACCACTGCGCTGCATGTGCCGGTGTGTGATTTTTATTTTCATCGTGTTGGTGTACGACCTTTTCCCCTGTAGGCTTATACAAGTGTAGACGACTCTTATGTATATTTATTTATTTATATATATATATATATATATATATATATATATATATATATATATATATATATATATATATATATATATATATATATATATATATATATATATATATATATATATATATATATATATATATATACGTATATATATATATATATATATATATATATATATACTGTGGATACGTTTATAACAGCAGTCATGCAGTTGCTTAGTTACAACTACCCTTATTTGGGGGAAGACTGCTAGTTTTTCCCTGATTAACACTAGACGCGTTATCCCATATGGTGCTCAATCAATACAAGGTAATTGTCCGGTAATCAGCCCGCTGCATGACGGCTTGAAACACCTGCGGTTAGTGCTGGTGGATCGGGTAGACAGCCGATCGTGACCGTCAACTCTCGTGACACGCGTCGGAACTCGTTTCAGAATGCACTGCTTGTAAGGTGATGCGAATATTTATTTAATTGGTGCGTTATGTATGGTACTAAGAATGGTTAGACACTTGTTAAGAGTGAATGGGAGTCGATTTAGTGGATTATCAGTTTTTTGACGATAACTTCTGAACGGTATAAGATATCGAAATTCTGAAATAATGTTATACAGATATTTTCAATACCTCCAGGACGGTGTAAGTATTAACTATTTATTCGCATATCGCATAATTGTTAGGCGTATACGGTTGTAAAATGTGTACTTTTCACACCTTCTGTACAGGTTTCTCGCAAAGTAGACGTTTAGGATTTGTTTGTTTCCTCTATTTCTCAGCCTGAATTTTTTATATTATATAAATAGTCGATAACAAAATATATGGCACGCCGAAATATAAACACTAACATAGGTTAATTCCAGTAAAAGTACTATTATATCATATGTGTGAGTTCTCTCTATATTCTATATTGGGTTTAACGACGCACTGTTATGATAGCGCAGATCTAATGGCGTCGGATGGATGATTAATGAGATGATGGGATGATGAGATGATGGTTCTTGGGTAATGAGAAGGATAGTGGGGAGGAAGCGGTCATGGCCGACTTATTGTAGGAACCATCCCGGTATTTGCCTAGGCTACAGAGGGAAACCATGAAAAACCTCTGTAAAGATGGTCGGCGGCGGGGATCGAACTGGGTTCGGAATTCCCCTCGCCTACCGGATCACATGAAGCGAGCGCGTTAACCACTGCGCTGCATGTGAATATATATAAAACATATTTATTCACAACATACATCCACATTCATTTATAGAATTATTTTTAGTTCCAAGTTGGTCGTTCTTTTTTTAGTACAGTCGAGTTTTCGTACAGTCGACCCATCCCCGGAATTGTCCGCACTTGTCTGTATCTGCCGCATGTCCTGCCGCATGTTGCGGTCGCGTTTTCTCATCGCGGTCCTCCGGCTCGGTGATCTGTATCTCAGTGATTCGTCGTGGTCGTAGAAACGACGCGTTAAACCAAACAGACGCGTCGGTTGGTGGGTTTTGCGATTCGCGCCGCTCGACCATGCCTGCGTGTGAACAACTCGGAACTATATATTTATATATATATATATATATATATATATATATATATATATATATATATATATATATGATGTAGATTGTAGGCCTATGTATATTTTATTAAATGTATAACCCATCTAGCTTTCAGTACGTAAAGCAGAGTAGAGTTGTTACTTGTTGAATGTCTATGTAACCGAGCTTTGTGTGAACACAAACAAGCGAGATTGTGTTGTGAATAAAAGGCTACAGCCGCTTACCTTACTTTACCTCACCCACTGAATAATCCAGTGGCCTACGTTGTACGGTCTCATCGGCTGCCCCTGTGAACCTCTTTTATTCAGATCTGGAAGAGGGGGAAGACAAGGAGCAGGAGTACTAGAGTGAGAAGGGGGAAGACAAGGAGCAGCAGGGACAAAAGAATAATAGAATTATAGTATATGATATGGCTGCCACTGACATGGGTGGAGCTAGCACGCTGAATTGTCGTTGAGAAGGTCAGGGTTCGATTCCCGCCGTGGTCGACCATCCCGGTGGTTTTCGTCTGTCGTTTCTGGAATGGTTCCGCTATAAGGCCCGCAAGTAATATTCCCATGTTCCCAAACGGACTGAAGGGGACTAATTTCTAGCTTCAAACTACAATAAAATTGAAATAACAAGTTTTACTGCCAGTAGGCCTATAATGACATTCCCACATTATTTGTCTAGCGGTTAGGCTCTCATGGGAGTCGATTTGGGTTGAATTTAACTGCAGTCCCGGTGAAAATAGGAAGTTGTGAATTGTGATTTTTTATGCGTACAGAAGTAGGCTACTTAATTGTGTATACCTAATACTTACTAAACAGTACTATTTAAAAACTATTCTGTACTCCCCCATCTGACGTCCTTTTTAACTTGCAAATAAGTGAAGAAATATTATCATTTTCATCTGTGTATTTGTGAGAGTTTTAGACTTCATATTTCTTAGTTTTGGACTTGATATTTTTTACTCTTTTGTATGTATTTCGTTTGATTATCATTTTTTATGATTTTTAACGTCCCGACTTCACCAACAGTAAAAGTCTTGTTTATTTATGCGCATTTCTCCAGTTGCCAAACCAGGACAGCTCTGCTTTATTTCTCAGTAATCTCAACATTTAGGCTGAAATTGTTGAAATGTGTATTTTTCACAATTGAATATAATTATAGGGTATAATTTCAAGGCTGTATAATTGTTCAAATTTCCTTATGTCACGTGATCAATTGCAAGAGCGACTTCAATATGGTTATTTTGTTTCGATGTGGCCTTCCCGGTCGAACCGGAAGTAGGTTTCTGATAGGTTTTAGTTTAGATAAATTAGTTTAGGAATTAGGAGGTTTGTTTGGTTAGGTCAGTTATGTGGTAGGTTAGTTTGGATAGGTTATAGGTTCATTAAATAAGTTAGATTAGATTGGGTTATTGACCTTAGTTTAGGCTGCGCGCAACAAAGAATAACAACAACATCCACATGTGATAACATATTGCAGCCTCGATTCATCGGTCCATGTGACCACATTCGGACGTTGTTGTTGTTGTTTTGCGCAGCCTAAATACATCCTAAACATGCGCAATCTCAATTTCAATCATTATATAGTTCACCCATTTGTCCTCCAGGGCCCGGCCCTTTTCCCGTGTCATGACGTAGACATTAGTTACTATATTCCATTCAAGTTTTTATAACTTGAATCGGTAATGCCTACGTCATGACTCATGGTGACTTGGTAACAAAAACATTAATAATTTCCAAAATTGAGATGATGATTTCTAGTTTTCTCTAAAATTAAGTAAATATATATGGTATAATTATTCGTTGAAATCTAGTTTCAGGGTTGTGATGTCCTTTAACTAGAACCAATCTTGAACCTACTTCTGGTCCGATGATCGCCACTTCGGGTGACAAATTCTGTGATAGTCTGATAGGGTGATAGTCCGATAGTCCGATGAATAGCGGCCATCGTCTTCTGTGAAGTTGGCAATGTTTGTTGGTCCCGTGTAACGGATCCAGAATGCCGTGAAATATTAATATTTGCTCGGAGTAAAAGTGTCTTCCAGCTCGTATAAACCGGGCTTGTTAGAGACCGCGAGAAACACTGCGCTGATCAAATATGCGAATCACTCGACCCGTGTTTCAGACTGCAGTGAAATAATAATAAGACGCGTCTGGCATGAAGACCCGCTGTTACAATAGTCTGTTAACTTAACCAACTGTCAACCTGTTATCGTATCTCTCTTGTTAACCGTTGTTAGTTGGTTAATCGGTTGATTAGCCTAACGGAGTGTTTAACGAACCGTAGAAATCCACGGCCATGCATGGTCTGGTAGCTATAGTGATATTTGAGCGAACAGCTAAAAAGCACTGTGTCCGAAATATTCAAATGGCCCAAACTATGAAGTACCGGTACCTATTTATTATTTCAATGGTGGCTCAACAATGGGATTATAGAGAAGGTTTATTCTGTATATATGAATATACGATTACAGAAACAAACGATCTGTATAAAATAAACAGTCGAGGGTGGATGAGACAATAAGAGAATTAGCCAGATTTTATAGAGATCGTTTTGTTTTTTTAGTTAATGAAAAACGATTCCAGACATTATTTACATATAGGGTCTACTTGGTAACTAGCCTATATATATTCTATTCAAATATTATTTTCGAATATTACATTTTAGTTGTTCGCTATAACGCAACGTTCGCGGTCCCGTGACATAAGCCTATCCCCCCTCATCCCCCATGACTCATTCAGCCAAGTCACTGCCTTGGAAACTGAAGTCGAGTGGGACGTGGGTGGGTCCACATCATCCGCTCATTCGTAACCCCAAATAACCATAGTCGTTAGTGAGGTCGTTAACAGTCGGTAACAGTCATCACACAGACGCACCCCTTCCTGCAGTCACGTATATCGTTCTCCCCACGTGAGTAACGAGCGCTTTGAATCGCGTCTGGATTTGACGGCTCACATACCCGTCAAGTACACGTGCAATTGAACCCTCCCCCCACCCCCGGTATAATGTATGTGTGCACGCATACCATTGCTTAAGGCGTCCCCAGGCTCAGTAGGGCTAATAGTTTCCGCCAGGGTGATTTCACGGATATAAATCAACATGGAACTCGAATCGTTCAAGATACAAACATAACAAATACATTTTGTGGTGCAGACAATATTTGTCGAAAATGATGATTTATTCAGATTTTATAATAACAAAGGTGGAAAGATCACTATAGTATGTGATAGGAACTCGATATATTTTCCATCGATTTTGTACATTATATTTGTATATGTAGCATATTATGAATGTTCATTATGGATCAGCAATATTTTATAAAGATACTTCTCTGAATGGTGTGAATCAGTTTCACTACAATGTGTTCATCCGGAAAGTCACTGCGATCGTTCATATGTACTGTTGACAGTGAAAATATTTCGCTGTGGGTGTGTTCTCGTTAATATACAGGCAGGTATCTTCTGTGGGGAGCTCTTGGTAAGGCATGTCGAGTCGATATGAGCGAGATTCCATTAGATGCTGGGACTTGCCCCCCCTCCCCCTATTGTCTTGGAGCTGTATTAATACCGTGCCAAAGTCTAACTACCCTGCATTTCCATCAGCCCCACACACACACACACATGGTTCTTGACGGTCTGTATGTGTGTGTGTGGGCGGAGGAAAATTGAGCTGACGTTTTAAGATGTATGATACCGCGTTTCTAGTGAGAGTCTGACAAGCCTGTAGCTAACACATGATGTTTGAAGAAAATTGTAAATCTAAGGCATTTATCTAGTTACAAAATTATCGAAACCGAAATAAAAATATGGTTACTTTTGAACATAGAATACTGCTATCTTTATGTTTAATTATTGTTATAGAAATGGGATGATATAATTTAAAGTAGATTATACTTTTGTTTTTTTGTGGAGAAGCGATTTTATTTTGGTTATCTATAATTTTCATATTTCTTGTTTTCTCAATAAAAAAGTCGATCTTTTGTTTTTGTATTCTTTTATTTATATATTCAGTTATTGATTTGATATAATCTATTATCACTATTATTTGTATCATTTACTGAACAAGGTGAACGTATTTTATGTATTTCTCACTTTGATGTTTGAACTTACATAATATGTTATTCTTTTCAAATGTTGACAAAATTACTACAATTGTTTGTAACCAGCACATTTAGCGCAGTGGTTAGCACGCTCGCTTCTTGTGATCTGGTAGGCGACGGGAACTTCGGACCCAGTTCGATCCCCGCCGCCGACCATCTTTACAGGGGTTTTTCGTGGTTTCCCTCTGTAGTCTAGGCTAATGCCGGGATGGCTCCCACAATAAGTCGGCCACGACCGCTTCCTTCCCACTATCCTTCCCATTAACCAGGAAACCTTCATCTCATCATCCCATCACCCCATTAATCATCCATCCGACGCCAATAGACCTTCGCTGTCATTACAGTGCGTCGTTAAACCCAATATATAATTGTTTGTATTTTTTTTACAAATTACATTTGTATTTTTATGATGACTTTTGTATACATTAAACTATTCACACATTATTATACATTCTATAATTTTGTTGATTGTATTTGTATACATCTCGATGTGTAACAATCTATTTCGAGAAATAAATACATTAGCATCTTCAATATCAATCTCTTAACATTTAATTATCACATGATATTAGATCACAATTCTACAAAACTACACAACTATATGTTATATACAAATATATATCGGATATTTTGAGCATTGGAAAGAATATGTGTTTTTACATTTTCAATATTATTTGCAATTTTTCATATCGAAGTGCAATCTTATTATTGAATAATAATAATGATGATAATAATTTATTTTTGTAATAATTTCTTACTCTGTTCCGTTTTTGTCAGTTGTACAGAAAACCTAATACTGCTTATAAGCTGAGTATAGTCTATGCTAATTACTGTACATTTTCATCAACGTTGATAATGATTTCTACAAATAAATCACAATATAGTCCAATTTTGAAAATATACCAACACTTCGTTCTAGATCGCATCATGCCAGACGAGTGTGAAGCGTGTGCTAGTAATTATACCACGTAAAGTTTATTCAAAACGAACATTACCAACACAACGACAATCATCCAAATACCTTGAGCCGTTCTTAACCTCTCCGCAGCCGACACGTAATAGCTCTTCATCGGGCAGTGGAACAACAGTTCCGCGGCAAACTTCCGTTCCTCGTTCTCTACCGCCATCTTCTCGTCGTTGAACCTCCAGTACCCCCTGTCCTTGAAGAAGTACGTACGGCCATCAGTCCAGACGAACGCGCTGTCGATATCGTTCCCGACCCCCTTCCAGCTGGTGGCTATCAGCCGCGGGTAGTCGGGCTCCACCCTCCCCACCCCCTCGTCCAGCTTCCAGAACCGGTCCCCGCCGAACAGGTACGTCTTCTTGTTCCGGCCCCACACGAACGCCGCGTCGACGCGTTGGAGAGACGCGGGGAGACCGAGGTCGGTGATCGGTCGCGGGTAACCTCTCGCCAGCGTTGCGGTGTCGAACACGTAGAACGTTTTACCGACGAAGAACACGATGCGGTGGTCGAGTCGCTCGTATACGGCGTCCACGTGAGTCAGGTCGCGGGGGAGATCCGGCCAGATCCCGGTTATGTCCTCCGGGGTTGTTTCGGTCGGGGATCCGTAGATTCGGAACATGGAACGGCCCTTGAAGACGAATACGCTGTTACGGATCATGGCCACGGCGTCGTAGTTGGTGTTGCATTTGTCGGGGATGTCGGAAGGAGGTTGTGGATTTGAAGGAGGTTGAGGGTATGGATGAGGTCGTGGATTTGAAGGAGGTCGAGGATTTGAAGGAGGTTGTGGATTTGAAGGAGGTTGAGGGTATGGATGAGGTCGTGGATTTGAAGGAGGTCGAGGATTTGAAGGAGGTTGTGGATTTGAAGGAGGTTGAGGGTATGGATGAGGTCGTGGATTTGAAGGAGGTCGAGGATTCGGATGACGTTCAGGATAGTGTCGGGGAGGTGGCGTCGCCCTCGTGTATTCCGGCAACACCTCCGGCCTCTCGCCGCTGTTCCTGTTCGGATTGGCCCCATAGATCGCCTGTATCCCCCTCCGGTCGTCGTCGGGCAGCACGTCCGGCCTCTTCCCGCCGAAGTACGGGAACATGATGGCCGCCGTGTCGTCGGAATGCTGCAGCCCGAGCGAGTGTCCGAACTCGTGCACCGCCACCCCAAACAGACTCGTCCCCTCCCCCGCGTCCTCGCCGCTCGACTTCCAGTTCTCGTCGTCGTCGAAGTGGGCGTCGCCCCCCATCCCCGTGCCCGGGAAGAAGGCGTGCGCGAGGATCTGGCCGCGGCCGTCAAATCTATTCTGGTCTCCGTGGTCGTAACGGCCGAAGGACACTAGTATGTCCGCCGTCTCGCTGTTGACCTCTCGGAAGGTGAGCACCGAGTTGCGCGACCAGACTTCGAGAGCCTGGGTGATGTCGGCCCGCACCTGGCCCGTGCTGAGCCCGCTGGCCCCTCGCCCTTGCAGGCTCCACGTGAGGTGGGTGGTTGGCCAGCGGGTGGCCCGGTAGAGCACGAACCGCTTGCCCCGCCGGGAGTGGTGGACGTCGGGCAACCCGCAGCGCGGCGTCGCCATGAGGTGTTGCGTCGCAGCGTCCATGACGCCAGTGGCGGGGATGTGCGCGAAGCTCTGCATCTCTCGGATTGCTTCCTTCAGTACGCTGTCGCTCATGAGCGCGCCACTGGTCAGGTCCGATTGGTCGAGGTAGCCGAACTTCATGAGGTAGTCGGTGTTGTGCGCCATGTCCTGGCGTTTGTCTCTTGCATTCGCCACTGGGGAACTGAATACGTGGTTACATAATAGTGTGAGCGTTATAAGCAACATTGTCTGGGATTCGAACACGGTTCTTTGAAGATTAGTCAGTGATAATACATACATTATCAACTGGTTTATTCTACTGTTTTCAATTAATATGTCACTATCACTAATAGTTAGTAACCACTTTACACTCGCTACCACAAAGACCGAGAAAGTACATTCTTGATTGTGTGATGATTTGATTGTGTGATGATACAGTCACTATGTCATCTCAAAATGTCAATTTTTTGGAAATTCACTAAAAAATCCCTTTTTCAAGGAAATTTTGTCACTAAAATCACTTTTTTGAGCAGTTTGAAATTTTCACGTTTTATTTCGTCTCAAAAGACTAAAATAGTAACTTATTAATTGCATCACTTTTTATATATTCATTGTTAGTTAATCCGAGCTATTATAGACTCGATCCAAAAACCATTAATAACAGCACTGGTAAGATACTTATTCAAAGATGGTAATTTGTTTTTACGGGCACTCAAAATATGCGAATAATTGTTCTGAATAAACGTGTATTTGGAGCGAGATCTTTACAGTTTCAAATTTCCAGTCACCATTTGTTCACTTTTGTCGCCTATTTACACCATTCGGCGTGCGATTGAATACAAAGTACGAGTCTAGTGAAGTGTGGTTCAGTGCTTCTGATTGTCGACTGGCTGCTTATCGGCGGGACTCTCTCGTCTGCGGGACCGACAAGGAAGGAAGGAAGGTTCTACGTCACAGGGACTTCCGACTTTTAAACACCGGAGACCACAGGCTGCATCCGCGTTTCCTCGTACTATAGGCACACCAATCGAAATCAGGAGAAATAATTGAAGTTATTGTTTGTCACTTGTATAGTAATTGTTATTGCTCAGATGCAATAGTTTGTTTTCTTGGTAAATAACGACGTCGTTAGATATTGTAATTGTTGTAATTAGAAAAAAAAAAAAAAAATGTTCAGGAAATGGGACAAGAAGCTACAGCAAACCCTCGTTAGTTCAAACTACGATTTAAATTCAAAATTTGCTGTAATTCAAACAATAGCTTTCGTCCCATACAAATCACCAATATAAATAAAATGAACATATGATTGTTGAAGGGTTTTGTCGGTCTGCACAGTAGCCGACGTCGCTTCCTATACCCACTGTCCTTCCCATTACACAAGAAACCTTCATCTGATCATCCCATCATCTCATGAATCCATCCGTCGCCAATAGATCCTCGCTATCATTTCAGTGCGTCATTAAACATATGATTGTGTTGAATGGTTGTGTCAGTGTGCACGGTAGCCGACGGTTCGTACAAACGGCGTATCGATTCCTCGCGCCGGCAGAGGGTGGCTCTGCACCCCAGAGGCCGTGCGGCCAGATATCGGCTTTCCGCTGGCGCTCCGTGCATGGTGGGGTAGGTCGCCCCTAAGCTTTATCTGCACCGCGAGATGGCTCATTCAGCTCGAGGGGCGCTCATTCCTGTACATTGTGACTGGTGTCAAGTGACGGTGCTTATACAAATCGAGAGAGTTTTCTTTACTATTTTTTTCCATTTTCAATAAACAGTGTAATTGAATGAAAAGTTCATATCTCCAAAATAATGTCATGCTCTTTAATTAATATGACATTTTTTATTTGTGTGAATTCAATCAGTTTTGTGATAATACGGCAATGAATTCATTAATTCATTCGTGAATTAATAAATTAGACGGTTCAGAAGCGGTGCCTCTTGGTTGTTTTAAGACTTCGATTTTAAGACTTTTAAGACTAAGACCCAAAGTGTTACTTATATGTTTTTTTTTTATCTCTCATAACAATTTTTTTCGTAAGTTCAAGTTATAGATCCGTCAAATGTATTTGTATTTAATTAGTCTATCAATAGATTCATGTTTATGTTATTCACCGTAATGGATCGAGAATTATAAAACTTATTTGAATATACAAAATAATTTGTTAAATATGAAAATAATCATGACCCACCCTAAACAGTTACTTCTTTTGGTTATGTACAATACAATAACCTTATATATAACCCAACTTAACCAGGCCTACAAAAAGTTTGTGTGCTGGGAGGTAAAAATAGATGTAAAAGAAGGCCTATGTGTGTGCTGAAATCAACATTAGTGTATGGTAATTATTAGTTCTCATGCTTCCCGACAGTTGGTCTACAACTTCCACAGAAAGTTTGACGTAAAGTTTCGATTTTAACAATATTCGATGTTCATATGCTCAGTAACAGAATGCTCGAAAAGAAATTAAAATATTCAATTTCCAATTGCAGATGTTTTTTAAGTTATATTTCACGGTATTTCCCCTCACAGCGTGCTATTACCATTACCGTATATATTTGTGTCCATGAATTCGAAGGTTCCGAGCGACCGTCCCCCCTATCCTACACCACTAGCGCGCGGGTGATTCACACCTTGATCTCTCGTCAGCAACTTGTATCCACGAAAGAAGGTTCCGAGCGACCGTCCCCCCTATTCCACACCACTAGTGCGCGGGTGATTCGCACCCTCGCTCGCGTGGTACAAGTAGCATGAAATATCTAGGCGTGAGTGCAGATTTGTTGCATGGAAAGCTAGTTAACATAACTGTTGATTAAACCTGTGAATCTGCGATCCATGAATGACAGATATATTGTTGTATTATATGATGTTTAATTGACCTAATTGTTGGTCATCGACCAGGTATACCTGTAGTCACGAAAGTAGAAGGTCGTCCACCAACGTAAACACAATATTTTACTAATCACGTCACTAATCAACCGAGGGTTTAACGACTAAAAAAATCAGGTGTACACATTTTAAAAAATCACGGAAAATATAAAAAAAAATGAAAAAAAAAAAATCGGAGAAAAATCGAAAAAAAATGAGAAAAAGAAATAATCAGTATTTTTTTAAATGACGAGAAATCAGAAAAATCACAAAAAAATCTAGAAAAACACAAATAATCAAAAAAATCAAGAAAAAGTCACGAAAAATAAAAAATCTCACAAATTGAAAGAAATAACAAATCAGGTGTACACAAAATGTCAGGTTGTTAACCCCTCATAATCAACACCATTGTACACTGTTGTCCTTTTATAATGTGTATGTATGTGTGTGTTTAAAATTATTCATCATTCCTTGTATCTATACATTTCATGTTATTAACCTGTCTAATGTCGTTAACGATCAATTTTGACTAATGAAACATATTCCATTATATTATATACCTATAGCCACGAATTTCTTTCAGTAGTGACACTAGTGTCCATGCTCGAGTGGCAGACGATAACCTAAAAAAAAAAAAATAACCGAAATTAATCTAATCTAACCAACATAATCGATCTAACCTAAACAAAGTAGGCCCTAACCTTAACTTACCACGCGAATATTCGCGTATATAGTTTTTTTTTACCAGGAACCATAAAAATCAAGATTTTCGCTCTTCAGCGTCCCCGAACGATGGACCGACCACCTTGATCTCTCGGTAAAACAATTATAGATTATAATATAAAGCTATGATAAACTGACGTTTTAATACACTCGTTCTAAATCTCATTTAAATGCTGAATACGCAATTATAAACGATTCTGAATGTAATAGTCATGGCAGACTTTATTAATATTGCTGTTCTGATTCTATATTGTTTTTAGTTACTGTTGAAGTAATTAATTACGTTCCAAATCATTAAACGTCAAGTCATTAAACGTCAGTTTAATTCGATAACATCTGGATGCCTGTAGAGTAGGTAGGCCTAGGCCTATGTAGTGCATAATAATTATGAGGTAAATTCTGCGTGAACACTATATATCTACTTAGCATAACTTCTGCATAAAACTTGAATAATCCCCTCATGCGGGGAAGAAGTATGGTCACAGACAGCGTAGTCCAGTTGGCGAAAATTTCACTGCGAGTTAGTTTGTAAATGGGACTTGAAACAATCGTTAAAAATCACCACATTTGTGTAGGTGTTTTCGTTTCTCTGGTCAAATCTTCTTAACTGCAACAAATTGAATAAATACACATTAAAACAAGCTGCGCTGGAGACAACATTTAATAGTTATGTTTGTTTAAAAAGTTACTGCGTCGGGAGGCGAACCATGGACCCCGAGCATGTGAAGCAGAGATACTAACAATATCAGCACAGCGACATATACTCCTTAAACTGCTACTATATTATATCGTAGCACGGTTCGGCATACTGAGTTATGACGACACAAATCTTCGCGTTATCTGTGGTCACGTTTAGTCGCATTAAAACAAAATTGCAGAAAAATTCTCGCGTCCCCCGGTGTCGAAGTTCATTGTTTTCTATTTAAAATAGTCGATAGGCCTACGTAATTATTAGTATCTGGTGGCAGGACCACCGCGAAGTCTTGAAACAACCCAAGAGGTGCCGCTACTAAACGGTCTTACTAATTTATTGTATGATTGTATGAGTGGAAGATTCCGATGTTGATAAAAAGAGTAATTTCTGGTAACAACAAATGTTTTGTTGAATAAACGTTTGCCCGTCATGCTATACCACCTGTAGATACGTGTAGACATTACATCGGGGCCAGTATTCCAGTAATTAGCTTGGTTCGTTTATTACCGTCACTAGGAGTTAGTCAGCTGTTCTGTTGACTCGGAGTCCACAACTGTCAAGCATGATAATCGCTTTTTTCATTCATTTCACATCTCATGTTCTACATTCTCCACGACCGACCAACGCCCTGATCGTCTAATCGCGGCAGCCGACATTCATCGGTTCATCGGGCTATGACACCACATGCTGACATTGTTGCTTTTGTTATTGTTATTATTATTATTGTTGTTGTTGTTGTTGTTGTTGTTGTTGTTGTTGTTGGAAGTAGCCTAAACTAACCTAAATCATGGACCTAATCTATCCCAAAACTAGTCGAAACTACTGAAACGAGTGGTCGAGGGGCTAGCACATTGAACTGTCATTCAGATGACCGTGGTTCGATTCCCGCCATGGTCGACCATCCTGACAAGGGTTTTCGTGGTTTTCCTCTGTCGTTCGGGTCAATACTATAGGATGGTTCCTTAACAACAGGCAAGGACCGACTCCTTCGGACTATCCAAAAACACGTAATAAAATAACCTTTTATCTCATCATCCCACCATCTCGTATATCATTCACCGACGCCAATACATCTTAGTCATCAGTAAAGTGCGTATTTAAATCCAATTTAAATGTATATATGAATAAACTAAACTAACTAACAACACCGAACAAATATCCTAAACTAATTTAATCTAAACTAAGAGCTACTTCCGGTCCGACGAATAGCCACTTGGAATCGCAACACTAATATCCGTTGTATCCACGAGAGATGAAGGTTCCGATTGACCGTCTCTTCTATCCCACACCACTGTCGCACGGGTGGTTCTCTCCTTCATCTGACACGGGTAGTTTCCAACGATCGAGTTCTGTCGTTTTTACCCTCTGATCCGACGAGACACAGATGATGCGGGAGGGTTGAGGGGGGGGGGGGGGGTTAGGGGGTGTGGTAGTTGTTGAGAGGCCCGTCTTTAGGTTAGACCCAGTGTGGTGGTAAACGTCAGAACTAAAGACGTTGTTCGAATCGTGTATTAGAGGAGTTTCGGCGAAGAAGTATTTTTTTTACTAGAAAAAAAAAGTTGTTCGTTTGTGTGATTTTTTTGTGTAAGTTCTCCACGTCAAACGTAGAAATCGATCAGCAAATCTTTCCCCATCATTTGTCCCACATATTAGAACTGGAGGTATATAGTTTGGAGGTAAAATCAGGCCCTCCAATTTGGTAAAAACATTTTTTTTTTGAATTTTTGAATACATCGCATAATCGTCAGGCGTAGGCCCCCTATATACGCTTAAAAAATGTGTATTTTTCAGCGTATTCGCCTGACAATCAGACGATTTGCGGTAAATTGTTATTAGTTTATACCGTCTTGAAAGCATTGAGAATATCTGTATTGCCTCGTTTTTAGAATTTCGATATCTCATACCGTTCAAAAGTTATCACCAAGAAACTGATATTCCGCTAAATCGACTCCCATAGACTCGTTAACGTAACGCTTACTAATTGGGTCACACAGATAAGACTCAGGTCTTGGGTCAGCTGTAACCGTGTCTACTTCCACTCTTCTCCGGACAATACAAGTAAACCACACCACCGAAACTCTACCCGCTGTCTTCTCGTTGCGCTCGGTGTAATGCCCGTAGCATAGCAGTCGGGCGCAATTCGTTCCATTACGTCACGCTCAAGGGCTGGCATCACGCTAGGACAACACTGTATCTGGTGTCGGGGCTGAGTGGTGAGCTGGGCGAGCAGCGTATGTATGTATAGATTGGGCTCAACCTCTCAACGACACTTATAACGAAGAAAGCTATTTTTTTCAATGCTGCTTAACGATCCCACCAACTGCTAGGTTATAAGGGGGTACGAATGAGTGGGTGATAATGAAACGATGAAGTGACGATAGGTGAAAGGACGTTTACAAAAACCCATGCCGTATGCAGGACTCGAACCCACGCCCAACGGTGACTTCAGTTACTACTGCTAGCGGTAGCTGACTGAGCCACCGGGGCGGCAAAAAAGCCTATTGACGTATGGGTGAATAATGGATGAGGTGAAGTTTTCTTAGTTAATGGGAAGGAAGCGGTCGTGGTTTATATCAAAGGAATCATCCAGACATTAGCTATAGGCTACAGAGGGGGAAACCATGACACACCTCTGTAGAGACGGATGGTGGCGGGGGTCGAACCGAGGCCCAATCTACCCTTATCACCCGTTTTGCTCATCTAGTTAGTTTAATCAGCTTTATTCTTCACTTTATTGACAATAAAACATAATCGTCATGAATAAAAGCGATCGAAATGATTGTTATTTTAATATTTGTACTGAAATAAATTACTTGCAGTAGCCTAGCTACATGTGCAATAAACATGGTCTTTATGTCCACTGACTTAATTACCGGTACTAGTTCATGTAACTATGGAACACACGTGATTAGACTTGTGTCCGTGAGAGAAGGCTCGAAACACATGTATGTTAGTGTTGTGGGATAGGGGAGACTACCGCTCGGTACCTTCATCTATAGCGGATACAAGTTATTCCCGAGAGAAGGGTCGAATCACCCGCGCGCTAGTGTTGGGGGATAGGGAAGACATCCGCTCGGAAGCTTCATCTATCGCGTATACAAATTATACGCGAGAGAAGGCTCGAACCACCCGCGCGACAGAGTTATGATATCAAAGAGGACGTTCGCTCGTAACCTTCATCCATCACGGATATAATTGTATTATGATTTACGAATAGTTTTTACAGCCCAGTACGTATATCTTGTGTCAATAGAGACTGATCAAGCTGTGTACACTTGCCGGTCATTAACTACCGATCGACCGTTTCGGTATCAGCGATCGATCGTGTTGGCGGATCGACACCCCCGGCCGGTGGTGCTGCTGGATAGGGGAGACGGTCGATCGACTGGGTCAGTACGCGGGTGATGTAATAGTGCGAGGGAACATGTGGCTGCGATAGAGAAACGTTGCAAATCAATTTAATGGATGTTCGTGTCGTGTGCAAATAGCTGTCATTGCTTGATGTACGTGCGAATAGGCGCCTCTCGCGGGGGACCAGCGCACTTAGCGTCATTAGGACATTATTGGTGAGCTGAAAATGACGAAATAAAACTTTGATAGAGATAATAATGTGTTATTCACTTGAATACAATTCGTGTTTGTGATGATTATAGTCTGCTTAACGACCCCATCAACATTTGGGTTGTTTGGGAGTACGAGTGGATGATGGGTGTATGATATTTAAACATCTGATACGCCGCCCTCGATAGCTCGGTCAGCTGAGGCACGCTTCAGAGACTGAAGTGATTGTTGGGCGTGAGTTCGAGTCCCGCATAAGACATGGGTTTTTGTGAACGTCCTTTCACTTATCATCACTTCATAGTTTCACTATCACTTGTTCATTCATATCCCCGTATTACTTAGCTGTTGGTGGGGTCGTTAAACAAACAATCATCAACAACAACATCTGATACAAAATCTAATCTGACCTTTAACCTAACCAAACTAACCATAGCTTTACAAGAAAATGCGTGTCTTTATTTTTTTTTACTTGGTATCCACTAAAGCTAGATTTTCATACCAAATTAATTCGTATGTATAGTTTTTTTATTCGTAAAACATTGGATTGAATTTTTGATATCTCATTTTACTGTCCAAAAAGAATTACCAAAAAATATTGACTGATATTTAGCTAAATCGATTCCTCAGGTTTACAATCAAATGCGTTTCACTTCAATCATTATTCATAAAAATTAATATTCTCGCGCCATAATAATTCGCAGCATTTTTTTTTCGAAACTTTCGAGTCTAGATTTTTGGTATTTCAAAATATCACAGATATTTTCAGTGAAAATATAACTGTTATTTATCTAAAATTCAAATCACCTCTCTGAATGTTTTCTAATATCGACGACATGGTCTTGTGAGGAGATTGTAATTGTATCGTAGTGCAACATTTGTATTGTCTGGTCTGGCGAGTGGCAGTCTCTGTTGTTACCTTCTACCCGTGCAAAAACCGTGCGAGAACCTGTTCTCGGCCCAGCTTGTTACATGTGCCGAGCTGCATATTGCATAACCTGTTGTGTTGGCCGTCCTGCCCGATATCAGGGGGGGGGGGGGGGATCATGACGTAATCCGGCGGCGAGAAGTTTTCTACAAGTCGGTTCTCAAATTATACTCAAAACAATAGTTTAAAATCACATAATTTGTGTAGATATTTTTGTTTCTGCGATCAAATTGAAAAAAAATCTAAACCATAACCCTGCGCTCGAGATACATTTGATAGTTATTTTGCTAAAAAAAAAGGAACAGCTTGCCGCCCCGGTGGCTAAGTCAATTATCGCTAGCGGTAGTAACTGAAGTCACCGTTGGGCGTGGGTTCGAGTCCCGCATAAGGCATGGGTTTTTGTAAGCGTCCTTTCACCTATCATCACTTCATCGTTTCATTATCACCCGCTCATTCGTACCGCCGTATAACCTAGCTGTTGGTGGGGTCGTTAAGCAACATTGAAAAAAAAAGGAACAGCTTCAGGAGTCGAATCATGGACCCTCAGAACAAGAGGCAACCATGCTACTACTACGCCACAACGACATGTGCTCCCCAATACTAAACTTTATCGTATCATAGCAATTGAGGCATGACGTCACAAATCGTGGCTTTCCCTTTGGTCACTTTTAGTCCCATTTAAAAACCGACTTTCAGAAAAATCTTCGCAACCCGGCGATATGGTACATGTGTTTTAATAAGTATTTTTTAAGCATTGATTTAGGGGCGCTGAAGAGCGTATACCGGAATTATGTCGACTCGGTCGAGTGACATAGACTTCGGGGTATTTCTCAATGGAATGTGGTTAGGGTCCAGGTGGGTTCGACACCCAAGCCCATGTCACAACCGAGTCGACTTTATTCGAGTATATGCTCTTCAGGCACTACTGTCCCCAGTATTGACCTGAACGTCAGATAAAAACCACGAAAATCCCCTGTCAGGATGGTCGACCATGACAGGAATCGAACCCCGGTCTGTTGAGTGACGATTTAGTATGCTGGTCACTCGACCACTCGTCTTAGTGCCTTGAATGTAGAGAACTATTATTTTATTCCATAAGTATATACGTGTGTTATTTTTGACATTCTGTAAAAGTTTCTAATTCTCTGTCTTCGTTTGTTGTCCACAGCCGTAGCAGTCACGTCGTTCAAACTGAAACAACTTTCAGCAAGAAATAACTTCCATCTTCAACTTCGATCCGTGCAAATTGTGAGTAGTAAACTTTGTTGTCTTTACTTACGAATTGCATTACTGTTTCTAACTATGCATAATGTGTCTAGCTGTACCTACGAGGCTACGAGCCCTGGCTGGATATAGGCTTATATATGTTCAGGTTTGACTGAAACGATGTCGAAAATGCAGAGAAACTATAACTGATTTATAAAAGGGGATTTATGAAGGGGAGGACCCCGTAACCCTTTAAACCCTTTAAACCCTTTAACCTGATTTTTAGGTCCGTCGAGTTTTGGGACAAATGTTTATACAGTTGCCCCTCTAAAAACTGTTCGAAAGAAATGTTCAAAAATAAAACAAACAAAAAATAAACATTTTTGCGAACGTAAAACTGTTCAAATAATGATGTATTTTGATATTTCATTTAGCCTGTACGCGGGTGTCAATTGAATTTTTAATTTGTTATATATTTTATTCACACAAAAACACAAAATACAAAAATTCAAAATACAAAATAATAATAAACATTTAGATGTTTGAACCCCGCATAAGGATAATACCTTGTGTGCGGGCCCACTAATCGACATTGACAAATATTAAATTTAATAGTTAGAATCTTACTGCCCAAAATATCAAAATACAACATCTTTGTTCGAACAATTTTGTCGGATTTGTATTAGGACCAGTCGGTGCAGAGGGTTAGACCGCTCGCAGTACACGGTCACGTGATGCTCGCCGCCCGAGAGATAGGCCTGCCCGGCATGCACGCGCTGCTAGCCATGACGTCACTGGGTATACATGCTTGAGGTAGTCCGCAGTCGGTTCGTTACACCACACGAATTGGAGGAAATGAAACACGTACATTATAATTAGGCATGCGGTTAATTTCAATGCCAACACTTTGTGCTTTTAAATATTAATATATGCATGTTGATATGTTTTTTTTATTCAGTAGGGCAAGATTTACATGTTTCTTTTTGGTAATTATGTCATTAAAAAAACAATCTGGTTATAGAATACCACCAAATAACAGCACTCGTGTCTCTATGGTTTGGTAGACGATAGATGACCTTTTTTTTTATCAGGTTTAACGACGTACTGTAATGAACCGAGATCTATTGCCGTCGGATGAATGATTAACGAGATGATGAGATGAAGGTTCCTTAGGTAATGGGAAGGATAGTGGGAAGGAAGCGGTAGAGTGGCCTATATTGTAGGAATCATCTCGGCATTAGCGTAGACTACAGAGGGAAACCACGAAGCACCCCTGTAAAGATGTACCTTGGCGGGGATCGAACCAGGTCCGATATGCCCCTCATCTCCCGGATGCGAGAATTTTTCTGCAAATCGGTTTGTAAACGTACTAAAAGTGACCAAATGGGAACGCCAATATTTGTGACGTCATGCCTCAGTTACCGCCCCGTGCTATGTTATGATGAAGTAGCGTAAAACCATTACATGTCTGTGTGGTGCTACTGGTAAAATAACTGCCGCACGTTTTGAAGGTCCATAGTTCGACTCCCGCGCGGTGCCTTTTTTTTAGCAAAATTATTATCAAATATTGACTCGAGCGCAGGGTTATGGTTTAGGTTGATTTTTCTCCTATTTGACCACAGAAACAAAAATCAATCGGACATTTCATTATTATTATTAGCCTATCATATTCCACGGTGATAACGAATTATATTTTTATTGAAGTTTTCCTTTCAATTTAGATTTTCGACGAAACTATTCAACTAGCTGTGTCAGCGCCACGGCGTCTTCCTATCGTGCCGGCTATATTCGTCTCTAGTGTTGTTGTTGTTGTTGTTTTTGTACAACGAGCAGGCTGGCCAACCTCCAGGCCATCACGACGAGATCACGCCTTGACACGGCTTTTGAAGACGGTTCGACCGACCGCCCGCTCTTATCCCTAGCATTGACGTGCGGCTGTCTCGAGCCAGGACGAAGATGTCTTGTTTTAACGCCGTCAGTGTCGCTGGGATCGTAACAACATGTTTTCAATTTATGTATCAACTAATTTCATGCTAAATTCAACTTGAAATGTCTGGAAATTTCGATTTTTGGGGGTAATATTCAAGATTGAATGAATATTAGGATTTAAAGACCCACACAATAGCAAAGCTCATTTCAAACTTCGTATTTTAATTCATTTCATTTGCAGTTATATCGTATTTCGGTTGCTTTAGCACCTTGATGGGATCTAAGAGGCGCTTAGGCCCAATGCCAGCTCTATTTTCAGGCACAAAAGATAACGGCAGCCGCTATTCATCGGACCATCGGTCTACGCCACCACATGTTGTTGTTGTTGTTGCTGTTGCTGTTGCGCGCAACCTAAACTAACCCAAATAACCGAATCTAATTAATTAAAAAAACTGACCTATCCACACTGAACTAAACTAACTAACCTAACCAAACAAACATCCTAAACTAATTTATCTCAACGAAAACCAACCGGAAGTAGGTTCTACTTCCGGCCCGACGATTGGCCACTTCGGAAGGTAATGTTAAAACCAAACGTCAACATTAGCCAATCCCTGACCTAACCTAGCAGACTTGAAAGATCGCGCGGTGTAACATTTCCTTTCTCTACATAGGGCGGATGTTGTGCTATGCACCATTTGAAACGTGTCGATCTCGTTTCAAATGTCAAAGGTCATCACCCCACACAGATTGTTAACAATGTTCATCTATACATATAGACATGCATACACACACTTGCGATTATACAAAACGATTTTTACGAATTTGGAATTAAATCTACGTATATTTTACCACTAATTTGTTCATGACTGTATACGTGGAGTTGGTATGCACATTGTCGACTAGTTAGTGTTGGGGTTTGAAGGCGCGTCGACAGCGAGGTCATAGCGCCTATGTTCATGTCCGTGTACTTTGCCATGGTTGTCAACGTTTGTGGATGTTTCAAGTATATGGAGGGAGCGGGATAAAGAGCTAGAAAAGTAAGATACATGATTTGAAATAAAATAAAAGAAGACAATAAAGAGAAAAATGAAAAGAAAAGTAAATAAAATGAAAATACAAACGCAAGGTTCAGTACTCCCTACATGTACTCCGGTCACCAAAAGCCTTCCTCTCGACCGAGAAGGTACGAACTTGATCTGGACCCTCACTCCAGACCTTATCGCCATGGGTGACCCTGCTGGGAGCAAGTAAATTGCTCCTGGCGACAGCTCTGGAGATCACGGGGTCACGCAAGCCCCCACACTAGGTCAAGGTGTTCGGATTTTAGCGCATATAGAATATCAGTATAATTTATTCAGGATACATTTCAATTTAGCTTGATCGATCACTTTTTATAATAGGCCTATGTGACCGCAACCGTACCTCTAATTTAGTTCATTTCGATTTCTGAAAGTTGTGCAGTGCATGCAGCCTGCGTGTACACGAATAAACAAATAAACAGAACAAAAAACAAACACTTAAGGAGGACACAGCGTAACATTTTCAGTATATCAACATATCAAATGAACGATAGCATGCAGTGACTTTCCAGATACACATATTGTAGTGAAACTGCTTCACACATTTCAGAGAAATCTCATAAAATACCATCGATTCATAATCAACATTTACAATTTTTTACAAGTAATTTATAAGTAACGATACGCGTTGAGGTAAAAATTGATAGGAAAAATATCGAGTGATACTGGAAGTGATCTTCTAACCTTCGGTATTATAGTATTTGACTCAAAATCATTCTTGACATATATTGTCTGCATCAAATGATACATTTGTTAGAAAATTTTATATTTGTAAATTTGGTAATGAAATGTATCAATTTTGTATCTTGCACGGCTCAAGTGTTATCATTCATGTCTGAACAATCACCCTGGCAGAAACCTTTTCCCCAACGGAGATTGGGGCCGCCTTAAACACCGGCAATAAGTGTTTGCTGCTCTCGCTCGACGGCATGAAAGTCGTGGAATGCGAACAGGTATCGGAGGAATGCGTCGGAAGAAAGTGATTGTGATAGAAACTGCATAGCGAGTCGCGAGCACAATGACGTCGAGTGCAAGTCACGAGAGATGAAGTAGCGAACCATCCGAGCGCGAATGGTGTGAGATAGGAAGACGGTCGATCGGAACATTCTTCTTTCCCGGATACGAGAATTTATCTGCAAGTAGGACTTCAAATGGAGCTAAAAGTGACCAATGAGAACGCGAAGATTTGTGACGTCATGACTCAGTTACCGATCCGTGTTATGATATAATAATAGTAGCTGTGCACAAGACATATGACGCTGTGACCCTATTGTTTGTATCGCTGCTCCGAAGAAGAAATTTAATTTTCAATGTCCTTATGATTTGTTGAAAATAATCATGCCCGGGGTCCATGGACTCCCGACGCAATAATTTTTTTAAAACAAAATAAACTATTAAATAATAATTGTCTCGAGCGCTTGGTTATGGTGATGTTTTTTTTTAAAATTTGATCCAGAAACAAAAGTATTTACGTAAATGTTGTGGTTTTCAACTATTGATTTTAGTCCCATATAGAAACCGAAGTGCAGACAAATTCTCGCTTCCCGGATGCAATACATGCAATGCCCTTTAATGAATTTAATGTATGTAATTTAATACACGTTTGCCACCATTCCGGACCAAACACACTCATAAGTGTTGGCGGTCCCGACCGACCGTTTATCATATCAATTAGCATTACCGCCTGGAAGTCTCGATCCACCAACACTCGGCCGGTCTCGTACGACCGTCTCTCCTATTGATTAGCACTAACGGTAATAGTTTCGATCTGTCAATTTACACATGACATTTTCCCACAAATCAACCGTATCAACCGTCTGTTCCGTTGAATGTATTTACATTGTTCTGCATATACACAGTGGAGCGGTTGAAAGCGAGTGTTACAAACAATTCCAAATGTTTATGTGAATAACAACTGAAAAGAAGAATACAAACAGTTTTGTATACAAATTTGTTTTGTTATAGGAATAATTTGTGTATTTTTTATTGTACATTTGCATACATACGGTTCTGGTCACAATTAAAACTGAAATTTTCAAAATATTAATTTGCATAATACTATTTCTGCATAGGAAAGTTGGTATTGTTTTTTCTCGGAACGCTTGGCTGGTGCCAGGGGCGACCAGGTCAGGGGGGTCAATTGGCGATACTAAGATCTATTGGCGTCGGTGAATGATATATGAGATGATGAGATGAAAGGTTATTTTATTAGGTGTTTTTGGATAGCGGGAAGGAGTCGGTCGTGGCATGTTGTTAAGGAACCATCCCAGTAGTGACCTGAACGCCAGAAGGAAACCACGAAAAACCTCTTGATATAGGATAGTCGACCAAGGCGGGAATCGAACACCGGTCTCATGAATGACGGTTCAGTGTGCTAGCCACTCCACTACTCATCTCAGTCCCATGCATCTATTACAAATATGTTAACTGGTTATTACGTATCATGTTGGAAAACAATAAATGATAATAAACAACCAAACAGACTGATCGTACCACTTAAAGAACATCACAACACTGAAACTAGATTTCAGTGAATAATGACGATATTTACTAACCCAATTTGAGAGAAAACTAGAAATCATTTCTCAATTCAGAAATTATAATTAATTCTCTCACCCTCCAGAGACTGTGAGTCATGACGCACACATTACTGATTCTGTATAGAAACCGACAGAATCGAGTAATGTCTACGTCACGATTCAGAAAATAATCTGGAGTACAAATAAATTAATTATAACTTCTGAAATTGAGATGATGATTTCTAGATTTCTCTAAAATTGGGTTAGTAAATATCTTCATTGTCCACTGGAATCTAGTCCCAAGCTTGTGATGGTTTGGCTCCACTCGAGTGACGCTAGAGGCGCAGCGTGTAATGACTGGTGTGCTGTATACAGTCTGTTTCCTCCGAGAGATCAATATCAGCGTGCATAATCACGCCGTTAATCAACTCCGTTGCACCACAAACAACAACAACAACAACCAGGCACGCGAAACAATCGCACATGTGGGATATGTCTAGATCTTGAGAAGCATCACGAACCTGAAACTAGATTTTGATGAATAATTACGGTATTTATTTCTCTGATTTTAGAGAAAACTAGAAATCATCTCGATTTCAGAGATCGAAATGAATTTGTTGTTCAAATTATTGGAAGAAATTTTAAAAGAATCAGAAATTACAAGATTTTTAATTGATAAAGAAAAAAAATGTACACATTTAAAAGACAATTTAAAAGAATTACGGAAAAAACAATAAATATAAGGTTCATGTACTAATAGTACTATAGTGCTATTTGTGGAATTAAATAATATTGGATTATTAATAATAATTAGCACGTAGGCATTACCGATTCTGTATAGAAGTTGTTGGCAGTCTGTAATCGAATTGGCCGTGGCTTGTAAAATTAGTAGCAATGTTTGGAGTTTGTAAACATTGCTCTTACGACTAATTCCTTGCTTTTACTGCGTGGTGTTGTCAATGCTAATGCAAAATACCATTGGACAAACCCTACTCTTATAGACAAGTTTAGGCTAATGTTATACAATTTCAGTTGTGAATGGGCCTTAACAGTAGGGTGTCCACCCTGTCACATCAAGACAGAAACCTTTATAAAAGTGCCAACTGATCGACTGTAAATTGGCGTCCTGTTTAGGGTCACACACACGCACACACATGGAAGAGGGCCGTGTGCAAATTGCCGTCATTTGTCGAGCTTCGATCCGGCAAGAACACTACAACCGTAACGCGAATCGATTAGCACGAGTTTTACCTCTAATTCCTATTATTTACAACATTTACCGTTCATACATTCGATACGCGATAGTCGATAGTCGATAGCTCGTAGCTTGAGAACCACGAAAACAGTTGTACACTTGTGTCCACGAAAGAAGGTCGTACGTCTACCAACATAACAAACACAGATAGTATCGTCGTATTTGAACAATTGTCGTATTTTATAAGGAGCAAATATATATTCGGGAAGATATTCGAGAAATATCCGATATATTCATTATCAATTATAGTACGTTGATTATCGTATCTAATCAGAGATTAATTTACTAATAGTATGTGATCATGGAAATCGTGGCGAAGGACATTCTATAATGATAAACTGCATTATCAAAAGAATTCAACTAAAACGATGATAGCATATAGTAAATATATACCATAGACTCATTTACCGAAATTCGATCGCTCCAAGCACATTGGCACAAAGTTTTTGTTTTCAAATCTACGTTAATGAATGAATAGGGCATATATATAGACCCAGTAAAAGTTTGGGAAACTATACCATGCATGCAGCATATCGATTAGCGAGCGCGAGTTTAAAGCGACTAAACTTGATTATCTCGTCCGACAGTCCCGGGTTTGTGTCCCGGCCGAGCTCTAGACGTGATAAATGATTCTCTCTCTCTCTCTCTCTCTCTCTCTGTCTCTCTTCTGGAGATAATGAAGATTGATAGCGGCGAGTTAGACTCGGATCTCTATAGATAAGGGCAATGAGGCAATGCAGCCTCGATAGCGAAGCAATGTACCGAGGAACAAGTAACTATTGTATGAAATATCTGGCAATACTTTTCTGTCGAGAAATGTCTCCTAATGTACACAACAGCGAGTTGTCTTTTAGAAAACTTGTTGAAAATGAAAATATAAATAAAGTAACTCGTAACTATTTACATGATGTCAGCGTTATAGAAGAGATTGATTTCGTTCATATAATAGACTATAACAGGACCAAACAATGTCTGCCGTCCTCCGTAGATCAGTCAGCTGAGGCACCACTTCAGAAACTGAAGTCACCGATGGTCGTGGGTTCGAGTCCCGCATAAGGCATGGGTTTTTGTAAACGTCCTTTCACTTATCATCACTTCATAGTCATTATCATCTGCTCATTCGTACCCCCGTACACCGTAGCTGTTGGTGGGGTCGTCAAGCAGACAACAATAATAAATTAATAATCAACAATGTCTAAAATATAGTTAGGCTCAACGAGCGAGATATTGATAACACCCGATTATAACCCAACACCCTAATCAACCCCCCTACACTCCCCCCCCCCAAACACAACCCCCACACTTCCGTCAATCACAAACCCACCACACAATCAAGAACTGATGTAACTACTCACTGATCGACCATCGCATCGATTAGCGGTCAATATTGCACAGTTCCATTCCATGCTTACATAACTGAATGTAGATCACATTGTTAGAGGTAATTTCCATGAAAACGTTGACCTTTGACATTTGTCTTCAATATTACGACTGTTATTTGCATTTCAATCCTAATAATTGAATTATAAGAGAAATACGAAGCCGTAGTAAACCTTATTATAATATATGTGACAGAAAGGTTGAGGTCAATTAGACTAAATACGAATTATATATATGCCTGTATACTTCGTACTCAGTTTGGTTTGAAAGGAGGATCAACTTATATATAACCAAACATTACAAAGACAAAAATAAATATTAAGGCGTACCTATAGTCTCCATAGGGCAGAAAATTCCCGCCAGAGTGATTCCACGGATATATAGGCCTATAGGATGATCATAAAACTTGAACCATGCAAGATACAAAATCATTTGATGTAGATAATATTTGTCGAAAATGTTAATGACTCAAATTTTATAATAACAAAGGTGGAAAGATCATCTGTAGGCCTATATGTAACAGTAACACTCGATATTTTTGTCATCGATTTTTACCTCACAGGGTACCGTTACATACAAATAACACGTAACATATTGTGAATGTTCATTATGGATCGACAGTATTTTTTAAGATACTTCTCTGAATGGTGTAAAGCAATTTAAAACGATACAGAGAGAACCCACGAAATCCAGAATGGATCACGGTGGGAATCGAACCCCGGTCTCCTGAATAACGGTTCACCGCGTTCGCAACTGATCCATCTCCTTCTCAATAGTACATCAACTTTATCTCTCAAATTATTTGCATTATTTGTACGTGATAACAAACTCCAGCACCTGCGAAGTCGTGCGTGTTTACGCGCATGCGCTACCTGCCCGGTATGTTCCTACAGACAGCGAGTTGTGAATGAAAACGAATGCCGTGGGCGACAACGGTGTTCTATTTGTGAATTTAAAGCCACGTTTTTCTCGTAAAAATAAGTTGTTCCGTCCGTTTACCCCGGATATTTGTCAGTGTGCTCTCTGAATATAGATCATTGGAGGCATGATGAACCGATTCAAATATACATTTAGTATCAACACAGGTACTCATCACGAGTATTTAGTGTAATCAATTTGTCCACCGAGTCGACTGGACACGAAAAGACACGACCGGACACGATATGACACGACTACGAGTCACAATCAAGGTGTCAGACACGGAATCGTACACACATGCATCCAGGAAAGAAGGTCGTCCATCACCGGCACACGCAGCTCAGTTGTCGCGATTGGATGTTATGTTCTGTGACGTCGTGGGGGGGGGGGGGGGCAATCTAGCATTGTGGACGAATTGAATCTTATAGTAGGTGTCCCGAGTTACCGAATTCTCAGTTAGCAAATAATTGAATTACGATTATATGAAATTGAGATGATGATTTCTAGTTTTCTTGAAAATTCGGGAAATAAATATCGTAATTCTTCGGTAAAATCTAGTTTAAGGGTTGTATATTGTCCTTTAAATAACCCAGCTTGTGGTGGGATCGTAAAGTATAAACGATCGGTCTTCCAGCATGCACAATATAGAACTAGGAGCCGGTACATGATGTTCCAGGTATTCCCATAACTTCATCGTAATCTCCCAGGGGACCTGACCACATATACGAACATCCCGGATTTCCCCTCGCTGGAGTCGGCACTGCCGGTCGCCGTGTTGCGGGACGGTCGGTCGGCGCGTGTAACGTAATAACTCGACCACAGGTGGAAATGTTCTTTACACTCTTGGGTGTTGCGGTAGCCCGGTTAGCCGAGATAACTAAGGTAATGATTGTGAGCCGGATAATCGTTATTCAAATTACCGGGTTGCGAATAGTGTTTTAGCAAATAGCTATGAGCACTAGGCTGAAAATAAAAATACCAGGCAAACGCAGCATGAGTGAGATGTGATAATCTGTGTAAAGGATAGCCTCCCTCGTTAGCTCTGTCAGCTGAGGCCGTCTTCATACACTGAAGTCATCGTGGGGCGTGTGTTCGAGTCCGCCTTAAGCAAGTTTTTTTTGTAAACTTCCTTTCGCTTATCATCACTTCATATTCTTATCATCACCTGTTCATTCGCAGCCCCGTATAACCTAGCTGTTGATGGGGTCGCTAAGCAAACAATAATCATCAACAGTTTCAATTTGTTTGCCCCAACGTTTCCAGGGTTGCTATGGTATAACCATATACCCGAAGAACTGTATAGCCACAATCGAAACATTCAAGCAAATTAGGATGTTCGAAAGTTCCTGTATTATTTTGAACACTTCCTTTGTGTAAAAACTACATTATTACTACACTGTAATGAAGTTTCCATAGTCCAGAATAATCCATATTATTTATGTAAATAGTTTTATTTTGCATTACATTATTGTAGAAAGCAATTAACGTGGTATTTCTTCTCCCACGAGCCATCTCTAAATGTTAACATGTCAAGATATTCACCTTACATCTGACTTGAAATAAGAAACCTGAGAACTGACATTGTTCTGTTGCTATAATTACACTCGGTGACATGGCGGTCTACGAGCGACCGTTCCCCCTATCCTGGAGCACTACCGGTCGGACGTGTCGACCCGCACGACAGCTTCTAGATAGACACTTGTGTGAAGGTTCCGAGCGACCGTCTCCACTATCCTGGAGCACTAGCGCACGGGTGGTTCAATTCTTCATCTCTCGTGAATACGAGTGTATGTCACGTCATTTCGTTTTCTTCCACTTCCACTAAATATACTTTTGTCCACGAGAGAAATTCGGTCATCTACCAACATCAGAAACACAAATATCACCGTTATTTTTTTAAAAGTGTGAAAAAGATTTTTCTGAACACGATTTTACGATAAGAAACGCAACTTCATTTTTCAAAAGCGCCAAATAATAGAAGTTGCATCTGTATTTTGTAATTATACAGAAGTAATTTACAATTATTAAGAGGGTGTAGACGATATTTCGTGGGTTTTCAACATGATTGCGCGTGTCTCCCGACGTTCATCACGCTATCGTCCTTTATCCATGATTACATGTCGAATGTGTGGCCAGGGGGTGGGTGGGGGTGGGAGGGGTGGACAAGGGGTCAATACGCCCACGCCACACGTTATATACACACAGAGTTGGATCTGATCCCGAATTATGCGCCGTGTCTATGTAATGGTTGTAGATAGATTTGCATGACGACTGAATATTATTACCGGGGCGGGGAGGGAGGACGATGGGGGAGGGGGAGGGGAGGAATTCGAAGGTGTTCAAGTGATTAACTTGTATTAACAGCTGGACTCCAAGTGCTGTGGAAATTTCAAAGACAATTTCACAGTTGTGGGCCTATTATTATTATAAGTGGAAGTTTTCGTTCGCTATCGTATGTATATAAAAGTGAGTATTTGTCACATCACTCCGTGTTCTTCCACCGTCGATTCGCCCACACACTATTCGACACTAAAAGTAACAACAGAATGCGCTGCTAAAGCCCAATATGGCTGACAAAAGGTAACAAATGAACTTTCAACAATGTAGTATTTTTAATAAATGTCATTGTTGAGATATGCTGAATACAGCTCAACGACCCCACCAATAGTAAGGTTAGTTGGGGTTCTCGTTTTGTAATTATTCGGTGTCAGCTGTAGTTATGTCGGATGGTACGCATTTTGTGACGCGTGGAGGTGCCGGGTATAACATCGGGTTGTTGGTAGAGGCGCCGGGTAGTATGTATACTACAATGCGAGACTCATTCTTTGCGATATTTTGTTGCTTGAAATATGGTATTGATTTTGTTTTTATATTTTGATTTTGTATTTTCAGTTTTCAATTACAAGCCTGATTCATAGTTACATGCGGTTGTACGTTTTTTTTTACGTCCCGGAAAGTCACGTAAACCGGTCAGAAACGGTCGGACCGGTTCACTTGACTTATACCGGGACGGTAAAAACCGTATAACCGTGTTACTATGGCTCGGGCTTCACGCTTGAATCTTTATAGCGTAATTTATTTCCCTCTTTTCTTGATACAGCCTCGTGTAAAATAGATCCATATTGCTGTTTTACAATGCTACCTCATAAATCCAGGCAGTATAAACAATGACTCGATTCTCTGGTTACTTCGGGAACCTGGATTTGTGCATCGTATCTCGGCTTTTATTTCCTTGTTGCTTTCCAGTTAATAAAAACCAGAGACAAATAGCTGTGTATAGGCGTACTTTGTTTTATTGTTTGAAATATGGGCAGTCTTGCCGTTGGATTCAGTTCTTTACAACGAATACTTCTATATATCTAACGTCTGTGCTTCTATAAGCTTCTTGTATAATAACGATCGCTGTCCTGACAATACGGCAGAATGGCGAACTAGAAATGATTGTTGAGAGTCTATTGGAGTAGATTTAGCGGAATATCAGTCTTTTGTTGATAACTTTTGATAACGGTATGATATCGAAATTCTAAAAACTAAGAAACACATATTTTCAATACCTCTAAGTTTGAATAAGTAATAATTATTCATCTCAAATCTCACGTATAAGATGTGAAACAAATAGTTATTAATTGTAGGTACGTTTTGTAGGTATTGAAAATATCTGTGTTTCCTCGTTTTCAGAATTTCGATTTCATATACCGTTCAAAAGTTATCACCATAAAGCTGATATTCCGCTAAATCGACTCCCATGGACTCTTAAATGTTCATCTATATAATATATATGTGTTATGTGTATATAATTCAAGTTTTCTGAGATTTTCTAGAAATTATTGAAATTGTGAACCTGGAGGCTTCACTCGATCCTGTACGTTTTGACTGTTGTCAGTGATCACTACCTCATCTGCCCAAACTTTAATTGTCTATTCATGAGTATATACCGGTAGTGGAGTGAAAGTTATGTTTCAGTATTTAGTAAAGTCACTCCATTAAATATGTAATACAATCACGTAAATTTTACTCTACTTGATATTCATGAATTAATGATTCTAGTTGCGACTTCTAGGCTAAAAGTTCACTTACAAGTTACAAAGTACAGGAGTAAGACATGATTTGTACTGCAAAATGTACAAGATAACGTGCGTATATTCAGGCATGTACGTAAAACGATAGTTAGTATCGTATTAAGATCTCGTATTTTTAGTGGGTACATTCCTTTCTTCGTGTAAGATTGAATCATTTTGAAAAACCCAATAATTGAACATTGGTAGGCCTACTTGCCAAATGTAATCCCCTATCTTTTTTTTTTAATGACATCGAAACTTGATACAAAATCATTGTTCCCCTATTAAGGCTGAGGATGAGAGTAGGAATATTGAAAACCCAATGATTGAACATTGGTAGGCCTACTTGACAAAATTTAATCCCCAATCTACACCAAATATGCTAACATCAAGCTTATTCTTTGTTAATGATTGTTTTAATTTTTAATGAGATCATAATGTTGATATGGCCTAGGTCCTACTATAGATGTATCGAGGAAAGAATGTCCCGAGCGACCGTCCTCCCATCCCACAGCACTATCGCGCGGGTAGTTCGAGCTTTCATGTCGCTTGAATACAACTCTACTACATCGCATGCTATACATGTGGTGATCTCGGTCATTAGCATTGTATATGCACACTCGGGTGATAGCACTGTGTCTCTCTGCGCGTGCGTAAACACATGTCATGCAGACATTACACATTATCACTGCATCTCATACATTTCAATGTTAAAATATACACAAGAGAGCATTTAATGAATGCACACTTCACCACGTATTCAATTAAATCAAGGTTATTCAATTATTTAGTCTCGAAATTAGCGTGTCCCAAACTGCTAATGTTAAGTGGGTGCAAAATAGAGAAATTCTTTATTAAAATTGGTTTCTTTGTTCATGAACCAGTGTAATTGAATAGAAAGTATATCAACCCCAAGATATTATTATGCTCTTCAATTAATATGTCATTTCATTTTTGTGTATTCAATCAGTTTTAAGATAATACGTCAATGAATACCAAGATGTCATGACACTTATTGACATATCATCGTAAAATTGATACAGTTCACAAAAATACGATGTCTTATTAATTAAAGTGCATAAAATTATCTTTGAGTTGATATACTTATTATTCACTTACACCGGTTCGTGAACATGCATGCACCCCTTAAGTGGGTGCATGCACGGTGCTTATAAATTCTCCTTAACTATTCTTTTCTCTGTACATGAACCAATGTAAATGAATAAACAGTATATAAATCCCAAGGCAATTAATACATTTCAGTGTAACGACCCCACCAACCACTAGGTTACTTGGGGATACGAATGAGCGGTTGATAGATGAATCTCTACCAAAATGGCCATCCCTTATGCGGGAGCGGGACTCGAACCCACGCCTGACTCGCCTCCAATTCCTCGCCGAATGCGCCGGAAGGATGTTGCGCCATTAATAATGTTCGTCCCACAGTTTTGTATGTGGTCTTTGAGCTGTCTTGCCATTCTCTCAATTGTTATTGTTAAGAAAGCTGTAAAACTTGTTCCTGGGGGAAGACGGCCGGGAATAAAGGCCCGGGGCGGTCCGGAAGACCTGTACAAACGAACCGACCCGACGGACACAGCATTGTCGCGCTGGCGTGTCGATCGCCGGGACGCCACTGACAGCTGACACTGACAGATGATCCGAGAGACAATCCTACTTCCTTCTGTCGGTGCTGACGGGTCGCGACGTCCGAGCGATCACGCTGATTGACAGGGGAGACGGTCGATCGGTTCCTCTCTCTCTCTCGTTTGTGTGACGTATAAAAGACAGTTTGAAAGATTGGCTTCTGTCTCGCATACATTGACCTTCTTTCTGTGAGGGTGCAACCACCCCGTTGACAACCTACATACATTTATTAGATGTGAAGTTTGATTGAAATACATCTACATACAAACAATATATATTTAACGGTTTCAAATCATACCAATATATCTATATCTATATCTATATACCGGTATAGGCCTACAATTATACCGATGATATTTGTGTTTGATATGTTGGTATACCTACTTCTTTCTTGGAAACAAGACAGTATAGTTTGGGCCTTACTCACATCTTGGACCGTGTTTCACCCTGTGTACTCGGCCACCATTATGTGTCTGGATTTAATGCCTCACCCCCTACCCCACACCCCCCACCCTCTGAAGAAGATTACACTCTCGGCGGTTGCCATAGCGACCCGCCTAAGAGACACCCGACTGTCGGGGGCGGCTCGGTTCAAACAACTGCCTGCCGACTGCATGACTTCTGTTGCGTCACCGAGTGAGTGAGAAGAAGTCACTCGTTCCTGAGGTGGGTATAGGGGGGGGGGTGGCACTTCAACGTCTCTCCTTTCAGAGATGCTCGGTTACCTCTCTATTTCTTTCTCATCTCTCTCTCTCTCTCTCTTCTCACTTTCTCTCTATCTCTCCCCCTCCTCTCTCTCTCTCTCTCTCTCTCTCTCTCTCTCTTTCTCTCTCTCGCCTTTCTTAACAAACGCGATAAGGCACTTAAGTTTGTTATACGTGTTCATCATTTGGCAGGCACTAATCGCACTATATAGTACTTTCTTGAAATCTCGAATGAGTTTGTCTTTGATAAACCCACCGCCAGGGTGTAAAGCCACTCTAGAAAGGGTTGGTCATTTCGTTCACGTCGCGTGAAATTCCCTTTTCTCTATGGAGGCCTGAAGGATGAACTTTCAATCGGGATGAAAGCGCATTATTGAACCCGTCTCAGACTGAGGGAGGAGGGGTGGGAAGGGGGTTTCAAGTGATCGACTTTCTTGAAGTGAGTTAAGTCAGTAGAAAAAGTGGTCTTAAAAGTTAATTATTGAGACGTATAAATCTTGATAGTAAAGTGTAAATGTAGAAAGGCCTAGTAGGCCTACGTTTGTCAGGTTACCATAGCAACGAGAGTAGTTCGGGACGAGGACGCTGAAGAGCGAATACCGGAATAAAGATAGTCGTGTGACATGGGTTTCGGGGTAGTTTTCAATGGATTGGTTAGGAATCGGGTAAAAGGCTGGACATCCAAACCCATGTTACATTACCGAGTATGCTTTATTCCGGTATTCGCTTTTCAGTCGCCCCTTCGGGACAAACGAATAAATACTGAAATTGTGATTGGAGAAACAATTTTGGAGGCGAGAACTTTTCTGCAAGTCGGTTTTTAAATGGGACTAAAAGTGACCAATGGGATCGTCCGACCAGACCAGTGCTACGATATAATAAATAGTAGCAGTATGGTGAGCATGTGTTAGTATCGCTACTCGGGGTCCATGATTCGATTCCCGACGCTGCAACTTTTTTTTGGACAAAGTAACTAGTAAATGTGGTCTCGAGCAGAGGCTTTTTGCGAGGAGACTAAAAAAATCAGGTGTAAACTTTGAAAAAAAAAAATTAAGGAGATTAAAAAAATAAGAAAAATACAAAAATCGGAGGAAAATGAAAAAAAATCGAGAAAATCGAGAAAAAAAAATCAGATGCACACTAAAATGTCCAGTTGTTAACCCCTCGGGTTTTTGTGATTCAATTTTACCACAGAAACGAAATTGTGATTTTCAACTATTGTTTTTAGTTCGGTTTAAAAATCGACTTGCAGAAATTTCTCACCCGGGAAACATTGTTGTGTATACTTACAACAATGTGTGACGTCAGCTGCAAGAAGCCTACAGACAAACAGTTTATGCAAATCACAGAGTCTGCATGCAGTGTGCTGGTTTCGGTTCTAATCTGGTCCAACGCTTTTCTCGGTTGAAGTACTTATTATGTGCAGCAACTTGGTGTATTATAATTGCAGTTAAACCGTCTGCCTGCTGCATGTTATCTCTGTGAATCAGTTCCTGCAACGAAACGCGTGCAGCACTTCACGTGTAGTCGGTAACTGCAATCTGTATGTATCATTCACAATAACTTGATCATACAGTTTCACATTATCAGTGTCAACGTAACATATAGACGATTGTAGTGGCTTTCGGTTGTAACATATTGTAGTGAAACTGCTTCACACCGTGCAGAGAAGTATCTTATAAATCTGTATTAAACATTCATAATAATGTTACGTGTTATTTGTATGTAATGGTACGCTGTGAGGTACAAATCGATGGTGAAAATATCGAGTGTTACTGTTATATATAAGTGATCTTTCTACCTTTATTATTTTGAAACTTGAGCCTGTAGCATTCTCGACAAATATTGTCTGCATCGAATAGTGTATTTGTTAATTTTGCATCCTGCACGTTTCGAGTTTTATGATCATTTATATCTGTGAAATCACCCTGGCGGAAACTTTTTGCCCTATATGATGACTGGGGACGTCTTAAAGTTGATATCAATGAAGTTACAACGAACGTTTGTAATACCGAAGTTTATACAATTATATAGTTGGTAGACGACCTTCTTCTTTCGTGGATACAAGTATAGCAAAAATATTCAAGTATAGGTAGGCCTATACTTGCAGTTAATTTTTTGGGAAATTCAATTTCAATGAAAACTATGCATTTTAGAGACATATTTTCAGATAGACTGTACATTGAGTGCGTATAGTGTCGGCTAGTTTGTGTTTGTAAAATGTCAGTCAAGATTGTAGTTTCAAGTGTGACGTAATCGACCACTTTATGTGACGGCAAGTGTACGTATATGCAATTCTGTTAATAAGTGACGATTTACTGACTGCTGTTTATCAGCCTGCCGTCGACTTCCCCGATCGAGTGTTTCCCGTATCAATTAGCTCTAACGGTCGGCTGTGTCGATCCCCCAAGTAGGCCGAGGGCGACTGCCAAATTGCTGTCGTACATACTTGCACTTTATAGCACTTTGTCGACACTTTATAGCACTTTATTGGCACTTAGCGTAAGACACAATTGGTCATTTACTATTTTCCCTCAAGGTATCAATATTCATGTTCAGATTCAATATTATTATTGTTGACGCTCAGCTGTCGCATTATGTCGTGGTCGCGATCGCCCGTCCGCCCTATCAATAACCATTAGCGCACTGGTGTTTCGACCCGGCAACACCTGGTGCAGGTTAACGATGATGCTGTAGTAGTCAGGTTGATTGGATGAGGGATTTTAGGGGACTCCTCTGTTACCCCCCACCACTTACTGTTCAGATGGCGTCAATTGACGACTTGCATTTTCCGCCCCCTTTGACGTCACAAAACCACGTGCAATCAAGGGGGCTGTTAAAACTTGAGATAGCCAATCAGGGTATCTCGAAATGGCCACAAATGTAACAGATCCAACTGGCCGATTGGTAAACCACACCCATCTGTAGTCTTGAGTTGTCAAGGGTTATTGAGAAGCCCAACATATCTAGATGGCAGTGATTCATGAAAATAAGTCGTTTATGGGCTCGGTGACCATGGTGATCATCACAAAATAGCCAGTAGTCAGTGTCAACCGAGAGGTCAACAACTTGGCATTCTAGTGTACACCTGATTATTTTTTGGTGGATTTTTGGATTTTTTTAAAAATTTCTTGATTTTTTCGATTTTTAGGATTTTTCGTGATTTTTTTGGATTTTTCGTGATTTTTCGATTTTTAGGATTTTTCTTGATTTTTTGGGATTTTTCGTGATTTTTTGGATTTTACAATGTTTCGGGGATTTTTTGAGATTTTCCGCAATCTTTCGATTTTATGTATATTTTTCGATTTTTCGTGATTTTTTAAATTTTCTATATTTTTCAATTTTTCGTGATTTTTTTCTTGATTTTCTTGTGATTTTTTTCTTGATTTTAACAAAGATCCTAAGCTCGATAAATATAAACTAAACCGTACTTCCGGCTCTACGAATAGTCACTCAACGAACATCATATCTGTGTCTTCTTTCGTGAATCGACGTATATTATATTCACTAATATGTAGAATGATTGATTGTGGTAATTAATGTATGTTCTTGTCGTTCTGACCTTGCTCCAACCGACTCTAATGACTGTTGTCAGCGGTAAAATTGAATCACCATGTTTAGAATTGTGCAGTGAACCTGACATTTACATTTTATCGCAATTCCCTCCTGGCTTCACGTATTCTGGCAGCATCTTTCTTTATACATTATAGATATTTAGACAAACTCTTCGACAGCATGGTTATTGATTTTTGTCCCATCAAAATACAATTTCAAAATAATGTCGTAGCGTTCTCTGTTTCTGCTTTTTATCCTTAAGAGTCCATGGGAGTCGATTTAGCGAAATATCATTTTTTTTTTGTGATAACTTTCGAACGTTATGAGATATCTTAATTTTAATATTGGGGAAACACAGATGTTTTGAATACCTTCAAGGTGGTATAATTTATAACTATTGAAAAAAAAAATATACAATAATAATAATCATCTATCCCAGATTCCAAATTGATGGGTTAGGGGGTGAAACACATTCCACCAAAATACTAGGGCCCTGGTTCCATCCTCTTCTTCATCCTCCATGTCTTACTTTTTCCGCACCAGCTCCCTCCACCTTGTTCCGTCTTCCCACAATCTTGCCTCTTCCACTGCATTCCATATTTCTTCTCTTGCAGCAACTTATAGGCC
This sequence comes from Brachyptera putata, assembly GCA_907164805.1. Taxonomy (NCBI): domain Eukaryota; kingdom Metazoa; phylum Arthropoda; class Insecta; order Plecoptera; family Taeniopterygidae; genus Brachyptera; species Brachyptera putata. The sequence continues at coordinate 20,494,142 of OU015470.1, read as the reverse complement.
TGTACATACAAAAATATACAAAAATATATACAAAAAAAAACATCTTTCAGCTGTGCACGTTTAACATTTATGCGATATGAATTAGATCATTTTTACTTATGCCATCTTGAAGATATTAAAAATATCTTTTCCCCCATATCAGAATTTTGATATCTCACCTTTCAAAAGTTACCATGTCAAAACCCTGCTACTCCTCTAAACCGCCTCCCATGCACTGTTGAACAGATTCAAGTGTGCATGCATGTTATTATGGATTTTGTTCGCGGTCCGCTGGAGTGGAATGTACCCTCTCAACAGAACAGCTCTTGTGTTCTCTCGGCTGCTGGGGGGTGGGGGTGTGGGGTGGGGAGGGGGGGGGGGGGCTTGTCATTACAGCAGTCTCGAGTGATCTGTCCTGCGTGCTGAGGAGACGTGATTGACAGTAGTACTTGTCAAGAAGATACAGTAAGGCGTCCACAGTCGACATAGGGAAAAAAGTTCCCGCTAGGGGGTTACATGGATGTAAATGATCATAGAACTGGAACAGTGCAAGATACAAAATTAGTAAATACATTGTGAGATGGAGTCTATATTTGTTGAAATGCTAATTATATCCATTTTTTAATAACAAAGGTGGAAAAATCACTTGTATGTAATAAGTAATTCTCAATATTAGTTGTTTGAGGGTTTCGCGATCCGAATATGAGGTATTAGATACTCGATTGAGCTGGAACAAACCTGAATCTAATTGCTCAATTCTCAATATTTACGATCAATTTTTACCTCACTGTGTACCGTTACTTACAAATTACTCGTAATTCTCAATATTTGCCATCAATTTTTCCCTCCCTGCGTACCGTTACATACAAATTACCCGTAATTTAATGTGACTGTCCTAAGTAATCCCTTGACCTGATGGTCGTCTCTTTTATTTTTATTTTTATGAAGGTGTGAGAGTTAAATTTACATGATTGTTATTTTCCATTTAATAAAATTAATATACTCCACTAAATAGTCTAAAAGAAATTTTGCTGTCATATATATTCAATAAATAGGAGATTTATGAGGCAATTAGGATAAGCATTCACTTATGACAGTGATAAGGTAAGGAATAAGAGCCCTGAAGTACAACTTCAGTACAACTTTATTACACAGAATGACTTCATGTCTCTAGAGTCTATGCTATGTGATCTTTCATCCAATCGTTTCTCTACTTTAAAATGGGTGTTGAACTGCAAGAGCAAGCGTCAATTTATAACGAAGCGAAGAAATAAAAATAAACGTACAAAGTACTAGTTACTTTCCATGGCTGGAGTTGTTATAACTTGGGAAAATAAGTAGACCTATTATAAAGTTTTATTACCGTACGTAGTTTCTATGTTATATTTCAAGTAAGGTTTCATTTTTAAATTGATATTGTTTGAAAAGAAAACCTAGACAGAAACTTGTCAACGTTTCAAAACATAATGAAAGTTTTAAAGTTTTTGAAATTCAATTATTTACGATTGAAAGCCTCGACATCGAAAGAAGAAATATCATGACTTTCATTTACATAGTGACTACTTATTAAATTAGCAAGTTTATCGCTGACCAAATCCTTGCATTTAATTTAGCCTTAGAATACACAAGACATTGTTAATTTAGCGTTAAGCAAGTTATTGGATGTTAATTGGTCCTTGGTGCAGGCGGACTTGCGTTGCTGTTGTGGTCGACTGATCGTGACACTAGCCTGGCACGTGCTGGCTCGATACAATATAATAAACATTCACATTATGTTATGTGTTATTAGTATGTAACGGTACGCGGTGAGGTAAAAATCGATGGTAAAAATATTGAGTGTTACTGTTACATACAAGTGATCTTTCTACCATCGTTATTTTAGAATATGAATCGTCAGCATTTTCGAAAAGATTGTCAGCATCAGACAATGTATGTTTTAATTTTGTATCTTGTACGGTTGAAGTTTCATGATCATTCATATCTTTGAAATCCCCCTGACGGGAACTTCTGACCCTACAGAGACGGGGGTGCCTTAACTACATACAGCAAATAAAAATATGTCGTTTTAACAATAATTGTTGAATACTATTATATTCTTTCTACACGCATTAGTAAATTTTGATTTTACCGTGCCTTTCGAACAATGAGATTAAATTATATATTTGTTGCGCATGTTGACCCCTGAATGTAGACAGCCCTTGCTGTGATTGTACCGCGGGCCACCGTTGTCGTGTTGATGGTTGCCGTGGAGACGATTGACTAACGTCGTGTCTGGTTTGTTGCAGGAAGTCATGGAGTCTCCGAGGATCAACAAGGAAACGTCGAGCGTGAGGTGCTGTCTAGGTGTCGGTCTAATCGCCAGGAGTTGAGGTAAGCGCGTCCGTCGGTCTCTTGACCATTTTAATTGGGTTACACATTTACACATTTGGGTTACCCATGACGTCAATTTCAACCATGGGGCAACTTAACTTCTTACTTTCAACAGTCTAATCGAATTCAATCGAAACTGTATAGTTTATAGGAAAAACAAACGTGAAATTCAGAAGAACCTCATAAGGTTAATGCAATGGGAAAATTTGGAAAAAATCTCTTGAATAAAAATATCACTGAATGTAACCACAAGACAGATTTACGGTACACATTATTACAAATTTTTGTGGAGATTGGACTAACCGTTTAGAAAACCCCCTTTTTTTTCGAGATCAAATAGGTAGAAATAATAATATTTCAGAATCGCGTCACGGCAACTATCAGGTTTTTATACTGGTCACAGTTTCTTATTCAGGGTGTGTAGCTTTCTAGTACATTTCATACCAATATCTCGCCCATCCTCCAACGCTTATTTGCTGTGTTTGCCTGGTTTAATTAAATTGAAGGAAATAATATTGCATGAATTAAATCGATCGCTTGAATCTTCACAGAACATGCCTTTCACACGTTGCGAGATCCTAGCTTTGAGCCGTGGCCGCTGGCAGGAGAACCAACCCGACAACACTAAACATTCTCCTGTCCTTAGCAACCGCTGGCAGAAAAACCAACCTGACAATACCAAAACGTCACCAGTCTTTAATAATCCCTGGCAAGAGACTGGACCCGATAACACTAAAGTCTCACATCTTCCTTCTAACCGCTGTCAGAAAAACCAACGTGACAAAACTAAACAATCACCTGTTCTTGGTAACTCCTGGCAGAAGAACCAACCCGACAATACCAAAACTTCATCCCTCTCTACTAACCGGTGGGAGGAGACTGAACCTGATAACACTAAATCATCACCCCTTCCGTGTAATCAGAGTCAGAAAAAACAACCCGATAATACCGAACCTTCTCCTGTCCTTGGTAACTGCTGGCAAAAGAACCAACCCGACAACACTCAACATTCACCTGTCTTTAGTCACCGGAAGATTGAACCCGATAACACTAAAGTCTCACGACTTCCTTCTAACCGCTGGCAAAATAACCAACTTGACGAAACCAAAAAAACACCCATCCTCTGTACCCGCTGGTACAAGAACCAACCCGACAGTACTAAACATTCACCTGTCCTCTGTAACGCGTCCGTCACTGTATCAGTTACTAAGGTATATTATCTGTACACAAGTTGGCATTATGTAATTGTGTGATGAGTGCTGTAGTAGTTTGAATAAAGTTGTAGGGATTGACGTTATCAGTCCATTTTGTTCTAATAGCATTCTGTTAGTTTAATTAATTGATTACAGATATATTATATTATGACCTATTATATTATTATTATAGCCCAATTATTGGTTGGCCCAACAACACAGAATAATTTACAACTGTAAATTAAGAAAGGTCGAAATTAGAACGTAATTAATGATAGCAATTACAGATAATGTGACAGATAAAAGAATAAATACTTACAGAAGGTCAAGACTGGAATAAGAAAGTTGTTGGATTATGCAAATATGAGGTTAATTTAAAAACAGTGTCGCTGCAGATTTTGGCCTGTAATTTTTACTGAACCATTTACTACTGTACACTGATATTCTTATTAGTACCAAATACTTTTCCATTTCCTTTAAAAAAATATTATAAACCAAAAATACTCGATTGTCTCTCCCCAATTTCCCCCTTCTAGTCTGCAGAGAGAGCGAGAGAGTGATAGATTTCTGTGTCATACAATGTCTTTATTATCTCTCGCCAATTAAGCTGCCAAACAACACAGAATAGAATGATAAATTGAGAAAGTTGGAATTACAGACATACTTACAGTTAGCAACTACAGATAAATTAAAAAAATAGAAATAAAATACTAGCAGAGGTTACGACTTGAATAAGAAAGATGATCGATTATGCAAGTATGAAGTTTATTTGAACACATTGCTGATGTAGTCTTATAAATCTGCAGAAGCATTTACTGTTCAGTAATATGCTAATTAGTACCAAATACCTGTCCATATTCTTGGATATTCTATTTCATAAACTAAAAATTGGTATTCAATTTCTCCTGCAAATTTCAGTTCCCGTATGCGTGAGAGAGACATATAGATTTTCGTTCCATTATGTTCTATTTTAGACCTATCACTCATTTTGTTCATATTGTAGGCGTACAATAATAAACTTTACATCGGCTGTCATTTTAAGAAGTGAACATTATAATTATTATGATTTATACTTTTGGAAACCGAACTTTTAAATGCGGCGAAAAATAATCCTGGTGTCAAAGTTCTTTTTTTTTTTAATTAATTAAAATGGAGTGGTAAGATCATCCTCGTGGTGCCCCGTTCAAACGATCCTACTTTGATCCAAAATTAGGGAACAATGATTTTGTATCAAGTTTTGATATTATTAAAAAAAAAAGTCTTGCTCTTGACAATGTGGCTCCAGTCTAATCTGTAGATGAGCGCCAAGCAGGATGTGGACTTTACTTTCAGTTTACCGTCTTATCAATCGTGTTATTATTATTACCATTATCCACGCTGTCAACCTTGCCACAGTTTCTCACAACGCACAACTTGAACTTGTCGTAATCTTATCTGTGTTGTTTTATTCGGGATTTGTCCGTAATCTAGGTGTTTGGCTCATTAGCTTCCAAGTAGCTGGTTCTTGTGGTTTCACTGAAGGTGTGGTGAAAACTGTATGATACAGAAAATTCTTTTTATAGAAGATTTTTCACAATGCTAAATGTTACTTTAGTTGATTTGCGTTGTTTATTAGTTTGGTACACTGGGGCCTCGTTCCTGTACATTGTGACTTCCGTAAAGTGATCACCTATCGGTAAAATAACTGTAGTATATTTCACTTCCTATTTGTGAGTATATACTATATAGTAAAAATAATGTTGGAAGCATTTGTCAGTATTGGTAAATAAATAGATTTACTTGATTATGATTTGTTCTGGTATTTCTATTATCGAGTTGTAGGACCGGACCTATGGTGAATTATGTAGGCCTAGGTTATTTTTGTGTAGCAGTAGTTATCATTCTTAGATATGTAAATGGGTTATATTAGTTCACTACCCATTTTTACAACTTCTAAGGCCATATTATATGGAAAAATGAGTGTGATTAAATAAAATAAATGCTTGAAGCTTTTATTTGTATTCTTTCAGCCTGCACTGTACCATCTCGTAATTTATTAATTATTTGATAGTATTCACTCACTAGATACTTCGAGTTTTTCAATTTTTTCAGTGGAAAAAGTGATCAACTATGTATAATTTTCAATTATCTATCATGCTTTGTTAACTTTGAAATTGAAATTTAATGAATCATATTACCGTACGGTATTACACTGTTAACCCAATCGAAATTGCATAACTACAAATACAACTTGATGGATGTTAGTTCGTAAGAAGGTGATCAGAGGATAATTAATTCCTAGAGAATTACAAGATGAAATTACTTGAATTATTTGTATGCAACAAGCTTTGTAATCTAAAAATCAGATCATTAATATTTTCCATCTGTTTGTTTTCCAGATCCCGATGAACCAACAGGCAATGGAGGATAAGAAACCGTCCCGCTTGGTCGGCTCAAAAGTGTCCCAGATAGCCAACATCTTCCAGAGCATGGTCCCGGCCAAGGAGACCGAGGTGATCATCACGAACCCGGTGGCACTGCGCAACAACCAGCGCGACGGCTCCCCGAAGCCCGAGCGTCGGCGCACGACCGGCTGCGAGGAGATGTCGCCGGCGCAGGTCACGGTCATGCGCACCGAGAGTCACGTCGCGCGCTTCAACAACGCCCGCGCGCTCTTCGAGAAGCTGGCCGAGGACAAGAAACCCGACAAGTACCTCATGAACCTGTCGTCTACCAGGACCGCGTCGTCCAACTCTTCTCCGGACACGTCTCCCGTCCGGTCCCCCAAGCGCTCCCCCTCCCCCTCCCGCCTGTCCGGGAGCGTGGGCAGCATCGGCAGTATGGACAGCGTCGACGAGGTGGAGAACATCCGACCGAACGGACGGCAGAACGGCAGTATGAACGGCGACGATATCGTGTCGATGACGGTGACGGAAAGGTTAGCGCAGAACCGGTTCAACGGTGCAGTGACGAACAAAGTGAACGGCATGAACGGTTCGGGCGATTTCAAAAGACCGGATCCGGTCAGGAAGCCGGAGAAGCCAGAAAAACCGGAACGGAAATTCAACAGCCGGGAACTGATCGAGAAGCAGCGCAATTGGACGTCGCACTTCTCGAAGTCGCGGTCGTCGCGGTACAACAGCGACCCGAACAAGAGCGAGGTGCGAGTGAGCATGAGCGCGGAGAACAAGTCGCAGGACGTGGCCGAGGACAGTTCGATACCGAGCGCTAGTCCGGCGGCTCGTAGCGCCTCGTTCACCGCCGCCTCTCGTGTGATCCGGTCCCCCACGTGTTCCCCCCCGCCGCCCCCCACCCGCGACGCTCCCCCCAAGCCCCTCAAGCCCCCTCCCGTCAACAACGCCACCCGCCCTGACCTGCTGCCGCCTGCCAAGAAGCCGCCCCCCGTCAACAACGCGACCCGCCCCGACCTCCAGGCGCCGACCTCGCCCACCAAGCCCCGTAAGCCCGACAAGCGGTGGGAGGCGGAGCCAGTGTCGCCCGTCATGCCCGCCGTGGTGAAGTTCGGCGAGACGCAGTTCCCCAAGTCGCCCAGTAGCCCGGCGCACGAGGAGAAGAGCACGGACTCTTCCAGCACCAACTCCGACAGCATCCTCCTCTCGCCAGGTACAGTCCCGTTACGCTACACTCACTGTTCGTAGTAGAGTACGTTAGATGCGTTTAGTGCTAGACTTTGCTTCGGTTTGTTGATATCGAGCGAGGACTCGGTTTCACGTACTGGGGAATATAGTGTCGGTTGAGTGTGGTTTTTCTTTTCTTTCACTGTACAGGTCAACCATAGTCAAACAACAATCAACCTAATAGTTTTCCCCATCATTACAATACCATATTACATTACTGGTACATACCACAGCAGGACTGTCTAGCTTTGGTTGAACCACTGTTGAATGAATTAAGTGAGAATTCGTAAAATCATATAAGAATCAACTAATGGAAGAAGATTATGAAAAGATTTTTTTTTAAATAGCAGAGGTGGGTACCAAGTTTTTGGATGCTATTGGCCTATATTTTGAGTAAGCTTGAACTTCGTCATGTGAACATTTTGGCGGAACAAAATGTTGAATGGTGGGCCTCAATTTAACAACGAATCATTTTGCACAAAATTGTGTCCAACAGTATCATAATGCGAAGACACTATTCACGTTTTCATGGAACGTTTATGTACGGTACTGTGATTAGGCTGAACGTTTTCACTCGGTTTTATACGTAATAGGCCTAATCGTTTGATAAGACAGCTAGTAAGACAACTGCTAGTAAGAGATTAGGGTTGACCTTGGCTATAACCGTGCTATTATTTACGTGAGTGTTTATCAAAGACCACAGGAGTAAAATGAAACACCTTTCACAAGACTTTGCAGTAGTTTATTGATTAATCCATGATCTGAGTGAACAATTGACACATCGGGCTCAGTCAGCTAACGCACTGATTTAGAAATTGAAGTCAGGTCGGGCATGGGTTCGAGTCTCGTATAAGGCACAGGTTTTTGACACAGTACATTATTAATCTATTTCCTGTTTATTTGTACCACCAAATAATCTAGCTGTCGGTGGGGTCGTTGACCACTAGCTAATAATTCTCATTCATCATTATTCAGATATTTGTAAAAATCATTATTTTGGAACAGAATCGAAGTAGAGCAATCATGATGCAATCAATTAGGGTAGTCAAAGTATGAATACAAACTTGATTATTTTGCCCCAGGCTTCGATGTCATTGGTTACAAACGCTGCTAATTACTAGAAAAAGATCAAGTTTGAGAATTTGGTACTGGTAGGTCGTTGAAGTTGAAATTTAAAACCGACAGATGAATTAAGATGTAATATTTATGACCGTAGTGGGTTGAACCTGAGATATGGTGTGGGAGTAGAGAGCCGGCATATGTGCACAACCATCCACTAAAGTAGGAGGTGTCTATCGTTAAGTAAACTAAATTTCCAACTAAAACCAAACCAAATAATTGTAGAAACTTCGAGAGCTTTAGAGAAACTCACTGAAGTCGTGAATATTTCATGCTTTTGAAAGATGTATTTGTTTTTCCAAACATAAGTCTTGATCCACAAAATACAAATAACAGCTATGTAAGTGTAATGATGATATTTGTGTTGGTTATGTTGGTAGATACGTGACCTTCTTTCATGGATACAAGTGTACACATTGATATGATGAATATGTTTCGTTACTATATCGAAGATGATAAATATATATATATAGGCCTATATCTCTGAGACCCAGATAACCAATTGGCCCGGGGGTGTTTCCACCACTTGATAATATAATAATAATAATAACAATAATAATAATAATAATGATAATTTCTTTATTCAGTAAAACAATTTACATTGTTGTAGAATGATTCAAATTAAAAGTAGATTAGTAATTTCAAATCTGAAGAAATATCTGATAACATTCACAATTATCTAATACTATACAAGCACTTGAAATGAGTACAGTTTTAAATTGTGTTGAAGAATATTCAAACTAGTCTTTATACTGTCCTGTTACAGGCGTAGAGTTCTACAAGTTGGTAGAGCGTGGGTTCGAGTCCTGTCCAAGTCAAAACGAGTTCCTTTAAGAACTAAATCCTCTGCTCACTCGTGCTCTCGAATAACCTAGTTGTTTGTAGCATCGTTAATCAACGTAATCTGTCAGATGAAATTATATTGTTTTATTGGCACTGATATAATTAGCTTCAATATTTATTTACAGTCGAGTTCATTGACCTCGTAATTAACCCTTGGTTCAACTCCTCTTCGAACAGCATCGCAGAAAAAGAAATTAATAATCCATTTGCGTATCTTAAGAAGGATTTCACAAAATATTTTTGTAATTCGCAAACAGTTGCAATAATGTGCATCTAGATGGCGTTGACAAATTTTCATTTTATGATAAACGTCGCGAAGACACAGGGTCCAATTTATTCCAATGTCGGGGCTGCCAACGAAAAAGGACCGAATAGGATTAATAACAAAATTCCTCAGTTCATTCTTGGCCCACTGTTTTATATGTGATCTGTATAGAACAATTGTCCAACATTTGGGAACTATTCATCTAGCATTGCATGATTTATTAACACCACCAAGGATGCCCCCCAGTTCTTTAAAAACTACACTAATACTCTCGACTAGTGTGTATAATACTTTGCTAATTACTTCACTGCAAAGATATATTGCTAATAAATATGTTCAGCTAGCATATTAGATTGGTGCAGACATTCTCATTGGCTAATGTTTCTTTAATTGCTTGATTAGGGTAAAATAGTAGGCAAGTCAAGCATACACAGACACCATCTGTCACTTAGACCACTAGCTTTTTTTTTTTATACTTTTTTTCCTTGAAAAAGATCTGTTGGCAAAGCATCCAGGATGATTGTGGGGGAAAGGGTGAGGGGAAAGAGGGGAGATTCTAACCAAGAGTTATAAATAGATATTTCCCTTTGCTACTTGGGAGATATTCATATAGTCACTTTATACATATAATACATGTAGGAGTGGAGAGTGTGGTGTGGCTATTTCCTGTTAGCCGTCCCATAGTAATAGAAACCGCCGAGAGTTGATATATCCCAGCTTTTGGGGGTGACGTGATAATGCTATTGGTCGGTACCGGCGACCTATTGACCTATCGGACATGTGTTTAAGGCTGTTTTGTAGGCATTGTTCAGGTATAGATGTGCCTAATTGGTTGCGTGTATTTTCTGTTTGTTTGTGACCCAGCGGAGAAAGATCAGTGGTATTGACTATTTCTGAACGTTTCATATTCAGGCCTAATTATATCAAATGAATAATTAGGCAGTTGTGTTTGTGTGTTTTGTGGTGTTCTTTTATATCTGTGCTAGTACTGTCATTGTTTTTAATTGGTTTGATAGTGAGGTGATGTTTATTTAGAGCAATGGTACTCGAGTGAAGTTCAAAGGTAAGGATACTTACGGACGGACTCTTATGTTTTATCGCTGGCTTGCGGTCTTTTCTTTGTCACTTGCTTGGAGAGGGAAGTTCTTTCAAGTTTCTAGTTTTAAAAGTGTCTTAATTTCTAAACCAAATAGACAACTTGACCGGTTTACTTCTATGCGAGACAAGCGTGGTTAAGTGGGTATTTCCCCGTTGTTGTCTGGATTGAGTTGACTATTTATTTAAACCCGGAACAACTGAATCGTAGTAACAAAACGGAAGCGGTATAGCACCCAATGAGAGGAAAGGGATGGCTACATATCTCCACAAGAAAATTATTAAATTTTTTACTTTCAGGAAGTGAAGTTTTGTGATTTTCCGAGTTGTATAATGTCTCTTTTTGATAGTACCGAGGTTGAGGTAGGTTGTGTTGTGAATGAACTTCGAGTGAGAAAGTTGAAGTTGGAACTAGAATGCGAATGAGGTATATTAGTAAGATTGGAACAATACAAAATTAGGACCAACTATTCTACATTTGAAAGCTCCGATAGAATTCATTCTTTAGAATTTTATTTCACCTTATTTTGTGCAAAATATTTATTGAAATTTAAGCCAGTATTACCTAGTACAGTTAGCCTTATTGCAAAAGTTGGTGAAATCAAAAAGCATTAGTAACCATGGTGATAAATGGTTCTAACTCCCAGTTAGAGCTACTCCCACTTTGCTTATTCCAACATTCAGTTATATAAATAGTATGCCTAGATAATTTACTAAAATTATCTAAAAATAATCTTTCTTACTATTCATTGAAAACGGGACAATAATGTACTTTTCCGGAACGTTGAGTCAGTACAAAGGGGTTCTCGTCTAATCCGGGACAAATGGTCACCCTAGTCTGGATGCAAATGCTATTCACACTCACCGTGATGGATAGGCCCTAATGTTGACCTAGATTAATTCACACTTGATTGTTTGAATCAAAAGCTTTGACATTCTAAATTGGCTGCTGAGATGAGAGTTGCCTGTAGGTATTAAATAGTCTAGTGTGATCAGTGGTGGGCCAGATTGTTGATTTGAACCGTAAGTGTCACTATTTTATTCGTGAAATCGTGCTGGCTTGAATGACTTACTCATGAGTCATTGTTGAGATTTGTGTGTAGACTGGAAATAGACTGCTTTCATAATGTTTCATGCATTAAATGCAGCTGTAGGGTTTTTCCATCATGCTTGATCATCTTCCTCTAGCCATTGATACATTGTTGTATAATTCGTAAAGTTAAGGCCTTTACTCTATTGTAACATTATTTACAATCATTGACAAAGAGTAGGTCTAATGTATCAATAATATTATGATCTTGTTACTGCTCTCAACATTTTGAATAGTGATCAAAATTCATTCAAAGTGGAATTGATAAGAGTAGTTTTACTTACCATATGAAAATATGTGTTTTCATGTTGCAATTAGTTTTTATTTACATTTTTGTGATATGATTGACTTTTGATTGTTCCAATCGACTTCAGACTCGAATAGAAGTAGCTATGTTGTAAGATCTCAAAATTACTCGACTGAAGAAGAAAGAACCGTACCGGTAGATTGATATGTTTTAACATACTTATTACAATTTAAATAAATATTGTTTATTTACGTAAAAGTACGCAGTACAAAGTGGGGCAGGCACCCGTAGGTTGTTACCCGATGAGCGTCCCGTAGATCAACTAACTTATTGGCGATATTTACTCATGAGCCACCCACACTTTTACCCTAGCTCTCAATAATTATGTATGATTAATGGTCAGTGATTAACCTAACTAAAATGAATCTTGATACAATGCCAAAAGAAAATGTGAACCAACAAGATGAAAGCATAATTTAAGAAAAATATAATTCAATTGGTTCTGCACTATTCTTGTTTACCACTAACAGCTAGATTAATTAAAAGATGAAACTTGAAACATTTGGCGGGAAATGAGTACAGCAAGATTTGACAGCAATTATAAATGAAAATGAAATGAAAGAATGAGGACGGCGATTAGGGTCATCATATCGTTTCAATAGCCTTGTCCTTTGTTTTGGGAATATTACCTACTATAATCAACTAACTTGTTGATGTACGTGCGTATAGTGACCGTTGCCGTTGTCCTGATTCCAGGTAGAAACAGTGATGTGATGAGCGAGGGGGACAAACGTCTGCGAGAAGAGGACTTTGGTGAGGTCCGACAGGACGTGGCGCACGTTGACAAGCGCAAGAAGGTGGTGTCCTGCGTCAACGTCCGACTCCAAGCCGCCGGCCTCGGCCCCACCAAGCCGTCGACCGTCCGCTCCTCTTCCGGATCCATCCACGGCTTCGAGTCGGACGCGGAAGAAGTCGCCGACCAGCCTCCGATCGTCAACTCTGTCCTCCGCGACCTTGAGGCGTCGCACGACGAGATCCTCCCCGCCGCGCGATACACGGAGATCACCAGTCAAAACTACACGGTCGATGGCATGGGCAAGAACAGTTCCGTTGAGCCGATCGTGCCCGCGCCTAGGATTATATCGAAAGAAACGTTTAGTGACGAAACGAATCGGACATTTTTACCGAAAACCAGTGTGGATCTGATTGGGGGGAGTGGTTATGTGGTGACGCCTTCCGACGCACTTGATTACCTGTTGAGCAAGCGCGAGAGCGAGATTGTGCGGCGGAGCGTGGAGCCGCCGAAAGTGCCGTCTCCGGACGACGAGGTTGCGGAACTGAAGGAGCTGTCGGCGGAGAGCGTCCTCGACCTGCAGGACGTGGAGTACGCGGACGCGGACGGAGAGGAGGGGAGCGAGGAGGAGGGACAGGAGGAGGGCATCGCAGATCAAGTGGTCACGACTCCTGTGGGGCCGGACGCGATGACGCCCGACGAAGCCGAGAACCTTCTCAGTTCAAGGTCAGTACAAGTCGATGATAGTGACTGTTAAAACGTTATTTGGAGTTATTTTGTGTATATACTAATGTGAAAAAACAATTAAGGCAGTGTATATTCACAATAATCCTAGATCTAGATCTTGTAAACCTTCAAATCATTTAATTCCTAAATATCCATTAACATGATTAATATTTCTGGAATGCAATTAACCTTTGCAAGTGTTTGCTCTCATATAAAGATTTCGAATTTCCTCTCATTTCGTTTAGTATTTTTGTAACATGCCAGTAGCTAGCTTATTTGGCTTCCATTGTTTCTTGTCTGGATCCAGAATTGTTTTTAGTTTCCGGGGGTTACCGAAGCTAACCTGCGTTTGTTTATTCGATTACAGTGCAGTAATTGTAACTAGTAGTGGATCTTTGAATAGTTATTTAGCAAATATTTGGTTTTACATTCTCAGTCGTTTCTATTGGAAATGAGATTTCAACATAGTGGTACTAATCCCTTGAGCTAATCAGTTAATGCTAAGTATGCCAAGGTAGCCCATTCTATTATCAGCAATTAGCCACAGTACTGAGGCCTATTCCGCTAGCATATTTAAACCTGATGGCTTCCCATTGTACACTTAATGGGAACAGTTAAATTAATTTTGAATCAGGTACCTCTTAATAAGTTACAAATAAACGGTACTAAGATAGTACGCACACTATTGTAGGAGACTCATGCTATTATTTTGTATTATGCAGTGAAACCTCTGTACATAGACCGTAGATATAATATCAAGACAGTTCACCCTTATAGCAGAACGAGATTCAATTTCTCGACAGCACGCATTTCCCTCTCTGTCAGTGTTGTGCAAGTAGTACCTCCGAACGCCAGAGAGCGCGCCATAAGGGCTGGCGATATTAGTTCTTGCCGAGGGATCAACAACTTGACATTTGAATGTACACCTGATTTTTTCTTTTTTTTTTTTTTACATTCATCGTTTTCTTTTCAATTTTTCGTAATTTTTCAGATTTTCCGTAATCTTATAATTTTTTTTCTTGATTTTTTTCGAGTTCTTCTCGATTATTTTTCCGTGATTTTTTTTGATTTTTCATGATTCAAAAAGAAAATCCAATTTTCTTTGATTTTTCTCTTTTTTTTTCGACTTTTTTTCCCTGATTTTTTTTTTTGTCCCAAAGTGCACAACTGATTTTTTTAGATTTACTTACGTTGTAAATTTGACAATGTAATCAAACTAAACTATGGCGGACCGGATTGTTGGTGCTCGCGGGCCGTAGTTTGGAGACCCCTGCTCTAAAGCAGTGCATCAGTCAAGTTGGGCTGAGGTTCGATTCCTCCACAAGGTGTAAACATCATTCGTATATCATCAGCTCATTTGTATCCCCCGATAACCTAGCTGTTAGTGAGGTCGTTCAACGAACAATAATCATCATCCACTCTCTAGAATTATATAGATATTGGTATGCCCAGTTTTCCGTTGATCAACGTTAGCTCGTGAAGTGTCCGTAACGTGATTCATGAATAAGCTCCTGGTCTTCCCGCCTGTGTATATATTGTAAGGTCTTTGGTCTCTTTGACTTGAAGCTATTCAAGCGAATGCACTAATTTGCCATGCTAGATGATAGAAATAATATAGTTTTATATAGGACTAGTGATATGGTTTTGGCAGAAGCTTCTGTTGATGAATTGTGCAGGATGTCGAAAAACGTCTCCTGACTTTGATTTTATATTCAATATTAGTTATCATGAAATGCATATACACAGTATTATTCCAAATTATATGAGTTGAAAAATATGAGAACTGTAATTGTATCTATAAGATTCCGAGTTTTTTAAATTCAGAATAATGGTGCGTATGGCATGAACGACTCGTTTGTAACGCCAAGATTAATACAAAATTGTGCTGCATCTGAAACTGAAGTGTCGTTTGTACCCTTTCGCTGAGAAATATAGTTTCGATGCTGCTGATGCTCTATGAATAGGTAAAATTGAACCTACATGAAAATATCGTTTGCATCATAGATTTTTTCTGGAAAGAGTGTAAATGCCGTCGCTCACACCGTACTACTCATCCGATGCAGCGTATTGGTCTCATTAAGAAGAGATATAAATTGAAAAAATTGAAAAAAGTGTGCTTTCGTCCCTCTGCCAAAACCACGTCAATATCTAGCATAGTTCTGCTTTCATGCCATTAACTAATAATATGCTCTCTCTTTTTGTTTGCTCGCTCTTTTGCACCCCACACACTCTTTGCGTGCGTTCAGGATTCTGGAAAAGAAAATACGGTAAGTCTATCGCATATTAACTATTGTATTTCGTGCTGCGAGAGTTGGTAGTCCTGCTCGACCGTTTTCGTCGACGGTAAAGTGTCCCCGGAACACCCTTATAATGAACGTAAACAAACTTTGATGAATTGAAGGAATATCTCCACTTTATTCTATTTAAATTCTATGGGGGAAAATTAATATTTCCAAGATATAGACCTTAGTAGAGTTAACCCATTTTTCGAGTAGAGTAATTTTTTCTTCTTCAATAACATCAAAAACTTGACACAAAGCCATTTGTTCAATAATATATAAAGTAAATGATACGTTACTGAGGCAAAAGATGCTTTTATTGATTCCTTCAAAATACATAACTAATAGTGTCTCACAAATATGAAATAAATGTTCAGACTGTAGCTATTGAGTAACAAACATAATGCCATTTTGAAAATAACCATGAATTTCCTATTGCCTTGTGACGCAGAAACTTTGACACTAACAGTTCGGGGGCTAACCGTAGCGGAACGGTCGAGGTCATTGACCCGCCAACTCTCGTGGCACTAAGTATAACGCAACTTACTGATAACACTCTTTTACCTTGACATTCTTACTAATATGTTAATAATCACTCTGCTTCTTTAATCTACCTTCTCTGAGTTATGCTTGTTGGGTCGTCAAAAGAAACGCAACTTTTACCAACGTTGATAAGTTGATAGTCAACCTTGTGGTTGTAATCTGATTTCACACTGCCATACTAATATCTTGTCTTGCAACTTGATTATGTTTGATGACTCTTTGATAGTCTGTTGATGAAAATAATAAATTCATTGATATCTCTGTCTAATAGATTAGTGTGCCATGTTGTACAATGCTGGACTAATGATAAGAAACTGTATGCTAGTAATTTGTGCCAATGATCTAGAACTACCAAGTGGGTTGCACTTGGCTATGGGAATATGGAAACTTGATGTCACTTACTTGATGGTATTTTCCTTGTGGTAAAACTCAATTAAGAAAATATCAGAATACAGGAATTTCTTGTAGAATTTTCTGCTTTGTGGAAAGGTTGTAGCCTACAACCCGGCCATAATACATTCATAAAAAAAACTGAAAAACTGAAAGTTAGATGTTTATATTGGATTTATGTAAGTGAACAAAACTAGGAATAATAACAAAGCTAGGTTCAAAATATTAAATAGTGCAGTATCACATTCTCAAGTCAGCACTGTTCATTTATTTTGTCGATATAATTATGTAGCTATGAATTGAAAAAATCATTCAAACTATCATCAGTAAATAGAGTGATTGAAGTTATTGAATAAAATATATTACAATTATTTAATATAATAAATCATTGTTTACCAATGGATAGTATACATAAGTGTGTTTGTTGTCAGCACAATTATTGTGTGTTGTATTTGTTGTCGTTAGCTGCTAGGAACAAGCCATCTCATTGGCTGATTCTTACTGCTAAATATCTGTGAAACCTTACGCTTGCTTTTATAGTCAAGATTACTAGTAATTTCTGTTGTGAACGAATCTTGAGCCTCCCGACACGATATAGAATGTCGAGCGTTGAAAGAACTAACGGTCGCAGTGTGCGTTCCAGGCAAGAGGGCCTCCTATCGGACGAAGAGGCTCAGGAAGTGGTCCGGCTGCTCTCCCCGTCGGAGGAGCAGGAGCGGGAGCGGGACGACCCGGAGTGGCTAGCGGAGGTCCTGTCCGCCTCCAGCAACTCGCTGTTGAACGAGTCTACGCTGCATGACTCGACGCTGGACGGACGGTCACGCAGCGAGATCAGCGCGACCATGGAGGACTCGATGACCTCGAGCCGGATAGGTGAGGTCACGCACACAGTGGTCGATAAAGATGTTTTAGAATGCATCCTGAAGAAAATATACTTAGACCTATATCGCATAAGGCATGGGTTTTTGTAAACGTCCTTTCACCTATCATCACTTCATCGTTGCATTATCACCCGCTCATTCGTACTCCCGTATAACCTAGCTGTTGGTGGGGTCATTATACAGCATTAAAAAAAAAAAAAAAAAAAAGCAGAGATAAAAACCCTCAATTCATCGCAATCTAAATCAAGTTTTATATTTTTTTGAACAAAGGTCACTATAGTGATCGTTTAAACTGTTAAGATCAATTTTACTATTGTTGTGCATTTTAAATTTTAAATTAGAATCGGTTTATAAACGTTCATTATTTTTTCCATGAAAACCTTGAAATAAAATGAATAATAGAATATCTAGGGCCTATGCACTCAGTGAAAGCTGAAGACGTTAGTGGTTGTTTGTACCGGTATGTTCCGCCCGCAGGCTCGCAGTCTGGCTCGGACCTGCTGGGCTCGGTGAGCAGCCTGACGGACCAAGAGGGCGGCGACGAGGGCAAGACGGACCAGGAGGAGGACGACCAGTATGACGGTTTCTTCCCGGAGCCGGGCAAGATCATCATCGTCGAGAACGGGGTGCACTACTACGAGGACGGGCACTTCTGGATGGAGGTGCCCGGAATACCGGACCCGGAGGAGGACGAGGACGCCCACCTGCCCATTCCTGTCAAGCAGAACATGAAGGTCAAGTTCAGCACGAGCCCCATTCAGGTATTGAACATCAAATGTTTATTGAATTGGTGTACGCTAGTAATATTGTTACAACCTAGATTTGGATGTACGGGTCTGAATGGATTTGGATGAAGGGTGTAGCAAATAATTTAGAAATAGTGACGTTTGTTTATAATTAGTGAGAGGCTGGTTGTAGGATCGTAAATGTGTAATAGATGGGATTATTGATTAAATATTGATTGAATTTTGAATTACTACTGTGACAATATGGGGCAAAAAATTTCGTATTAAATCCCTTTATTTTATTATGACTGCATCTTACGAAATATAAACATGTGTTAATCAAGCTAATCGTACGTTAACATACAAAATTATCATTGATGAGGGTAATTCAGTAAAGCTTTGATGCATCGTCCATATAATAAGATGATACGATGGTGTACGACCCAAGGTTCTGACATGACTTTTCAGTTACAACCAAACAAATGCAAAATTCTGCTGCATTTGAAATTTGAGTTATTGCTTGCGCCCTCTTGCTAGTACGAGTTCCATATCATTCACGCTATATCAATAGATGAAATCATATTTAGATAATAACTGACGTGCCGCTTACATCCCAGACAAATAACATGTTTATAAAGGATTCCTTACATCCATTTTAAAATGTTTATATAGGCCTAACTAGAAGTATAAAGGTGTTGATTACGTCATATTTCTCGTTCGAGACAGTATACTGAGGTTCGTCAGAAAATATATAAAAGTAAGAAAATAAGAAACTTGCGCATGAGTGACGTCCTATTGCCAAAACTACGTCGATATGCTACAACATGTTCTGATCGTGCAACCTAACCTCACTTCTCAACGTGTACGAATAACGCGGCTTACGTAACGTCGGATTGTGTTCTAGGTGTTCAGCACGTTCTCGGTGAACGACTACGACCGGCGAAACGACGACGTGGACCCGGTGGCGGCGTCGGCCGAGTACGAGCTGGAGAAGCGCGTGGAGAAGATGGACGTGTTCCCCGTAGAGCTCATCAAGGGTCCCGAGGGACTGGGACTCAGCATTATAGGTACGTTCTCTCAACACAATCTGCTCGGGAATATCTTCCTCGAGCTGGGTGGGCAAAAACTCGGGTTTTTTAATAAAAAGTCCAGCGAGAGTGATGGTAATAAGACTGCCTCAAAGTCTTGGAATAACCAAGACATGGGACTTCTAATCGTTCTTATTAATTCATTCTTGAACTTGAATGGAAAATGATGATTGCAAAGCTTGAAGCAGAAGTAAAAGTCTCTTTGCTACCTGGTCAAACCAGTTGATCAAGTAAGGTACGATAGACAGAAACAGACTTTTACTTATGCTTCAAGCCGAACATCAAGATTTCGATGTAGATAATGAAAAACGTAAACAACCACGGACGATACACCCTCATGATTCATACTTTGATCATTCCAATTTTGCTGTAATTCAAACAATAGATTTAGTCGCTACAGAGTTTCAACTCATGATCTCAGTGTTATATATTTCGTCTCTCTCAACTTTCATAATTCTCGGCCTTGCGGAATGTTTCAAAGAGGAACGTGTTCTATGAAGACTACGGTCTACGTCATAGCTAACGCACTTGTTTTTGTTTTGCCAGGGATGGGAGTGGGCGCAGACGCTGGCTTGGAGAAGCTCGGCATCTTCGTCAAGACCATCACGGAGAACGGAGCGGCGGCTAAAGACGAGCGCATACAGGTACCGTCCCTTTTCACCGACAAGTTACTCTTTTCTCTGAATATTATTCCAACAGTTAACGTATGGCTTGTACAGTGGTGTATTTCATAGCAACCACGGTTTATGTTCTTCTTAACTTGACAATCTACACCTATAACTAGAAGAGTTTCAACTAATTGAGGATCATCTTGATAATTAACCAGATTGTTCAATGGACTGGTTGTAAAACTCAAGTGTAAAATGGAAGAAATTTTGTAAAACATGGCTATCCTCGGGAGTATGTGGGCATTTGTTTCTTACACGTTAATTAAGCAACTATAATCTTCTATTGATGTGGAGAGATTATTCAAATCGAATGTGCTCTAAGGAGGTATATAGCCCACTCCCAATAACCATCACATACACATTCCAATTATTAACTTCATAAAATAATTTTATTCATCACAAACTATATTCTTTTTATTCTGATAATGCAATGTCAGCCCTGCCCCCCTTCACCCTGTATACGCCATCGCGCACATCCCTATTGTTATTAAAATGTGAATTACTTGTATTGAGCTGATTGTTGCTTGTTCGTCCAGGTGAACGACCAGATCATCGAAGTGGACGCCAAGTCTTTAGTGGGCGTGACCCAGGCGTACGCGGCGTCAGTTCTACGCAACACGTGCGGCCTGGTCAAGTTCCTGATCGGGCGCGAGCGTGACTCTAAGAACAGCGAGGTGGCTCTGCTGATCAAGCAGTCGCTGCAGGCGGACCGCGAGCGGGACGAGCACCGCAGGCACATGGAGCAGCAGCAGGCCACGCCCCCGCGCACCACGTCCCGCGGCTACCACCACCTCACCGACCCCACGTTAGTCCACTCTCTTAGCTATCGTCACCCGTTCCATCGCCAAGCAGAGCATCGACTCATTCAGTTTTTCAATTTATTCTACCCATCTGATGGTTTTTCTGTTTTTGCCCACATTTGTCTAATACTAGGGGTAGGCCTACTACTTTGAACTAGAGTTGCCAGTCTTGTCAAAAAGTTGGATTGATAATCAGATTTTTCATAACAATCAATCGAATAATAATCCATTATCTTAGGACCAAAAAATGGTTGAAAATAATTTTGTTTCATTACCCAAAAAGGTGAATGGCCGAATAATAGCATGAATTTAATTTGTGTATCACTGTGATCGATCAGCAAGTGACTGACTGTCTCGTGTCCGCAGCACCAACTCTCCCGAGCGGTCTGAAGATAGCAGCACCACCCTGCCGCTGTCCGGCACCTCCCCCACCACCTCCTCCTCGTCCGAGGCCCCCCTCAGCCCCCCCGGCACCTCGGACAACATCTTCGAGCAGGAACCTCCCGCAACGACCAGCGACCTTGACGCCATCAGGCGGCTGCTGGTTGAGGTATGTCTGTCTTCCGTCAGCCGATAGGCCGAGATTCATTTTATCTTCAGGCTATTAGCGTACACTTGCGGTCACTTGAAGTGGTATGCACGGTAGAATGCATCCCGTGAAAATATTGCGGACATTGAATGGAATAAAACTAGCTGACAATGTGCATAAGTACTTTTCACAAAGTATAGTTTGTGAATAAAATTAGTGATCGAATATACATAGATATTTAAAATTATTGTACTATGCATTTTGGAAAAGCCATTTTAAGTGACCATGAGTGTACTTGGATTCTGTTTGTATTCATTATTCACATTATTTTATTGCTCCGATTAGTTGATTATTTTATTGTAACGGAGTCATTTTATTATTTTATCGTAGTCATTTTATTATAGTCATTTTATTACAGTTATTTGATCATATATTTTCTAAATGATGGACTTTTGAATCTTGAGCTGTTCTGCCTCGGTTAGCTAGAAATTGAAGTCACTTTGGGCGTGGGTTCGATTCCCGCTTAATAAGGCATTTTCAGCTGCTCATTTTTGGTTTATTCAACTCGTGACCATTATAATAAACCGATGTTATAATAAACAGTTTGTCATGAAATACCATTTACAGAGCCCAGCCAACGACTCTCTGTATAATTGTAGATATTCAACCATCAAACTTGAAAAATAAATCTTCTTTATTTCAGAAGTAGATTTAGTTGATTAAAATTTGGTGAAATCAAGCATGGAAAAGTTGAGTCCATATTGTAGCGACATTTAATGTAGCCAAATATCCTGTTTTGTATTTAATTGAAATCCATTTTCATGTAGCTCTGTGTATATTATTTCTGTTAGTTACGTTCGTATTTCTTTTGAGTCGTGACTTATTTTGTTTTGTTGTATTCCTTGTTTTATTTGTTTGTGAATATTGTTTTCTCGGTATCTATCATCAGACTCGGTTCAAGTTGAACCTCGCCGACGGTGATAATGCCAAGCTCAAGGCCAAGGTAAGGATACGTTATCATTTACGTTGTCATTTGCACGTTCATTTCCGTATCATTTTACTACAGCGAAACCTCGGTACATCGTTCCCTAATCTTCCGTTTTCCCACTTATACCATTTATTGTATACCACCTTCTCCCGTGTAACATATGTTGAATTTTCATGCGTGGTAGGTTATTTTTCTTGGTCCCTTGAAAAACGATGGATGGAGGTTTCGTTGTGTATCGTTCAATCCTGGTTTGTTAATTCATTGCTTGCTGTACTTTTGTTTGACGCTTCTATTTCTATTTTGTTCCTCATTCTAAGTAAACTTCATATTGATCATCTTTGGAAAGTACGCCTTGAATATTGTTCACATTGTTCCAGATTAAGTTTCAAGTTCCGTCTTGTTTGAAAATTATTTTTGAAAATTATTTTAGTTCCACCTGATAGAAGGGAATGTAATATGAACCTAGCCTTATAAACCGGAGATATTCGTAGTCGATTTATTAATATTAATGCTATTCTGTAATAATCAACTTACCGACCCGCTCACATACATATTTTAAATATTATGTATCTGACGATTACAATCACACTTGATGCTAATCAATCTGTTGAATAATTATTAATCCATCCCAGATAACCAAAATAATCGGGTCGGTGGGTGTAACACCAAAATATCTAGGACAGACGTCCCAATTTACGTATTCTGCCAATTCCGAGTCTTGCTTCTTCTTCTCCCACTTCTTCACTATCGTACGCTTGTCATTACACTCGCTCGTCTAACGCCTGCGTCGTTGTCCGCAGCTGACGGAGATGGAGGGCGTCGCGCCGGACAACGAGGAGTTCATCGAGCGCCTGCGCCAGTCGTCGCTGCGTCTGCGCGAGACGGAACGCAGCTTCTACGCGGCCAAGAAGGACGTGGCCAGCTACCAGGAGATGATCGAGCAGTCCCAGGGCCAGTACCTGGCGCTCGAGAAGAAGTACTGCAAGGCCAAGAAGCTCCTCAGGGAGTTCCAGCAGCGGGAACAGGACATGGTGCACCGGGAAGAGTTCTACCTGCAGTTGATACAGGAGAACGACATCGAGTATAACGCGCTAGTCAAGTCGCTCAAGGATCGGGTAAGATGCGACTGGAAGTCACTTCTTAAGAGCCACCATCTTAGCTGAGAATGTTTCTCTTCAGAATACATATGTTCAGTGTGACAGCATTCATAGTTAGGCTACACTTCCTACCAGTGTTGTGAAGTGGAAAAGGGATGATATTCTATGAGTTCCAGTAACCACCGCTAGATGGCGGAGTTTTCCATGTTTTAATTTTGACAAAATCTAGTTACATTTCCCATTTTGACCAAATTGGGAAAACTGTAGAACTATAGACTAATCAGGATTTCAAATATTGGTAAGCAAGTTGAACTTGACCGTTCGAAAGTTATCACCAAAAAACTGATATTTTGCTGAATCGACTCCCATGGACTCATAAAAGGTTCTACTGTAATAATGAACTTGGGCCTATCAAACTTTATTTATTGATCTCTTCCATATGTTAACCTCATGTTGGCTATTTTGTAGGAAGTTTTTCATCATAATAACTTTTTCACTCTGATCCTCGATCAACGTACAATATTCCGCCCGTCACCCATCGTGTTGAGACCTCCCGCTCGTGCCCGCAGGTGATTGCGCTGGAGCAGGAGCTGCTTCAGACCCAGCGGGCCGCCGGGCTCCCAGCCGTGCTGCCCGCGCTGCGCCAGCTGACCCCCCAGCTGACCCGGCGGCGCGACCACC
Organism: Brachyptera putata; assembly: GCA_907164805.1. Taxonomy (NCBI): domain Eukaryota; kingdom Metazoa; phylum Arthropoda; class Insecta; order Plecoptera; family Taeniopterygidae; genus Brachyptera; species Brachyptera putata. The sequence continues at coordinate 20,470,136 of OU015470.1, read as the reverse complement.
CGCCGCCCGTCAAGCCCCTCCTCCAGCAGCTCGAGGACGAGCTGTCAGACACAGAGATATCCGACATCAGCCCGGAGGATCCCGGAGACAAGACGGCCACGGTTGAGAGAAAGGTGCGCTGAAGAATGATATTATTATTCACTACGAGAGAGAGAGGGATGGTGTAGCGATGATGTTGATTAGAGGGAGATGGATGCTCGGAAATGATTACGTATCGGGAAGGGTGTGTTGTTCTGTTGGAATTGTTGAGGAATTATTCTTTCAATTCATTACAATAATGAATGTTCCTAATAAAAACGGAATCACATCATGTCATATGATGTTGAACTTGTATAGGGGCTTCTAGGAACAATTCATTACATTCATTCCATTCTCCTGGAAGCCAGAAGTTGACAGAATTCCCGCTTGGCTCGGTCAGCCAAAGCAGTGCCGAAGTCAAGTTGGGCATGGGTTTGAGCCCCACATAAGTCATGACTTTTCGTAATCATCATTCGCCTATCATTCTCTCATTCGTTCACCCGAACAACCTAGCTGTTCAGCAAATAATAATCATTATTAATATTCCTGGCAAAATTTTTGAAATGTGATTTCGATTATTTCATTGGAATGTTTAGGTTTAACGGCTTGTCTACCACGATATTATTTGAATTTTTTATATCCATTGAAACGGAACAAAATGCAAGAGTAAGTACAAATAGTAGTTTACCTTACGTATTACTGAATAATTCTCAGGCCCCAAGTCGACATCGGCTACACATAGAATGCTTAGGGCGACATTTAGATCTCGACGACATATGGTTTTGAATCATTCTTTCTCTTGAACCGCGCTGCCGAGTACAGCCTACCTGATTACGGAACCAACAGGAACACACTCTTCAAGTGGTTTTATTAACGTGGACTTGACGTTATTGTACGAGTGTGAGCGGATCGACGCTCCTATTGTTAGTGTCGGCAGCTAGGGGAGATTACCGATCAGGTCTGCCAACTCTTCAGCATTAAGATGAATTATGTTTTTTGGGAGAAATTGTTTTAGTTTATTGGAGTTTCCAAATAAATGGAAAATATCTAGCATAAATAAATTGGTATGGCTTTTTGTACAGACAAAATGAATGTATTTTATAAACTTCAAGGGGTGCATTCCCGTACAAGGTGAAGCTAGTCTTGACTTGAACCTGTGAAAAACCGGAAGTAACCCGCTAAATACAGATTAAATCGTGCTGGAATGCCTTCCCAGGATCTCAGTTTAGCTCCTTTATCGACAAATACGCTGGTAATTTTAGCGTGGTATCAATTCTTATAAGTCGCCGTGAATATAATGACTACGAATTTGAATAGCATTATTTATAAAAACGGAATCACAATCATGCCTATTTATGTCACATATGATATTGAACTTGTGTAGGAGCTTCTAGGAATATAGCCTAAGACTAGATATATAACTAGGGTGAAAGGGAAAGAGTGAACTGTTGCTTATCTATGGTAGCGAGTCAAGAAACTCATTTTGGAAACGGCCGTTGACAATTATACTTACATCTTGTATGTTTTTATAAATATATGTATTCTACTGCCAAGAGTGGTCAAGTGGCTTGAACAGTGAACTGTCATTCAGGAGACCGGGGTTCGATTCCCGCCATGGTCGGATATCCTGACCGGTTTTTCGTGTTTCGTTCCTCTCTCGTTCAGGTCAATACTGGAATGGTTCCTTAACAACCGGCCACAACCGTTCACCTCATCATCCCATCATCTCATATATCATTCATCGACGTCAATAGATCGTAATATAAATATTTTAAAAATATGTATTCTGTCAATGGGCCTTCCATGATGAGTTGCTTTACTCACCTCTCAAGGTAAGCTGCTGGTTCAGTGAACTGTGATCCATATGATCCTATTTGGCAACGAAACGATCGGGCAAGTCGACGACGACGTATTGTTGCAAATATCACTATTAACAGGTGCTATTTTATCTGACCAGTGACTGGGAAATACTCGCAGAGAGTTCGATGGCGAATAGGCGAACGTAGCTCGTAAAATAGCCGATAGCTGCTACTTGTATAGCTGTGACTTTTATACGGAACACGTTGGAAATGTGTGCATTTTACGACGTCCAAGTGTCTTGCTTTAGCCGCGTTGCGAGTAGAAGACTCGGTGAACGCTTTTCTGTTTCGACCTCTTTTGTCTTTTGGCCCCAATGCGGTCCTGCTCTCGAAATCTGTCGGTTAAAACTCGCATCAAATCTAAAGATTCGAATCTCTCATTAACTTTGTTTTTTGGGCGGTAGGATGTTGATGGGTCATCGTAGCAACTAAAGGAGTTTGAGACAAATGAACTAATACTAAAGTTGTGATTGGAGAACGCAATTCAGGAGACATCGTTTTCCGCTTATTACAACAATGTGTGACATCACATGAAGGAGGCCTATTTATTGCATTTTACGTTTCAAATAGATCTCAAGATTTATTATGTTAACCAACAAATCGTACTCTAACTTATAATATTATTCTTCGTAACCAGCTAGCCCTTGAGTTGGACAAACTATGCATGCTTTAAATAGTATTAATCTATTACTAACTCAGCCTTCGGGTACTTATCGGTACGGATTTAAAGTTACATTCATTAATCAAAGCTAGTTGAGTGTTATGAACATATCTATTATTCTAATCAGTAGACTACTAACCGCGGGTTAGCCGCGTTCTACGCCTACATCAAGAGGCATGTCAATTGTTACGTCTCACCAATGAATCTATCCTAGTCGTAATGTGACGTCCGGGGCTCCGGGAAAACCCACGTGGTTCCGTTAGCAAGGGCGAGGGTGTAACGTTGCAGTCATCTACCAAGAGCTTATATGGAAAACAATAAACTGTTGACTTTTTAGGATCAACAAATCAAATTCTAGAACACGTTTCAGTACAAGTCTAGTTGTAGAAAATATTTTAAATATATTCTTAATTTTTTTCCAGATTATCATGAATACAATTTTAATGTATGGTTGTAATTCTTGGAGAATTAGTTTATAGTCTCACTTTATTGATAACAATAATTGTGAATACTTGGATAAAATAACCGATTGTGTTGATCATACTGAGAGATGAAATTAATAGTGCGTCTACAGCTGTAACCGTTGTAAACTGCGGTACTACTACTGACGTAGCAGCTCTAGAAAGTAGGAAGTAGAAAGTAGAAAGTAACTGCCTTGGAGCAGGAGAACAAATACCGGTACACACGTGCATTCAATGATAACTGCATTTCAATCTCTCGTCGCACTTCTACAGAAACTACGTAAGGATGAAACTGATAAACGAGTGATTTGTTACAGCTGTTGCTATTGGTGGATTCAATCTTTTTCTTATTTATTGAGGTCAGGTTGGCACGTTTCTAATTCCAAGTAAAGTGGCAACAATAACACAAAATTTCACTTCACTTTTGGTAAAGGATAGAATTACAAAATGTACTGCTTCTTTCTTGTGGTTGTGGACTTGTGATTCTATTTTCATACAAAATTATTACTAAGCAATTTTGCTTTTGTTCATTTTAATCGTCTGTTATTTTTACATTGGCATACAATTATCAATGTGCAACCTCGACAATGATTCGAGGTACAGCAGATATGTAAGAATGTACCTACCTTGACAATCGTTTATTCTTACGTAGTTTCTTTTTTAAATGGAGAAGAAGAGTTTTAAAACAAAAATCTAACAGTTTACTATATTAAATGACTTGGTGTGTGAACAAATCGCTAACAGTAATTTTGTGTTGAAATACATTTTAATGTAGTTAGAGTTGCGGTGAAATGACATTCAACGAGACGAACATAACGTAGCACAATGTTTCGACTTTCAAGTTACGAAATTCTGTCTACGTACAAATCTGAGTAACGTAGTTACGTTCATTTCGTTGGTTTTTATTTCATCGCATTAAACCACTACTAAAATTTAAAACAAATTTATGTTCAATTTCTATTTTTAATTATTATCTGGTATTAAACTTTGAGTTATTTAAACTAAATATTATATTGTATTCATTAAATACAATATGTTTTCTGATTTGGTTGTTTTTTATCGTATATTTAGTACCTACAATTAATCACAATTTAGGTCTTTCCCCAATCCACCCTAAATGATCCTACAGCAAACTGTATCAATGTTTGACGTAGTGTTGTTAGGCATTTTTCAGGAAAATGGGCGACTGACTTACATTTGGTTTAACTGTTGCTCGTACTAATGTTGTATTGTTGCTTGATGATTTCGTAACATGTTTATTCACAAAGTCATTGTACGTATATGTAAATTGTATATTTTTGTCTGTGACAATAAAAGTATACAATAGATATTAACACGTTGATTAATCTAATTGTATATCTGTGGCGTTGGCATAGCAACCACTCACGTCTCTTAGTGTTCGTAGCTCCTTTTCCCTGGTGTGACTGAAGCTAGCAACAACTGTGGAGAAGCAAGGATGCATGGTGTTAACGATAACCCACGGTGCATGCAGTGGTTCAAAATACAGGCTGGCAAACCTTTCTATCTAACTGAGATGATTTTGGCTATTTGGGTGTCCATCCTGATGGTAAAAATGACAGACAGTAAATAGCTGCGTATTTCAATCTGGGTCGGGATAGGAATAAAGTTGAATTTATTTCATTGCGTAATTTGACAAAACAAGAAATGCATATTTTTTTAGTTGCAATCAGTCATTTGAACATAGAAAGTCAAAACAAGTATTTGCAAGAATTGAAATGGCACAGTATAATGTGTATGAAAAGTGAAACAATATGCTTTTTTAAATACTGTAGGCCTATTTTCTTTTAATTTTTTTCCATGTCAATTTTTATTTGGTCGTGGATCATTTTAAAACCGTCGATTAAAGTAATCTTTGTAATGATTTATATTGTGGTTACTAACAAGATTGCCACTGATGTTGAAGAAATTGTCTGAGTTTGTTGAATCCACACTTCGTAAGATGTGATGGATGCATCCAATTAGTAGTACCGGTATGTAGAAAAATAGGAAGTCAATCAAATGTGTATACAACTTGCTTGTGGTGATTTTTTCTAAACGCACTCTGCGTCATGACAACCTGACTGGCACGCTATACTCCGTGACATCGTTGGGGGAACAGATACCCAACCATCCCTATAACAATAGCTGCATGGAGCAACAATAGCAGCTGCAATAGCAACATATTTTTGTGGCTCGTCAAGTCATTTCCATCATAATTTTTCCCGGATATCGCTGCTGTGCTGTTTATGCTGTTTAACGCCGGTCAGTTTATTTTTTCTTGATACGGCTAACTTGATTGAACTAGAAGTTTACAAATATTTGTATTCTTTGAATTGAGTAAATTTTTCCAGTTGCTCCATTCATTTAAACCATTCCAAACCATTCATTTAATTTAGATGATCAAATTATCATTATACCCATTTTTGAATGGTTAGAATTGTCTACTTTATAATGTGACTACATAGGGCTTGAACTATCTGATTTTGAAATCATACTTGTAAATATGCATCATAGTCATATTGGAAATGTTTCATAGGTTACAACTTACTTGTTGATTTTTCTAGCCTCGGTCATGAAACTACTCCATATCAGTAATTTTGGGAAGTATCCAACATCTGCTTAATACTGCTGATTTCAAACGCTCAAGCAATGTTTTTGTCTTCATATTCTTGACTGTCCGATTGCGTCTTGATTAATGCGTTAACGTCAAATTGTATTCTTTATTGAGTAATATTGTATTGACTAATTTAAATATTTATCTTAATTAGTAATTTATGTTTATTATTCATTACACCCATTTCAAATATTAACTAATGATTATTAAAGATTCAAATGAGGTCCTCCTGTTTATGAAAGTGACAATAAATTTAAAAGTATTCGAAATAATAGTCGCTTGCACAGTGTCAAAATTATAAACTGAGCAGTTCACTGGAAATAGCAGTGTTCAACATGATGTAAAGTTACCGTAGTCTACAAGTAGACGTTAGTAGTTCAATATCATTACCAAAAAGTAGAGAATGTGCTATAAGGAAAACATGTGCTCGAACAAAACATGGGCAAATGATGGAATGAATAATAGTGTTTGAAGGCGCGTCAACAGCGAGGTCATTTTGCGCCTAGACGTGGGAAAATGTTATGGTATTAACTAATAAGACGAAAATAATAATGCTATCTAAATGAGAAGTAGATGCAATTATGGCAGATCATAAGGTGACTCAATCCCAAGTACATATTTATGTATGCATACATAATTATATTAACCTTAACTTAGCATCTACAATCGGTAATATTTTGAGAATTGATTTGACAATAGGTATGTAAAAATCACATTCTATTTAATAAAAACAATAGTAAACCCTCGGTAATTCAAACTCATAATTCAAATAATAGTTCTGGAGAATGTTGATCCATTAGCTCAATGTTAAATATGTCGATAATTCAAACTCTAGTACTCTACCATTCGAAATGTTTTTTTTGTACAGTTGAATTTAAAATTTACAATATTGAACTAGGACCTATTTTGCTGTCAAACCTCAAAAATATAAAAATTGGCACGGTTCAAAACACTGTGATAACTTTTACATAATACAAATAAATATCTATTCTTGGTAAATGACTTGTTTTGCATAGAAAAATATGTCATATGAACTGGGTTGAGAGGGAAAGAATGGGCTGCAGCGTACTGACGGCGCTAGCAATCTAGGCGCGAGGTTGAAACTCTATGGCTGTACAGTTGCGTAAGGTAACAGCTGAAAATATATTCACAGCAGTTTAGCTTACTTCACTTTTATAGTTCAGACTTCAGACTAAACAATAAATGGTTTCAGATCTTTGGTTTACATTCCATATGCCAATAAGCAACACTGTGACTTATTCTGCTAAGGCACTGCTTTAGAAACTGAAGTCAAGCCTGGCTTGGGTTTGAGTCACGCACCATTAAGCAAAAAATGATCATCATCAAAACTTTGTCTATTTACATACTGAGAAACTCCTTGAATGGATCCAACTAGACAGGTACTGGTAGCACAGCAGTAACTCGCTCGCTCCATGTGACCGAGAGGTTAGGGTATAGATCAGGCCTCGGTTCGATCCTAACCACACAGTCACATAGACAGAATGTTGTCCGTGTTTTCCCTTTGTAGCGTAGGCAAATGCCGGGAAGATTCCTACAATATAGGTCACGGCCGCTTCCTTCCTTATTACCTTGTGGTTTCAGGTCAATACCGTCGTTGAGCTCGTTGTTCGTTTATCATCTTCGAAATCACAATACATTAATTGTTTCTTAATTGAGACTAAGGATGAATTAAATCAATACAGTACGCTAGAATTCAATATAGTCGATATACGCAATATATAGGGCCTACTAATATAAATATAATGTTAATATAGCACAGTGAAACCTCTATCCATTGTTTTTCAAGGGAGCAGGAAAATAAAACTATAGATGCAGGAAAACCATTCTTCCAGGAAAATTTAACATTGATTATATGGGAGTGGGGTGAGAAAAAATGAATGATACATCCAGGAAAACAATGGATCTAGGAACAATGCATCTAGAGGTTTCACTGTATACCTACTAATGAAAACTAATATTATGGAAATATATGCCTACTCAATTGTAATAAAAAAATGAAATGAATGCCTGTCTAGCTTTGTTGTACTGTATTTAGTCTGCTAGATAGTTGTTTAGTCTTGCGTGAAGTGAGTTGTTGAACTGGACGTGTTGATTGTTTCAGCTGCCCGTGAAAGAGGAGCTGGACCGCGCGGTGCCACAGCACGAGCTGCTAGACGTGTCCGCGTCCAAGGCCAAGGGGGAGCTGGGCACGAGAGGGGGGCTCGCCGGGCGCCAGCTGCCCACCAACAAGAAGGTGGGCGGCATCACGCCTAGCAACTCGGTACGTTAAAGTCCTGCCTTTCAAAATACTCGACTCAATACGGAGAATTACAGTCACATAAAGTGGACGATGAAGCCACTTTCAAATTCATCCTGAAGAAAATTTACTGACATTATATGCACTAAAACTAGCAGAAAATGTACTTGATTGTATCACATACATCTTGAACATTGGCGGTAAAAGAAGCGAAGATTTAGAAGAAGAAAATTATTAAAAAATGTTTTATTAGACCACAAGTGTAAGTTGCATATTGTGTGTACATTTGGTTAATTACCTATTTAAGCTACTTGCCTCTAAATGACACTAGATTCATCGTGGCTCCAAGAACAGTAACTGATGATTGATGTCAACAATGATATTGATAACAGTGATTGTGACATCATGCAAGAAGGATGACCTTAGAGCCAGCAGACTTTCATATTATGAACTTTTTAGATTACTATATTGTCCTAGGCAATACTGTACTTGAGAGTAAATAAATATCTAGGTTGGTACCATGATAAAAATGTATTAAAGTTATTAATTTGTTTGCGTTGTAGGATTATGGGATCGAAGGCAGCATCGAGAACTCGGCCGACGAGGAAGAGCAAGACCGGCGCCAGCAGCTGTTCATCGACTACGTCGGCCACGACGAGCCGGCGTCGGTCAAGTCCCCCACCCGCCCCACCACCCTCGCCCCCTCCCCCGCCCTCTACGCCAACAACACGTCCGCTCCCTCCCACGTCCACAACCTGGTGGCGCAGTTTGCCACGGCGCAGCAGATGTCCTCCGTGCAGCCGCACCACCAGGGGCTGTACGCGCACGCCACGCCCCCCTCGCAGGCCCTCCACCTCCACCCCCACCACCCCCACCAGCAGACTGACGTGTGGGCCACCAAGAACAAGGCGGCCGCCCCCCCTGGATATCCATCCGGTAAGCCGCTAGACTCGATACTCTTTGCTCGCGACGACCTCGTTGTGTGTTGACAAACTTCAATCTATTGCTCGTGTATTGACCAAGATAATAATTGACGAACAGTGCAATAATAATTGGCAATAATTGACGTCACAAAACATAACATATAATCAAATGCGTTGTTCATTATGTGGGATTTAGAAGTCACCAATCAGGGTATCTCTAAATGTTGTCATGTAATCTAGGTGGCTGACTAATAAGCCACACCCGTCATTAGTCATTGATTATTGTGCCGTTTGTGCGTTATAGGTTATAGCCTATAGGTATTCAAGCTTCGGGCAAATTTTCTGTAGTGTTCTTGAAATTATTAGAAATAATTCACAGTGAATCCAGTGAATCCAGCCCAAAAAGGAATTCGATAAAAAAAATGTGAATGATGCCCTAATTGTCATGTCTCTTCAATAGTTTTGTGTGTACAAAATTATTCTTACTTAACAGAATCACTTTCACTTTAATTATGTGTATAGGCCTATAGATTTACGGTACACTTCAAATTATTTCGAAAGCCCTAAAAGTGTTTCAGTCGCCATGTTGCAATAGATTGAAGTTGCCCTGTACTGTGGAATATTTTAATACCTCTTGCACTATTTATTCAGATACTAGAATAGATAATATCTCAAATATATATATGATACGGTCAATCCGAAAACATTATTCAACACAATTGAATAAAATGAAGTTTGTGTAAATAGTTCTTGTGAAGGTTCTAATGATTGCCTTATTGGACATTGAAATATTTCACTCTGTATAATGATTTGCTTGAATTTTGTGCACGATGAATGATTTTTTGCTTCATGTATTTTGTGCATGATGCACGACTTTTTGCATGACTGCATGAATTTGTGGTGACGTGCGGTCTGAGGTTGACCTTGAACTGGTGGCTCGGTGGTGCGACGGACGATCTAAAGCCTGACCCGCATAACATAGTTACACAGTTTATTCCGTCCCGGTAAGTCACGTGAAACAGGCGGAATCTTTACCGAAAGTTTCCTACTGGTTCACGTGACTTATCTGACAGAAGAAACGTGTAACCGTTTTACTTTGAATTGAGCTTGAGAGCTGACGGAGACTGTATGATTTTTAGTAGGCAACGGTAATGTAATCGCATCCAACGTATCTCCGAGTCGAGAGCTCGATATTAGAGTAGTAATTCCAATACAGACTTGTTGACGACCTTCAAGGAAACAACTTAGCTGCCCCGGTGGCTCAGTCAATTATCGCTAGCGTCAGAAACTGAAGTCACCGTTGAGCATGGGATCGAGTCCCGCATAAGGCATGGGTTTTTGTAAAACGTTCTTTCACCTATCATCACTTCCACAATCACCTGCTCATTCGTACCCCCGTATAACCTAGCTGTTGGTGAGGAAATGTTTCACCACTTTGAAGAACAAGGAAAAAATTCACATCGCTATGTTGTGACACAAATATTGAGGCACTTCGCCAGTTGTTTTAATTGCATCGCGCACTGCATACAAACTGGTTTCAAATTTATCAAGTTTTAAATTGATCCGTAGGTCGTTGATCAGAACAACAAACACAATCGTAAAATCAACAATGCATCTTGGAAACCTGGTACTTGCATGTGCATGTAACTAATAATTGATTGATACCGGTAATAATAATAGTAACTAATTAGTAACACATTCGTAACGTAGGTTTTGTAGGTAGATCGTAAGGAAATTGCCAACATCTAACTACAGACAATAGTTTGAATAGTAGAGTAGACAATAGTTTTGCCAGACGTTGAAACCGTAACGAAACATACCGTAGCTCGTTCCAGTAGTTTGTTCACGACGTTTTACACGTCTCGTTGTTATCGTTTTGTAGAAGACTTTTGGTTCGAGTAGATCTTCGCATGAAGTTGAACCAGCATTTTACAGCAACACTTGGAAGACATTTGAGCCAGTTTGGTGGAGTTCCAGTTTTTCAGGAAGAATGTTAGGAACAGTTTGTAACGTCAATATTCTAGTCATGTATGTAAATACAAAGAAAGGTGATGAGTAAATTCTATCAACAGCTATAATATTTGTAATACCAAGTAGAATAACCGTAAATGTAGACCCAATATGTATAGATTATTAATTATAGAGAAGTTAATGCAGAGTAATTGAATCCACAATTTTTTTAAATTTATCCACATGACTAGAATCTTATGTCTAGGACATCATAACTGTGCAACCAGATTTTAATGAAATCAATAATGACAATGTTCATTTTCCTGATTTTAGATAAATAGAAATCATCATCTCAATTCCAGAAAATACAATTTTTTGGTTCTCCAGAGACCACGAGTCTGTTGAGTCATGACGTGGGCATCACCGATTCTGTACAGAAACATAAACAGAATTGAGTAATGTGTACGTCACGGCTCAGAAAAAAAGGCAAAATGAAAAATTATAATTTCTGAAATTGAGATGTTGATTTTGAGTTTTCTCTGAAATTAGGGAAACGAATATTGTCTCATTCGATAAAATCTAGTTTCTAGGTTGTGATGTCCTCTAATTGTTCTATATTATCTTCTGAGAAACTGGTGCATCATCGACTGTGTTGAGTAACGTGGTAGAAGTTTCTAACTAGGGCCTGTATGTAATATGTGTAGCCTGTATCTTGTCTGTAAATATTTGCCCGAGAGTTGGTAATGTAGGCGACGTAGAGCATTGATTAACTATTTAACTTCCTGCGATTTCACAAATAGCCAAACTGACGAGAACCAGCTTGAGCACTCATCAACGTTAATCACGGTTTTAGTAACTGCAAACAAGTAACACTGTATGTCTTGCAGTATCATGTAGTTATTTATTTATTTTTTTTTTTTAATAACATCAATACTAATACAATATATAAACTCGTATAAACTCATATACAAATATAAACTCATGCAACTTTACTGCTTGATTTAATTTGTTTGAATTTGACTATTTGTTCTTGGCTCTAGTTTTCTCTAAAATTAGGGTAATAAATATGGTCATCATTCATTAAAATCTAGTTTCAAGGTTGTGTAGGTCATGCAAGAGTAAAAGTTATTTAGAATGTAGATATTAGTAGAAGTTGTAAATTTATACTCGAAAGTTGGTATACAGAAAAGATCTCGGCATGATTGTGGAGTGTCTGGTTAGCTGATTGGTTGGGCGTTGTCCTTAGGCCCCCAGCGCCCCCCTCCGTCCCTTGCCGAGCAGCTAAAGCAGGTGTTAGCGGAAAGAGAGAGGCGGATATCCGGCGGAGAAACCTCGTCGAGAGAAGGTTCCGGCGACTTTACCGATATCAATAAGGGCATCTCGCAGACACTGGTCGAGGAGATTAGGCAAGCCGTCAACGAGGCCAACGCAAGAGGTTCGTTGAATCGTTGAACGGAGGTGTGATTAGGGATGTCTTATGATACTGTTGGTCGCGCTTATAACAAGACGATTACTTACTAACATGACGTAATAATGTAACATGCATGTCTTTTGTGATATGTTCTTAGAAGATGGCTACTATTTCAATGATGATGCTTTCAACAATCTGCTTGAAAGCTGGACTTATAATGGGTTGCTTATAAATTTTCGGAAAAAAGTTGGAAAAACTGTGGGTAATAAATGGTTGAATAATATATATTTTTTTTTGATATTTTGTTCAACCTGATTGCAAGCGTGAGGGAGAATCTCCTTCCCATTCAAATACTAAATAAATGCATCGAGGACATAATCGAGGAGTTTAATTTGATAGTTAGATTTTCGAACTCCATTCTTCTAACAGTGTTTTTATTGAACAGTTAGCTCACTAGTGGCCACAATTAGTGTGCCTATATTCTGGATAGTTTGTATGATAACCGTAACGTAAGAAACGGGCGTAGTGTCTTGATGATGCGAGAAATGAGTCGTAAAGAAACAGTTCATTTCTAGAAAAGAAAGAACAGTACCGGTAACGTAGGCCTAAGCAATTTTGTATATTCCCTTGTATATATTTACTGGTAGATCTAAAGACATTTCAAAAACGGAAAGTAATGCTCAACTCCACGTGGTAAACCTAATACGTACATAAACTTGGGAGAAGTTGATGTGGACTCATTCCACAGTAGGCCGTGTACTCGCTTGAACATTGACCGAATACTTGTTGCATAGACAAACGATATCGTATGACATCCCTAAATTTAAAAACCTTGGATACGTAGATAGAAAAATAACTTTCTCTTACTGCGTTTCTGATTTCATCATTATTATTCTTTAGCACAACTTTTTGCTTTTCATAGTTGGTACAACATGTGTTTGAGGTATCTATAGCTTTACCAAGATAATGTAAACGTTCGTGGAACGAAACCCCTCGTTTAGCCGTAAAAAGGTAAACGTTATGTTTCTGATCTGTAGTTCTAGTACTACTGTGTAGTAGAAACAATTTTGGTGTTGATTACGGGTACTTAAACATCTTGAACAGATGTAAAAGACTTATACCTTTACTGTGCAGATATAGCTTACAAAGGACTTCAATTTCTACCCATCCTACTTTATCGTTGCTTGTAGTACAAGAGAAGGTTGTTATATAAATATAGGCCTAGATTACAAAATGAGTGATATAGGCCTACTTGATAACACAAGTTTTGTAAAAAGTGAAAATTAATAATGGTGTAATGTTCATCAGTTATGGTTACTAATAATTGATGCCTGAACTACTTTATTAGGTTAAAGAAATGAGTCCAATGTAGAACTTGAGATAAACTAAAAGTCCATTCACCATTTGTCTGATACCTGTTTTATACTAATAAGCAATATCACAAGGTTTACTGGTTTTAGCCAGGTAGAAAAGGGCTTTCACTTTTAGTTCAACCTGTACTATAAAGAATATTATCACAAAATATATACGTATTAGATTATGTTTTTAGGTTTGAAAAGCTTCAAGAGATTGGAAACATGTCTTGCACTGCTAAGCAATTAACAAATATATGTGCTTGATTTTGCTAACAATTTGCTATTAATAAAATACTAACTTGGCGTTATTCATTAACCGAATGTGTTATGATTAATGAATATGATGATTATTGATTGATGGTTTGAATAACAAGTTTGAATATATTTACATAACAAACTAAACAACCCGTTTTAAAAACAGAAGATTTAGTTGATTATACTAATAATTTACACTTGGACCTCTGCCCTGTAACTTGTACTCACTAATTATTATCAGCCTTAGTTATCATGATTACATTTCAATAACAGCGTATGTCTTGTGGAAAACTACAAGCTCCGGGATGTATTTTAATAGTAATCAAATATTATTGGTGCAAAAGGATAATACGTCGATGAATAAAAAGAATGTGATGAAATCCATCGACGTATTATCTCAAAACTGACTTGATTCACAAAACTGAAATGTCATGTTAATCAAAGAGCATAAAATTATCTTGGAGATGTGAACTTATCATTCAATTACACAGGTTTTTTAAAAAATGGAAAAAATAGTAAAGATAAATTTCTCGAATTGTGTAAGCAACTATTAACTGTTATTTGACACCTCGCCTGCATCATTAACGCGTGTTTTCCTGCGTTGTGTTGCAGTGAAGAAAGTTCCTCTGAGCCAGTGCCTCTCCCCCGGCTCCCAGCAGCCGTGGCTGCCGCAGAACTCCCCCCTGCGCGACATGGGCCCCCCCTCCCCCTCGTCCATGTCTTCGGGCAGCGTGTCCCCCGGAGCGTCCCTGGACCCCAGCCCCAGCAGGCTCGGGGACTCCGGAGACATCTGGACCACCCCGGATCCCAACTCGCCATACGGAGCCGAGAAGAAGGCCTCGCACATATGGCAGAGCGTGCCGGTCAACGATTGGTCCAAAGAACAAGTACGTACATGTTTCTCAAGTTGTTGTTAATGGTAGATCCTCTTTAGTTCGAAATTCAAGCGACACATAAATATCCTTTTTGAAGAACTTTGAATTATCGAAATATTTATCATTGAGCTCATCAGTGAAAACTCTCTAGTGACAAAAACTATTGTTTGAATCACAGCAAAATATGTACGTATATATTTTTTTTAATAACATCGAAACTTGATACAAAATCATTGTTTCCCTATTAAAGCTAAGGATGAAAGTAGGATCGTTTAAATATAGGACAGCAGAAAATGAATTGAAAAACAGAGTTTGAAGCAACAAGGATTTGCTTGTGTTAGCAATGAAGGATGAAGAATTAATGGCCTTATTAATTATGGAAATAAATGAAGAATTTTGACATGATTTATTGATTCTAGCATTGTACAGATTAAATTCCATTTAATTCTCGCTTGAAATAGTTGAATGTTGCCATCTGATACCGTCGCGTGCTTATCTGACGTGTTGTTTCCGTCGTCCTCAGGTGTGCCAGTGGTTGATGGCCCTCAGTCTCGAGCAGCACATTCCCAAGTTCCTGGAGCTCCAGATCGGCGGCTCTTCCCTCCTCCAGCTCGAGTCCCGGGACTTCAAGCAGCTCGGCATCAACGGCGAGGACAAGAACCGGCTGAAACGCAAGCTCAAAGATCTGAAGGCGCGCGTGGAGAAGGAGAAACGCCAACACGAGAAGGAGAGAAAGTACAAGGAACAGTTACAGAAGAAGGCGGAGAAGTTAGCGTTCAAAGCAAGCAAGCAAAAGTAGTACCGACCGGACGTTTGTAGATTATAGATAGACTCGTGTGTATATTAACGTACTACGGTCGTTTTCGTTTCTACTCGTTACTCTTTCTTCGATAGTTCACGTAACAAGAAACTCTTTGTGTCACTTGGAACGCTGCTGTGTAGTTCGACATAACACGTATTGGCTATGAGTCTGGAAATTGTATTTTTGGCCTTGAAAGTATTTAAGCATTGATTTTCTTGACTTTTTTTTGTGATATTTAAGATCTAGGTAAAGGTGTAGGCTGCGTAATATGTATCATTTATGAAATGATTACTTACATTACAGCCGAGAGTGAAGCCAAAAAAGGTGTGCAACATGAAATGGTACATTTAAATGGAATATTTTCTCTGAATGTTTTTGTATAATTTAGAGATATATAAGATGAATGAATTCTGGGTTCAGACTTGATTTTAGTATCAAAGAGCGTAGCGATGACTTGTTAAGTTGCAGTCTGCTTGTAGATTAAGATCGTTAATACCACAAAAAGTTCAAACCGTAGTGTAAACGCAGCTACGATGTCGGCATATTTTCAACGGCTATGTCGCACGTGAAATCCCAGTGCCGCTCGAAATCACGGACAGTATTGATACCTGTAGTTTACCTGTTGGTTCCTGCCGTTAACTGTGCAGCTAGTTGAAGCTGCGAACGCGGGACGTAGATTCTCGACCGAGAGACGGGTAATATATATTTCGTAGAAGTATATAAATCACTGAAAGGTCACCGGTTCGACTCCCAGTTTTACCGAAACCATTAGCTTGAAATGATTTGGTATTTGTTACAATGGTGTATCAATACTTACCAATGTTAGTATAAAATATTATTAAGGTGAAGAATGCAATCTATGTAGTTCAAAAATACAAATTTTTTAGGAAGGATTTTAACATTTTGTATTATCAAGTAGAAATCAAATTATTTATTTTGAAAGATATTTTACTATTTTACTGTCTAATTTGTTGGCTGCTAAAGGTAACGAAAATACTGGTAATAATTGGACGAGCAATTATCTTTAAACACATCTTCGTTTGTCTGTTGGCAGCAGTTTATTATTTACGCACATTTATGATGAGAATGATTTTGTATTTTCTAAATCACATTCCATTTCCTTCCAGCGTCATAGCTTTTCGTTCCCAAGTCCCCGTTTTCTCATCCTCGTTTGACCGCGTTTTATCTGAGGCGTTGATTTGCCCGACGCCTTGTGATCCTGTGTATATTCATCCTCCTATAACTGAAGATACATATTGTAATTACCCCTTCCTCATTATCGTTAGTACGAAATCGTACTGTTTTACGTTAGGCCAAGCGCTTGGTAATTGATATTAACAATTGCGTACGTGAGTTATGAAATTTTAAACACCATTTTACTACTTTGTAAACGTAACAGTGTACTAGTGTAGTCATGTATTTGTAAATATTTTAATGATAGCGAAGCGCGCCTGTTTTTTGTAACGCTGTACGGCCGTTTGTATTATTTCTTAAAATAATAACTTATTAATTAGCTTTAAAAAATTAATAATTTGATAATTTGGCAGCTTATTTTTTTGTGATAACACATTCTAGTATTACTAAATCAAGAATAGATAATTATAAAAAAATTATTAATAACTTTAATATGTTTGTTTTTAAGTACCATGATATGTATTTATTACTTCTTTTTTATCATTAATATTACGTCAAGTTGTTCGCTCGAGGTTTTGTCCAATTTAATGTTCTAGCGTGTAGAAAGTTACCGAGGTTAAACCATTTGTTGGTAAATAAAGGTTTCGTGACCTTGAACTTTGTTGAGCAGCGGTTCAATTGTGTGAACCAAGCTGCATTATTGAAGGTTATTAATCCTGCCGTTTGCTAGTATAATCAACGTTAGTTAACAGATGGTAACGGACTCGAGTCGTTGCAATGAGATTGCGATCAAGTCGTGAGGTTTTGTAACGTAAACTCGGCAGTTTCTGATCTTACTGACATGAACCAAACCACCGATCATTTCACGCAACAGTAATAGCATTGTGGATGTTTCGGTGGCTAACAAGTATAAGTGTGTATACTAGAATGATATTCCGTTCAAAAGATATAGTTGAAAAATAGTAAACTGTTTGGTTATCATTTTGAAATTGTAACAGTCAATAAAAAATATACATAATATTGAGAAATATCTGTGTTTTTTCATTATTGTTTCTTATAATATGAATAGAGATGGCTTTGATTACTTTGTTTGGCTTAAAATAGATTCAAGAAAATGAACATAAGTATTAAATCGACAGTTTTGATTGGGCAACATCAACATACTGTAATGTAAATACATTGGCAAGTATTTGATGGATTATTTTAAATTTTCAGTCATTTTAAAATACATAATCAGACAATACTGAAATTGTATGTATGGTAGAAAACTAAGATAATTCTCAGGCAAAATCACAATCAGTAGTTTTTCATAAAAAATAAATATAATCAAAAGCATCTCTAGACATGGACCTCATATTGATTTCAACTCTTAACAAGTTCCTATCAACATGTCTCCTGATACCAATATTCTAATTAATAACCCATATTATACTATCTGTGTGTATTCTGCTATCGTATTACTCTGTGAATATCAGCTGCCGTGTTTACATTACGTCTACCGGGAGTCATGTACACGACTATCCACCCAACGTG
This sequence comes from Brachyptera putata, assembly GCA_907164805.1. Taxonomy (NCBI): domain Eukaryota; kingdom Metazoa; phylum Arthropoda; class Insecta; order Plecoptera; family Taeniopterygidae; genus Brachyptera; species Brachyptera putata. Next base: position 20,452,028 of record OU015470.1, on the reverse strand, counting down.
AGCTGCCTTCCCTGGGAACGCAACGAAATTATCCAAGTATTGAAACAAATAGTGAGATGAGTAGATTTAAAGGTCATCGGAACATAATATTTATCTCTAGTTTTTTTATAATCATCCATTCCTGATAAAGAGAAGGAATATAGATATACTTCATTACTAATTATGTTAATTTTTTTTTTATGGATATTTCCACTCCTGGTGTAATCTTAACCAGCTATAAATATAGATACAACTGTCTGATATAACTTGACATTTACCAGAAAACCTGTTTATTATGAGTTGATGCTTACATCTGGTTTATTTTGTTCTTTTACTTCTCTTAGAACGGCATAATATGATGTAGTTGCATAATCATTTAAAGGGCATCACAACCCGGAAAATAAATTTTAACGAGTAATGACGATATTTATTTCCCCAATTTTAGAGAAAACTAGAAATCATCATCTCAATTTCAGACATTCCTATCAATTTATTTGTCCACCAGGACCCGGCCCTTTTTCTGAGTCGTGACGTAGACATTACTTGCTTCTGTTTATGTTTCTATACAGAATCGGTAATGCTTACATCATGACTCACGGTCTCTGGAGGATAAAAAAATAAATATAATTTGTGAAAATGAGTGGTGATTTCTAGTTTTCTCTGAATTTGGGGAAATAAACATCGTCATTATTGATCGAAATGTAGTTTCAGGGTTGTGATGTCCTTTGAGTTATGTAATCCCCACAAGGTTGAAAGTGCAAGTTATGAATAGTTTACACTCTAGTCATCTCATACACATAGATTCAAGGTTGTCGATCTCATTGATTCCAGTTGATCCAATTTAACCAACCAGTCAGTGCTGGGTTATTAACACAAATCTAATTGAAGTAATTCTGGAGAAAGTAATTCAATTAAAGATGAAATCAACATAATTCAAAACAAATAAAAAAAACAGCTGACAGTTGGCCTAGGCCTACGCAATGGGTATCGGTTGAGAATTTAGAAGCTCTTCGTTATCAATTGTCTTTCTAATTATCCCCTCACTTATTATAACTGTTTGCACCAACGTCATTTTGGGCATTGATATGTTTGTCAGTTTTTCAATCAATGATCTATCAAATATATTAACCCTTCGTGTGACGTTTGTAGATATATAATAAATTATTATTGTAGAAAAAATTCATAATTTATTCAAACTACAATACCAGTAAACCTGGCTAGAAATTGATAATAGTATTTAATAGTTGATTCATGAATTAGAAGAAATTAATTTATATTACTTGGTAGCTTTTATAGATGCACTTTCCCTTGTTTACTTCTGACAATAATTATTCATTTAAATAATCAAATGAGTTATATTTTAATTCAATATCTCGACTGGGGGTGCCTTTATCTATAATTCATTCTTGTGACCTTTGAACCAAAGACAGAACACATCATGAGAGCGATTAGCAAATGACGTAGAGCTTTCTTCTCGTGTACAACTTCTTCCGAAGAAACTGTTGTTTTCCCGAAGCAAGGTTCGTGACCTCGGCGAATGATTGCATCACGGTGATGAATGATAAAAATAAGCAATCAGCAATTAAAACATATGTTGCATATTTTGTTTACTTGGTCCATTTTGGTTCTTGTTTAGTATTCTCGTTTAATTGCGAGTGGGGAAATCCTTCTATTTGTGCTAAATAATTTGGGTTCTCACATTTTGTGTAGCTTACAAATTAGCTTATCTAATGTTGTGAAATTTAGCAAATTGGTGAATTTGTTTGGTCTTGATGGTTTAACTGCTTCAAAAAAAATGAGATTGAAATTCTATTAATGGATAAAGCTTTAATCCAGCAATTGAATAGAGTAATTCTTCTTCTTTATTTATAATATTATTTTAAATAATACAATAAATAAAGGAGGAGAATTATTTTCCAATTAATTTTTACTGTAAAAAAGACGTCAATTGTTTTCAGTCATTAGGATCCTCGTAAAAAGTAAAAACACTTATTACTTTTCAATTTTTCAACATAATTTTTTAAATTAACATTGAGAACTTGACATGTCATTGTATCCCGATTGAGGGTGCGTTTCGGACAAGTTACGATCGTTTGACCGGCCCACCACAAGGGCGATCTCACCACCCCAAAGTAGTAGTTAATAAAGTAATTTAACAATAATTCTAATTGATATTGAAAACTTATTATGAATATAATCCCTTCACTGGCCGAGTTTGTCAGTTGGTCTAGCAAGAAAACACAAGTTAATCCCATGCATCCTTCTGTTTGGAAGTGCCTAGCTTCTTTATGGTATTTTTTTTTTACTTGATTTAAATTTTTATTCTTCATGTTTACAAGTGAATTAGATCAAAACTATTTCATAACATTATCACAATATTATTATACAGTGTTATGTAACTGGGATGTTGAAATACTATTTATTATTTTCGTCCGTGGCTTTTGAACTAATACTCGTTGAAAACAGAATTTACTTCCTCAAAGACTGTTTTATTTGCTCACTTCGGTCTTGTTTGGTCGCTGTTCCGGTTATATACTCGTGTCCACAAGAGAAGAAGGATCTACCAACGCTAGCATGGGTGGTTTGCTTCTCCATTGTACTTGGATACATGTATCAATAGGATAGGATAGCTATGCTTTTTCATGTTTTGATTTATGCAACAATCCCATGCAAAAACATGGATGTATCCATTTCATCACTTCCTGATTATAAAAATAACACTTTTATTTTGCATGTTTTGCATATTTGGCCACTTTCCACGAAAATTCCATATTTTGGGTTTTTCGGCATGTGTCTGTATATTTTGGCCTTTTTGCCACATTTCCTCAAGATTCTATTGTTTTTTTCAAACTATATATACAAAAAACTGATATTACCGACTTTGAAAAAGTTCAACACCAAGAAAATCGATAACTCATTAAAAAATGAAAATCTTCTAAATCGAAATAGCTATTTGGATATTTCACTAATTTTGAATTACCGGTGCAATTTTACCTAGTGACAAAGTTAATAAAACCGAATATTGATAAAAATATACGAGTTTGTGTTTTTTCTTCCGCTAATCCAGTTTTAAACTTTTTTTTAGAGATTTTGCATGTTTTGCTACTTGTTCTTGCATGTTTTGAGGTTCTATTCTGCATAACTATCCTATCTCCACACAATTTTCAGAGGTGCACAGCTGAAGAAACAAAATCAGCTGTATATCTAGGACAATGCAAGCTTGATCCGAGCTTAAATCCAAGCTTGATAATTTTATTTCACATCGTTTTGTACGATTGGTATTGAAAATAGTTATGTGTTTGCCCATTATTAGAATTTTGATACCTCATGCCGTTAAAAAGTCATCATCCTAGAAAAGGTATTTGGCCAATTCTCTCCCATTGTTAGTCATTGCTAGACGAGCTTTCTCGTTGACCTTGAACTTTTTTAAGTCACAGTCAAGGTAAAACAAGCAATCTCTCTCTCTCTCTTTTTCATTGACTGGTTTTCCGGCATGATTTTGTGGTACCTCCAATTATTTCGGCAGAATTAACACGTTTCTCGTGAAGAAAGACGAAGTAGCGAAACACCCGCGCGCCGTGGCGTGAGGTAGGGGGGACGGTTGATCGGAACCGTCTCCTGCAAGCAAGTTGGATGACTTGTCGCAGCATGTTGATCGTGTCGCGGATTTGCTAACGAGTAGCAGCTTCATGATAGCGCCATTTGAATTTTAAAAGTAAATTAATTCAATAGGAGGTAGTTTCTATAATGAACCAAAAACTAGATTACTTTTAGCTAGTGTTTTTGCCACGGGAATTGTGGTCCATGGTTATTCTCTATGAGTTTTTTCTGTGGGTATTTTTCAATGAATATTCTTTCTATGGGATTTGTTTCAGTATTTCTTCCTGGAGTATTTTCCCCAAGTTCTTTTCCAGTTGAACTTCTGTCGAAGGATATTTTTTCACATGAATTCTACCCATCATTTTTCGTATTGATATTTTTTACCGGCGCAAAATTACCTTAGAATGTTAACGCGCCTTTATAAACATATACCAATGATATATTTTCCTAGTGTGTTTTTATCCAGTGGTGTTTTCTCCTATGTCTTTCCCCTAGTTATCGGAAGGGAACTCCCCCCTACCCCCCCCCCCTCCCCCGGCTGCAACAACTGTAATAATTGTCTCACTTTTCAGACATTCATTATAAAATGTCCACACACATTTTTTATTCTCCTTTATCCTTAACCTAACCGGGTAAATTTCAGGAAATTCTCAACTTTTATGAACCCAATTTCATATTTTTCAAAAGTTTTGTTTAAATGATGAACAAAATATTATTTTGATGTCTTGCAGATTTGTCTGTGACAGTTGTACAACATTTCTCTAGTTGGAAACAACACACATAAAGTAATTCCAAGTTGAAGCAATCATTGACTCATAACACCCAAGGCGCTGCGGCATTCCAGTAGTTACTACTGTCATTAAGTCCAACTTCTGTAATTGATATGTTTAAAACTTGAATAATAATTGTTTTTGATATTTTAGTTCGTTTACCAATAACAATACGATAATTATTACCATCGTGTACTTGGAACGCTACAACAGCACTTGACGTTTCCTATTGGCTGACAAGGCCAAGCGTCTCTAGGATTGGTTCAAATAGACAAGCCTATTTCCATGGCAACGCAGTGATTGATATATAAGGCATAATTATCTATTCCGACGAACACATTTTACGAAGAAACCAATACAAACAGTTCGTGAACAAGTTACAGTGCGGTTGAATTGTTTTCTTATAGACAAGATTTCTGAATAATTTATCAAGATGAATGGACTTAGTAATGGTACGAACACTAACGGACATGCGCACAACGGTACTACGGATCTTAAACTTCAAAACGGAGACTTGAAACCGACTAAACCTGCGAAAAACACAGCGAGTAACGTCGAAAATCAGTAAGTAAAATATAGCTATTGTGTAAATGGCATGTTATTTAGGTGAATTGATTGTGGGAAATTATAAGGTGTATACAATTTGGAAGTTTTATCACATTGAGAGCCAGTTTTATGTATCTTAGTTAAGTGTTAATCCCCTAAGTATTAGTTAAGGTATGCAAATGAGATGCGTAACCTAAGGTGACAAGTTAATCCACTGACAATTAGTTGGTAAATTCAGACCATAATTTGTTTATTTTTTCTCATACATCGAACTTTGATACAAAGATATCGAACCTTCCCAATTAAGACTATCGGTGAAAGTATAGGTTCGTTTGGACGGGGCACCACAAGGGCGATCTTAATACCCCAAAATTTAAACTGAACTGAAATGAATGCTTCAAATCAATGAGATGTTTTTTGTGCTTTTTTTTTCTAAAGTAGAGGGGTAGTTTAATGATCGCCCTACCAAGTGATACCTCATAAAATAACTCAATTTAACAGCATCCAATTAGCAGTTATCACATTTTTTTGTTATTTTTTGTCTTAACTATCACATAACTTTCTTATCTAGAATTTAAAAATACCGGTTCTACCTTTAATTGGATTGGTATATTGCTGTATGGCAACAATATACATGTGTGAGCCGCCCCGGTGGCCAAGTCAATTATCGCTAGCGGTAGTAACTGAAGTCGCTGTTGGGCGTGGGTTCGAGTCCCGCATAAGGCATGGGTTTTTGTAAGCGTCCTTTCATCTATCATCACTTCATCGTTTCATTATCACCCGCTCATTCGTACCCTCGTATAACCTAGCTGTTGGTGGGGTCGTTAAGCAACATTAAAAAAAAAAACATGTGTGATTATTAGTAATTACTGCTATAGCAATGATTGCTTCCCCTTCCATTGCTTTTCTCAGATCAAATTAACTGATAATGACACAGTGGAATGATTATGTTCATATTTATATCATTCCCAATGGGATGATTGATATCAAATATATTTATTTTGATATTTTTATTTCTTCATAAAGCGTAAGTGATAAGTAGTTCTATTTTCATACTCAAAATCAAAATGACTGAACTCGAAATGACTGCCGTCTCTTTCACTATGGTGTACCGTGCCCGGTTCTTATACACAAATCGAGAAATTTATCTTCACTATTTTTACCATTTTCAAAAACCAGTGTAATTGTATGAAAAGTTCACGTCTCCAAGATAATGTTATGCTCTTTAATCAATATGACATTTTATTTTTGTGAATTTAATCAGTTCAGAGAAAATACGTAAATGAATTTATTTCATCACATTATTTTTATTCATTGACGTATCTTGAAACTGATTGAATTCACTGAAATAGAATGTCATATTAATTATAGTAGCATAATGCATAATATATATATATATATATATATATATATATATATATATATATATATATATATATGACAGAAAAGATAGTCATTCTTTCTGAAAATGGCTATCAAATAGTTGATGATCAAATAATGATTCAATGAATCAATAATAAATAGTCTGATGATTAAAGTTTACGTCATCACCGATGATGAAATATATTTTGACGGGAAAAGAACATTTCTGGAGTTTGTTTAATTTGATAACATAATTCTGCTCAGAGTTCTTGACGCATTCCAACTAGTAACTGACTTTTCAAGTCAAAGTGTAGGTATGTTATCGGTCTTCACTAATTATGTAATTTTCTTGTGAAAATGAAGCGCATAATTCTCTGTCATGATTACACCTGTTGCAAGTAGACAAGTGTTTTATACGTTCTTCTGCTGCGATATTTATTAGTTAGTTACAATAAAACTTCGCGTGAACCAAGTCGAACATTGAAAGTATTGTTGTATTGAAAGTTTAAATTCTACAATTGTGGGTTGAATTAAATGGCAAGGTAGAATATTGACATTTAATAAATTATACTTTCTTGATAAATCGTAAAAAGTAGTTAAAAATATGTATAATAAAAAACGAGAATTATTACGCGTGTTTTTTTTCTGTAATTAATAGTTATCTGAAAATTACACGAATATTTTTCATAATTCGATAATTGATACACGATAAAAACAAATGTTTGATAATGCGTAGTTACTTAATTGCTATTATTAAAATTGCATCTTGTTATTTATAATTATAATTTACTTCCGTTATTTACAAAACTCAGATCGAAGTTGATTGATAGATCATGTTTCATCGTTTTATTGAATGTATTTAATTTGTCTCTCGCTATTTAATTAGAACCGGTATGATTTGTTTTATTAACCGGGGTTAGAAACTGCGGGTGATGAAACAACGTATCTTGATTTCTCATTGAACAGCAAGTAGTTATCAGCTGAGGCTACTTGCTGTCAGCAGATATACTTGTATACACGAGAGAAGAGGGTCAACTACCAGCTTGACAAACACTTAAGGGGGTGCATGCACGGTGCTTATAAAAATAGAGAAATTCATCTTTACTATTTTTTTTCTTTATCTCGAACAAGTGTATTTGAATACAAAGTATATCAAACCCAAGATAATTTCATTATATTTTATTAATATGGCATTCTATTTTTGTTAATTCAACAAGTTTTAAGATAATACGTAATAAATATCAGGAATGTGATCAAACTCAAAGATATACAAATTGATGTTCACAAGGTGTAAACAGGCTTGTGGAATAATAATTTTGATTATTTTTACCATTAGATTCAAATGATACACACGCTCTTCCACAAAGCCAAGAAGGCTTATCTGTGGGATGGAAAATAAAATAAATTACGTGGACAAAAATCGGGTTTATATTATCATGAATGAAACAAGTTCACTTAAAATATTCACTTTTTTTCTAGGGTTGCCAATCGATATCAAATTTTTCGATCGATTTTAGATATCCTCATTTCGATTCGATATCGAATCAATTCATTCGATTTTAATAATACTTACAATAATGTTTTTTATTTTCTCGTTAGATTGTTTACATGTTACATATACGATACTGAGCAACGTCAGGATCAATGGAAACAGATGATGTAATTTGATGAGACAGTAAACACAAGCACAATTTAAAAAATTCTACATGTACAAATATATACACATATATTCTGAAATATTGAAGCTACCCCCCCCCCCCCTCCGTATCTGATATATAATAGATTATGATATATATGTAATAAGTGACAATATATTGAAATTAATTGTTTAAACTACCTGACGTAAGATCAGTCAAAATATCTATAAATAATACATGAGGCAATTTGTAATTTCAATGTGTAATTTCAATACACAATACTGGCAATAAGAAGTACAGAAATAAAATCAAATAAACATAAACAATAAAAAGTACATGTTACAAACACATAAATCAATATATATACGATATATATATATATATATATATATATATATATATATATATATATATGTACATGTGTGTGTATAGGGCCTATATGGACAATTATAATACAATAAATCAGGTTGTCTTTGATCATTTACGTTCAACTAATTATGGCATTCTTGACAGAATAAAAACAATTGATAATTAAAAAGCGGCGATTGATTCGAGTTGAAGACGTTTTCCCAACAATTATCGACATTTCCACAATTATTTAGTTGATAAAAACCTTTTTCTTTAGTGGATACATCTAAATACTAGCGCTAAGAAATGTTGACGTATCGACACGCCCGAATGTTCGTGATAATTCATATAGGAGACGGTCGATTGTTTTCTTTTTATTGGTAATGTTTGTGTCGTAGGGAATGTTATCAATAATTAATTGAAAGGGTGGCATTAGTTTTATAATTAGGTTAGTTTAATAACAAGGGCAAGTATCGTAATCAATTGTTTGAACTCATTAAAGACATGCACTTACGTGGCAGTTGATAGACATGTTGTCAACTTGTTAGAAATATGAAATATCGTCAATCATATTATAGGTAATATAATTATATAGACACTGACAGCCGCCCCGGTGGCTAAGTCAATTATCACAAGCGATATAGTTACTGAAGTCACCGTTGGGCGTGGGTTCGAGTCCCGCATAAGGCATGGGTTTTTCTAAAAGTCCTTTCACCTATCATCACTTCATCGTTTCATTATCACCCGCTCATTCGTACCCCCGTATAACCTAGCTGTTGGTGGGGTCGTTAAGCAGCGTTATATATGAACACTGACTTTCTAATGAATAAACAATTCGAACTCGTATTATCTCTATAAGGATTTGAATACGATAGATATAGAAAATAATACAAAAATCAATTTAAATAAACGCTTTATATACTTTTGAAGCAATTTGAAAACATTTATCATCATCGGTAAAATGTAATTATTTATTTTAGTGCTACTTAGCGACCTCACCAACAGCTAGCTATAGGTTATACAAGAGTACGGTTTATACGGGTGATAATGAAACGATGCACTGATGATAAGGTTTACAAAAAACATGCCTTATGCGGGACTTGAGCCCACGCCCGACCTGACCCCAGTTCCTATCGCAGTGCGACAGTTGACTGAGCCACGATATAGTTGACATAAGGCTAAGAGAAATGTAAGCATTGACCTGAAGAAGAATTGATGTACTGGGTTTAATATTTGCACACCTCTTTGCACCTAAGGACGCTTGACTTGAAGGGTAACCCACCCACAGCGTAACATTTTCAGTGTCAAAATAACATATGAACGATTGTAGTGAAACTGCTTCACACCATTCAGAGAAGTATCTTCTGAGTCGAAATAAACATTTACAATTTCTTACATGTTATTTGTATGTAACGATATACTGTGAGGTAAAAATCGATGGCACAAATACCGAGTGTTACTGTTACATGTAAGTGATCTTTCCACTTTCAAAGCACAGCTATCAATTCTCTTTCTTTGCCTCAATCCGAACAAAAAACTTGTACTAGAAATAGGGGAAGACCCATACTATGTCTTTGGGAAGACCTTTCATCCTTAATATTTCCGCCTACATGGCCCAAGTGTATCCACGACGCTTCCGATCGACCGTCCCCCCTATCACATACCACTAACGCACGGATGACTCGCTCATTCATTTCGATACACAAGTCTATCAACTAAACATTTTCTGCCCTATCAAAATATTAGACATTCTTCATTTCATAACCTTTGCTTCTTCAATTAACAACAACTTCCCGATTATATTATTCTTCACAATTGATAACCCAATGGCATTGACCCTTCTTGGGATGACGTAGTTTTTTCCTTATCAAATGATTTACGAAATTCATATTTGTTTATATTTTAAAATAACAATAATAATGTGTTTATAATTGTATAACACTTTGTCTCCCCTAGTTACACATACGAATTACTCCAAGCGATATCCAATTACCTACTGGAGAGAACGTCCATCCGACCGAAGATTGGAATTATTTGCGGCTCGGGACTAGGTAAGTAGCTGTTCGCATATGTATATATATATATATATATATATATATCGAGGGGTTTACAACTCGCAAATTTGGTGTACACCTGATTTCAGGGGATATCAAGAGATTTCATACGGATTTCAATGGGATTTCAAGAGATTTCATGGGATTTCAAACTGATTTCAAGAGATTTCATAAGGATTTCAAGGGAATTTCAATGGGATTTCAAACTGATTTCAAGGGGATCTCACGGCAAGTGTACACCGTTTTCCAGGAGTTGTTAACCCCTCGATATATATATATATATATATATATATATATACAGAGGGTAATTTGAGGCTAAGCCCACGTAAGCCCGGCTTATCCACCTTTTTCAAGGAGTAAGTCGGGCTTACTCACCTATTTCTAGTTATATTATGTAAGATCCTATTATGTATACCTATTATGTAAGATCCATCTTCGATAGAGTAGGCCTACTCTCATTTGTTTATTTTTATTTTTTTAAATAACATCAAAACTTGATACAAAATCACTGTTCCCCAATTAAGGCTATGCATGAAAGATTATAGTTTATTTGAACTAAAATAAAACTAAATGAGTTCTGATATCTCAAATATCTCTCAAATTATCGAGAAAACATGACAATTCACTCAACTGAAATCCAGTCCTTAAAAAGTGAGAAGAAAGAACGTGTCAAAATGCGGCTCATTATCTCAGTAAATATAGCTCCAAGTCAAGTAATTCCTGGTCCTGACTGATGAAAGTGACAACTACGTCGTATTGACTCGTGCACCGGAGGCCATTTAAGCCTAATTACGCAACCTTCAGTGGTGGACAGAAAGTGCATGGTGTAATTGCAACTCGAAACTATTTGTAAAACATCGAAGAAAACATTAGTATTCATGTAAAGGTATAATTACTTCTGAGCAGATTATTCAACACATTCCAGCTCGCATTAGAATAGTGTCTAATCAATCAATAAATCTTATAAATGTTGTTTTAATTGGTCACTAACAAGTTGATCCAGGGAGGTCAATTAAAAGTCTTGGATTTAATTGTTCGGAAACAAAACGTTATGTAAGTCTCGTTGAAGGATGAAGAAGTCATGGTATATAAAAATATAATCCAATTCAATCTTTTTTCTGTATTTTCTCTTTTTAAACTCTTCTATTGTCATTTGACCATCTGAAAGCATTCTGACGGAAGTGGGTGAATTGTGATTGAAAGGCATATAGAGTGTGTGTGTGTGTGGGGGGGGGGGGGGGGGGGGTAATTTACCCCTATCCCGCTGCATGTTTAAAAGGTGCATTCAGTTTTATACGAGTATGTTGTAATACAGGTTAAGGTTCTAATGATAGGCTAAGGTTTTGATGATAGGCGTTGGTTTTAATGATTTGCGTTGGTTTTAATGATTTGCGTTGGTTTTAATGATTTGCGTTGGTTTTAATGATTTGCGTTGGTTCTAGTGATAGGCGTTGGTTTCATGATAGACGTTGGAACCTGGCACCTCCACCGTCAGAAATACAATCTGTATAGTAATAATTAAATCGGGTGCACATTCATTACATTAGGCCTATGTATGTAATTTTATTATATTATATGAACTTCCAAACTCCAAAGTGACCGATGTGAAACGTAGTTCAAATAATTTTTTCCAAGCGTAGCAAAATGGAGTTGAACTGAGCATGTTTTTTTCGAACATCTAAATTTGAAACAAAATCATTGTTCCCCAATTAAGCTATATGGAGTGAAGTAGGATCGTTTAGACGGGGCACCAAAAGGGTGATCTTGCCACCCTATTTTAATTATTCAAAATAAAAAACAATCCACTTCGAAACCAGGATTGCGCTCCATAATAATATGATCATATAATGAGTATTGAAACACAAGTCCAAAATAAGTAAATTTATTTATTTGATTGCTTCTGTATTGGTGAATATTTTGTATTTTGTATCAAAGTGCCATTGAGTTGTATTTGAGACACTTCCTTGATACCATCGGATGAATTAATAACGACTTAGCACAAACAATGTTCTTCTATTAAAACACCGTGTTCCTCTTTTCTTCCAGGTTCTCTAGCTGATCACTTGACCGACATCACAAGTTTCCCGTACGCCACGATCCCGCACTTCCCCGTGTCGACGGTATCCGGCCATGCAGGTCAGCTGGTGTTCGGGCGGCTCAACGGCATCGAGGTTATGTGCATGCAAGGCAGGTTCCACTCGTACGAGGGGTACCCACTGTGGAAGGTAACTTTCCGTCCAACATTTTTTAAACATTCAAATTTTAAAAAATATATATTTATACAAAATTGGTACGTTTTCATTTAATTGAAAAAATCAGGACTTATGACTTTCAACCTCGATTCGATATCATATCATATCATCTCTTCGATTCGATATCATTCGAAAATTGAAAATTACGATCAATATTGATTAAAGTTCTAATATTGTTTGCAGTTTCTATATCGAGCTGCAATCCAAGCTGTAATTTATATTGTTTTAATTATTCTAGGGATTTAATGTTCATCTGACGTGTTAAGGAGTGTATGAGTCCGTACGCTGGTTCAGCACAGTAATAATAATGATAGTAATAATGATCATAATAATATCGTTTATTTTGTCATTTAGATCCATATTACATAATAATTAAATATTTTGTTAGAATGTACAGACATGTTTTATACAATATACAAGATTCAAGTTTGTGGTAATAACTATTAGAAAAATGATTATAAATAATAATAATTTATATATCCATGTATACAATTTTATTTTGGGATATTTTAGGAGGCTAATTAAGATACATTGTGTTGATTTGAAGGATATGAGGTTGAGGTTTAAAGGATATTAAAGAGTGTTTCAATTTTGAGAAGTGTTTTTTTTAAAATAGTTCTATAGTTTTAAATTGTTTTCTTCTAATAAACTACTAGCTTCTTGGGAATTCTCATGTGTGTCATGACCGATTGTTTGGATTGACCGAGCGGTTTCTGATTGTTGTCAGTGTTCGATGCCCGTGCGCGTCATGTACCTGGTCGGAGTGACGCACGTGATAGTCACTAACGCAGCCGGTGGACTCAACGAGGACTATCGAACAGGCGACATTATGATCATCAAGGACCATATCAACTTGATGGGCTTTGCTGGGAACAATCCACTACAAGGTATGTGCACGGCTCACTGTATTTTAGTATTTCATGAATGCAATGCATATTAGTGCGGAAACTGAGAACTAACTAATACAGGTCAATGAATTCATTATCTTCACTATTTATGAATGTTTAAATTTGTTACAATATTATTGTTAAATATGTTGTATATCTGTAAAATCCGAAACTATAAAGAGTTATTATTATAGCTCATTGTGTTGTACTTTTACAGTAAAACTTCAACACACAAACATGTGGAGAGTGGAGACCTGATTCGAATTAAGTAGATTTGTCTCCCATGTTTTTTATTCACTTATTTTAAGTTCAATTGATTGATTGGCCGATGGTTTGTGTAAACACTCGGATTAACCCGGAATAGAACTGAGCAATGTTTGAGAAAATTTGGTTACAATGAGATAAAAAAGATCGAAAATCCTAAAATTAATCGAACAAAACAGAACAGAAATTCAACAAAATCCCATGAGTAAAACATGGACATATGGAATAACATGTATATACAAGCACATATGCACATAACGTACAAGTTACATATTCCAAATGGATATTTTAGATAAAAATGTACATTATATTATGTGAGAGTTTGCTCGAATGTGCCTTGAAATGTTCTTGTAAATCTCATAACCCCTTGTCAAGGAATTCATTAAGAATGGTAATTTTCTATCGAAATCACGAACTCAATTTCAAGTATTTCATCTATCTATTATCTGCCTATTATCGGAAAAATATGTGGCGTGTTCCTAGTTGTGATGTTATTAGTCGCTCGTCATTACTCATCAGTTATTCAACTCATTATAATAATATTAATTACATTAATTAGTCAATCAAATATGATGGTATATTAAATAATGATTAACTGACATTGCGGTACTTCCCATTATACTGATACTATTTCAGGCTTCAGGCTAACTATTTTTCTTTATTTCTGTGTTCTTATCACTATACAATGCCGTCACCATTAGCCTGAACAGTAATTTTAATTATGTACGCATTCTTAAATGCTTCCGTGTAACGTATTATGAATATACATTACAATTTACGTCATTATCCACAGATCTGAACAAAGTACATAAAAATAGATTTCTCGGGTTTTTCGTATCATTTCTTTTTAATATACATTGCCAAGCCATCAAATATTTAAAAAACCTTTACGTTGAAAGATACCGTTTAGATTTCTAATTATTAGTTTTCACATGCAGTAAGTTATTCAAACGGACTATTATGTTCTACCACGTAAAAGCCCATATAACTCTATTATATCTATTTTCTATCTCCACTTAAATCGTACTTGCCACTCGTTGGCTGTAGTGCTTACAACAATAGATTTTAGTTCCAATCAATAGTACAACAAAGAAAATTAAACCAGTGCCTTCTAGATACAAGGTTGTCCTAAGAGCAGATAGCCTATGACCTTGCATTATAGCCATCATGCTGATAGATAGGTAACAGAGTTCAAGGTTATTCTAGAGCAGTGTGTACGAGCATACGCTACAAAAACGAAAATGTGATACAACACGTTACAGAACGAAACGAAAGTGGGCCGTTTACCTACCGTTTCAGAGGGCCCTAAAGACAGGCTGCATCAGAAATAGCATAGGTAACAACACAGTTTTCATTTTACTTCAGTTTATAATAATGATAATGATAATAATAATAATATAATTATGTCTATTATATTGTTGTACTGTAACCCAAGAATAAAGACGATAGGCCCTACATTATAACTTCCAAAAAAATGATGGATGATATTCTCTAGGGACTGCGCCACCATATGACCATGCTAAAACTATATATATTTATATATATATATATATATATATATTTCTCAATACCTAGATAACCAATTAGATTGGGCCAGGGGGTGTTTCCACCACTTCTTCTAGGGCAGTCTTCTTATGAGTCAGTTCCTGCCAGGTCTAGAAAATTAATTAAATATTGATTAAGATTTAAATGTTGTTAGATATAGACCAGTGTAAGCTAGTGACCGTGAATGTGACCGTGTGGTTGACCCTTGTGCAGGTTACAACGACGACAGGTTCGGCGTGCGTTTCCCGCCGATGAACATGGCGTACGATTCGACGTTGCGGAACTGCTGCAAGCGGATCGCCGAGGAGATGGGCATCGGGAACATCATCAGAGAAGGCGTTTACACGTGCGTGGGCGGACCCAACTTCGAGACCATCGCTGAGCTGCAGTTGCTCAAGAAATTAGGTGTCGATGCTGTCGGTAAGTTCACGTCCACTCACGACCATTATCACAAGTGTAACATTTTTTTTTATCAACACCGAAACTAGATACAAAATGTTCTTAATTCTACATTTCCATACTTCTAAGCTCATCTCACAACGCATATAAGGCGTTTTCCTAGTTATCAAAATCTGATGCCATTAAAAATGTGGATTGCAAATTTTCTCCGACAAACTGTAATCCCATTTGTATGTGTGTTTGTAGGCATGAGCACCGTGCCCGAGGTTCTGATGGCGCGACA
Organism: Brachyptera putata; assembly: GCA_907164805.1. Taxonomy (NCBI): domain Eukaryota; kingdom Metazoa; phylum Arthropoda; class Insecta; order Plecoptera; family Taeniopterygidae; genus Brachyptera; species Brachyptera putata. The sequence goes on along the minus strand of OU015470.1, from coordinate 20,436,102 downwards.
CTGCGGTATGACCGTCTTCGGATTCAGTCTCATCACCAACGAGTGCATCCTGGACTACGACAGTCACGCGGAGGCAAACCACCAAGAGGTCATGGACACGGGAGATCGGAGAAAGGAGATCCTTAGGGAGCTCGTCTGTAGGATGGTCTTGCAGATGGGAGTCAAGATTGTGAAATAAATTAGCATTATATTTAAGAATAGGTTATTTATAAGTTATATATTGTGTTGTAATATTTTATACATGTAGATTTAATGAAACAGTTTTATGTGAACAAACTGCTGAATGTTAAAAATGTTCTTATATAAATACGTTGAACACAAAACGGGAAAGTCGTACGGAGGTAGGGATATGCCCCGGATCAGTCATCAAACAATGGCTATTGGCCTATCACATTTGTAAATTGTAATCATTTCAAAGCTAGAGCTAAATTTGAATATGGAACTCGTTGCTTAAAACCATATTAGTTTCCGACTTTCTATACCGTCTGTAGACTTGGTTTTGTTATAAAAATGAGAAAGATTCAAAATGTAAATATTCTATTAGTATTTATTGTTATTTATTAATGATTTATATTATTAATAATCCATAATTATAATTGTTTTATTATTAGCCAGCCTATGGCATTATTTTTAAGAAACAGAATTTACTACCGTTTAGAAAATCCCAGTTATTTACCTAACTTTTTAGTTTAGTGGCAAAATAAGGATTCCAAAACGCCTCTTTCATTGTCTTTCAATTGGGAATTTCGGTCTAACTTCTTCGGACTTCTTAAAACAGATTCTAATATTTTTGATTGTTCAGAAAACACGGAGTACCACAGAGCGTTATCTTAACTTATAGTTGTAAAATATCTACGTACAAACAAAATAAAGAACCATGATATGTTTTGTCATCTTCAATAAATAATAATATTGGCAGACAGACCTGTACTTTATTTTCCGAGAGTTGGCGCTTGACAGTCCCGATGTCTGCCACAAGGCCGCGCCAACGCTCGTGGAAAGATATTAAATCCAATCCTTGGTACATTCTATTTATTATGTACATATTCTTTCGAATCGAAAAAGTTTCGAATGCTTTTAGCCGTTGTATCTCCCACGACTGATGTCAATTTTTCCATCGATGCACTATTTATTTTATCAAGAGGACCGATCTTCTCGAGTAGAATACGAGCTTTCTTATCTCCGACTCCTGGTATCAAGTTGATCATTGATTTCTGAACCTTCGACAGATCCGTTTTCGTTTCACGCATGTGTGGGTTTGACGATTGATCTATTGCTTCTTGCTGTGCCTAGGAATAATATAAAAATAAATATTATATTTAGAGTATTAGAGAGCTGATCATGGCTTGGATAGGGCCAATAAAAGGAACATTATGTTCATAAAATAAAATCATTGTATCCAACATAGTTCTCATACGCTACAAATTTTTTAAATTGTGTTACAAATAGAGCTTGAAAAAAAAATTCTGGTATGTACATTCTCAACGTATCCACATGAAGCACGAGAGAGAATAACCATGGAAAATATCATGAGTTACCGGTACGTAAACGTAGGTTTAAAAGCTATTCATAGTCGTCATACATTAACGGCGCATAATCAACGAACTGACGATGGTTAGTGAAACTATTTCTATTATAACGTTTTGAAAATGGATTCGGTCATAATTGGAAGAGTGAGAGTTTGGAGAATATTGAATACAACTGTAATTTCTTGTATTTGTGTTGTTTATTCAGACTAAGAGAAGTTAAGTACTGTAGACAACAACTTCTTTTATTATTAAGCTACTTCTCACCTAATATTGGTTCATATTAACGTTCTTCAACTTTTTTCCTTTTTATAAAAGTGTTTTTGCTTCGAATATGGCCAAATCGACAATGCAGCACATAGCCGTAGACTTCAGTTCATATAATTGACTTTCACATAAATTTGTACTTGTCCTTATATTTTCTCAAACGAGTTTGTGGTAATACTTGCAATATAACTACAAGAGTTTTGTATATCAATTTAACATACCAATGCTATTAACAGTTGAGGTAGCTCTGACTGATTCCCAATCGGTATTACATTCAGATTTAATTCCAAAGTAGCAAATTTCACTAATTCATTATATTTTTCGAGTGTACTTGTATTTCGTTCCACAATTATTACGGTACTCTTCGAATTTTCTCCCAGTAGTTCGAAAATTCTAGATGTATACGCGTCAAGCACAAGCTCAGATTGAGGAATGTAGACGACAGGAGCGGATTTGGAAATGTAGAAATCAATATCCCCGAGTCCATCGATAAAGTAGCCAGCATTTTGATCTGCAAAAGATGGGATAATAATGTAGGTTTGTTTGCTGTGTTTCTATGACTCTAAAATCGATATCACAACATGAATTTCTTGTCACAATATTGAAGAGTACAGCATGGCTGTGTGGGCGATAAAAGTTGAGCAAAACTCAACATTTTCTGCCATCAGACAGCGAAAGTGGCGGAAGCAGTTACTGTTGAGCAGGTTTGTCTTTGAAAGGAACTCTCTAAAAGTTCAGTTTATCAACATTTAAACAATCCCATTTCACAGGTTCAAGTTCGTTTTCAACGAACGTTTTTTAAAATCAACAATTCTGCTGTCAAATTGCTGAATCTTCTCAACTACTCGTATAAATAGAGTAGTAATGATTAGTAGTGTTTCACGATAGCATCTGTAGTAAAAGAATGGTGTCGCGACCCCGCAATGCACCAAGAAATTTGCAGTGCGACAGCAATTTTGAGGTCTGGGAAACAAAGCATTAAACTTGATAATACGTAGCCTATTATTTCTCTATTTCAAGCTGATCTTGAAATATGATGTAGTCAGGTCTATTCTGTGTAGTGGCATGGAGTACATGAATATCCTTACGGCAGTGGTGTCTTTTGTCTAGCACGCTCGTTATTTTAGTGACTTTTACTAGAAAGAGAGCCTTATCGTATCTCTAAGTCCACGTAACGTATAGCTACCCAACTATACGTAGGCCTATCGAGTCAATCCAATTATTGTGTACAGCTGTCATCTTTAGCATGTTATTTTCATATGGACATGGTTTTAGTGTTTTTTTAGGTTATATTACTTACTTTTCAATTCTCTACCCAAGGAAGTACCATTCCACTTGTCATTAATGGCAAGAGTACCGATTGGAACAGTGTGGCCCTTAATATTTTTCTTCATATGTTTAGAAGTAGATGCCATAGTTTAAATAATAATATGGCATTAAAAGAACTTCATCAAATTTTTTGACACATCTGTCAAACTAGGCCTACTTGCCGCCTTCATCACATGCTACAGGGATATTCTGACGCGACTCAGTTGGGCGTTACCATAGCAACGCGGAAATGTTCTAGGGTGCGCTAGTGATCCACTGAGTGTTATTGGAGTACCACTACCTCGGCAAAATACACCAGTACTGTGCGGCACTCAGTTGGCTGCCATCGCCGTTCGGAGTTAAATTCTACAGCTGCGGTCAGTGTTGTCAATTTCTCTCGGAGTAAAATAATGTTCATTAACAGTGTTCTTTCGTATTTTTATCACTTATAATGTGTGTATTATTATCAAGTTGATTATAGGATAATAATTTATGATGATATTATTAGGCTTTGGCAACGGTGTAAACGTCATCCTTAATTTTGGAGCATGTAGGCTGGCCCTAGGCCTCTAATTGAGCTATTTCTCTGTGAAAGTATTCGGTAATTTTTTTAGTGTGTACGCATTGAACGACCCTAAAGCGATAGCTTAGGTAAGATAATGTTAGTGACAGTGCTATACATGATAAGTTGCCACATTCGTGAAACGTGACAGCAGTGAAATAATCTAGACCAACAGGTAGGCCTAGGCCTATTTTTTGACAGCTTAGGCTAGGGGATGTTGAATTTTTGTTGAAAAAATATTTTTGAATTTTTGAAAAAATATAATTCTACAATGGTTGAAATGGCTGGCGTCGGTTATGGCCGGTCTGGAGTGTTGGAAACGCACGTACGAGGGCAGTGGTATCGAGTTTTCGTATCTTTAGAAGACGATTATCTGAGCATAAGCTTGGACGAAAGTTACGAAAACACAACAACCTTAAACGGCACGTTGAACAATAACAATAACAACAATAACAATGTCGATACGGGCACTGGCCTAATGGATGCTGTAGATGTTCCAGAATCTGTAGCTAATCAAAAGAGACTTGTGCGTGTAGTGAAATCCGATAATAACGGCTTAGGTATATCGATAAAAGGTGGTAAAGAAAATAAGATGCCGATACTCATTTCCAAGATATTCAAAGGGATGGCGGCCGACCAAACGGAACAGCTTTATGTTGGTGATGCGATATTATCAGTGAACGGAGAAGACCTAAGAGAGGCAACACACGACGAAGCTGTAAAAGCGTTGAAACGAGCTGGGAAAGTTGTTGAGCTTGAAGGTGAGAAAGAAAACATTAACTCTGAAAAATTACTAACTAGGTTTAAAATAGGACTATTGTAGCAAATTCAGCTGAGAATATTTGGTCATGTATATATTAGGATCTATCAATGGAATGTGTGAAAAAGAGAGGGATGATTGTGGTACGGTACTAATACTCTGCTTTGTCCCCCTAACAACAGAATATACCGTAACTGAATAAGTACCATACCATATCTATATCATACATTTACTATACCTACATGCTGCTGTGCTGCTACAACTTGGGTAGCGTGTTTTGTTTTGAATGTGTCAAAATATATTGGGGCGATCTACTGTACATACCATTATACGAAAACGCAGCGATTCAACAATTGAGTCTGTTGTCAGTGTGTTGAATTATTCTGTAGACCAAATATCGTACGGTAGGCCTACGCCTATTTAAATTATTTGCTTTTTTTGTGGACGTGCAACACATCAAGCGATACACTACCATTACGTCGCAAATGTAAAAAATATATTATTGGGGAACACGTTTGAATTATTCAACATTGAAAAGGATATCTTCGAATCAGTAGGATTTAGAATAGGCATATATATATATATATATATATATATATATATATATATATATATATATTTTTTTTTCCCCCGGATTTCTAGGCCTATAATTCGAACATGTTGGATGTAAGTTGTTTCCACAAAAGTAGAATGTCGTCTACCGGTACCAGAAAAAATGATTGTAAACACGTCGGTAATTACGTAATCTTGCTGCAGGTTTAGGCTTTTCCCGATTTTGAAAGTTGTAGTTGCGTTTTCTTAACGTAAGCCTCGTCATGAAAAATCATGACACCCTAAGAATATCACAGCTATACAAATGTAAGGGTGCTATTTGTATTAATAATTTGTTATGTTGGTGGACGATCTTCTTCCTTAGTGGATGAGGCCTGCAAGTAGTAAGAAAACTTAGTAGGCCTAGTTCAACCGTAGATTAAGGAGGTTATAAAACTTCATTACTGTGTGGTTCAACCATGTAGCCTAGTTTGTAATAAGGTCTTTTATTTTTAAAAAAATAGTCGAAATGGTCCATCCGAGAACGAAGCCGTACTGACTTCAAAAAAAAAATGTTGACACCTCAGTGGTTCTAATTTTTATATTAATCCCACTTCATTAAACAGTGAAGTGTCATTAAATTGACGATCTTTCTGTCTTGGACCGAATTATTTAGGCGTGTTAGCGTGAAGTGTAGCCATCATAAAGCCACTTTGTTCTACCGTTAGGTTGGCTGCATCTTCACTGTATGGGATGCTATAAATATTCATGTTGGGGGAGTGCATGCATCTCTTGTGACGACTCGAACCAGCCGATCGTCAGTGTTAGGGCGTAGGAGGGGACGTGCGGTGAAACCGTCAGAGGGCGTGCTCGTTCAAGACGACGAAGAACAAGGTCTAGTTTCAGGGATGGACGATGTATTATAATGTGATATCTTGACTCGGAATCCACGGCACAAAAAACACACACCCCTAAGGGCTATAAACGAGACGAGGGTGGAACCTCACGGACACTTTTCTTCATTCGTTGAACTATTGGTTGTATCAGGTACGGTGATTTTATTCGGTCGGAGGTTTATGATGCGTGCAATCCCATACGACCGAGTTTTCCTATAGGGAAGTCGAGTTAGCGAAATCTCATTTGTTCTCGTAACTAACTTTTGACTGGTGTGGAATACCAAAATACTTGTTTGGTAACAACACAATTTTGCTTTGTGCCGGTTTAACCAACGTTTTAATCTGAGGAATAGCGTTAAACCGAGGATGAACAACTTTAACCCCCAGGTTTGAGATAAACCTTGGATTAAATGTTTGGTATACCGGGTAACTACTTCACTTCACTTACAAGACATGTGATTTTCGTATGAACATATTTTCTTATTTTAAATTACTATATTTGATTTAACGACGCATTGTAAATATTGACCAAGATCTATTGGCGTCGGTGAATGATTAATTCACCGTTGATATCACCGATGATAATTCATGGGACGAAGAGATGAAACGCTATTTTATGAAGGGTATCGTAGTGGGAAGGAAAGTGGAGATAATGATAGGTCTATCTAGTTTTCTCTACAATTAGGGAAATAAATATCGTTATTATTCATCAAATCTATTTTCAGGGTTGTGATGTCCTTTAACACAGCTCAACTTGAACTATTGAATATGGAAGACCTAATTAATTTGGTTCTGATTAGTGTGTCCATCAACTCGTCATAACTTGTTGACTCGTCTCATTTACCCGAATTATCAAGTTGTTACAACCAGTAGATGAGAACTAGAATAATTGGTTGAAGGTGGCACCCCCCACCCTTCCCCACCTACCCCTCTCGGGGTACCTTCCTTGGCTCGGCAGATTGTACTGCTTTTCGTTTTCACGTCGTTTCTTCGTAAATTGAATCACCATCAATATAGATATAGACACAGTGTCTTCCCCCTCACCCCTCGTCTATATCCACAGCCTTCTTGCGTGTGCGAAAGTCAACTTGGAACTTTCTGTGTCGGAACTTGTGTCCCGAAGCTGGCGAAAACTTTGCAATTTAATTGCATAAATCTTAAAAATGTCTCAGCGTGAAGAGAGAGAGAGAGATGGAGAGAGATTATAGAGAGCGGGAGAGATAACGATAGAGAGAGCGAGAAAGAGAAGAGTTTGGTACACGGATTTAATGTTTTGTGATTCGATCTATCGATTCCAAGTTGAAAGTTTCACAATAAATTTAAAATAAAGGATCCGTATATCCAGTATAGCTATACTCATCGTGTCAATGTTATATGGACTCATATTGATAGACTCTTGATTTTGTTTGCTAATTTTTGTATGTCAGTACTTTTTGAGGTGGGGTTGTTGTCGTTTTAAGTCGGGTATGGGATTTGTAAACATCATTCATCTATCGCTCATTCGTATCCCCAAATAACCTAGCTGTTGGTGGGGTCGTTAAGCATTCAATAATCTCATCATCACTCTGCCAGGATTGATCACATTGATCGTCCCGATCGACCGTCTTCCCTATCATGTAGCATTAGCGATATGGAGTTTCGATCCACACACACGCACTGGTGTTGGGTACACAGCTTAAAATGCAATTTTTATTCCTGTTTGTGAAACATCTTCGCTCGAAAGATTTCTCCGTCCAAAAGTAAACAAGTCCCCCGTTACGTTGAGCTCCTGTAGGAGTCACAGGAATAATAATATCACGTGTTTCTGGAACGGAAGAAGGATGAAGATTGGTTTAGTCTAGTAAAGACGTGATTACGTACATACAGGCTCCCAAGATTGTGGCCTTTGATTCCCCCCAAAACCCTCTGGTTCAGCCCCTCCTGTCTGGATACTTATATATAGGGAATAAAGAAGGGCTGGAATGGTATACCACGCGAAAAGAAAATGAAACGCAATGTTTGCTCTTTTAAAAGATAGAAGGAAAAAAAAGGAAATTTCGGAGAGAAAAAAAAACGGGGTAAATTTAACCTTTGAAACTATTGTTACGGGTTTCTTTAGTGCCTGTGTGGTAGGCTACCCTCAATACGTGACCATTATACAATACGAGATAAGTTATTGGAGAATAACGATTCCGTTTTTTTTTTATCCGTTTGTTGGTGCTAGGTATTGAAAACTACTATTGCATGTATTTCACGATCCGACTGTTTGCAGATATGCCTTTGCCCGGGGCTCGAATCCGGTTCTTCGAGATCGAATATATATATATATCATATATCATCGACGAAAATAAATATATACATATTTTATGATAGAAATTCATAAGCAATTTCCTGTGATGTTTATTTTGTTTACTTGTTTTTTGTGGATCTTGATCGAACTAGCGATGATTGTTTACTGAGAAGGGTGGACTACAGTGGCTAGCACGCTGAATCGGCATTCAGAGGATCGGGGTTCGATTCCCGCCATGATCGACCATCATCCGGGAGGCGAGGGGAATTTCGAACCCAGTTCGATCCTTACCGCCGACCATCTTTACAGGAGTTTTTCATGGTTTCCCTCTGTAATCTAGGCTAATGCCGGGATGGTTTCTACAAAAAGTCGGCCATGACCGTTTCCTTTCCACTATCCTTCCCATTACCCAAGAACCTTCATCTCATCATCTCATTAATCATCCATCCGACGCCATTAGATCTGCGCTATCATAACAGTGCGTCGTTAAACCCAATATATATATATATATATATATATATATATATATATATATATAAAAAAATCATCCAGGATCCTTACTACGACTGCCATTTGAAATAACTCGAATCGTATTTGAATTTTGAATAGGCCTATTGAGTGTAATACACGACGGTTTCAACTGTGCTATACTCGATAAGGAAAAGTAATTTTCCATTATTCAGCTCAACCGTTTAGAAACAACACAACATGTTTTAACCCCCCCCCCCCCCCCTCTCTAAAACAACGCGACAAACCAGCGCACATTTCACTTAACTTCCGATCGCCCGCTCTCCCTATCCATTACCACTACCGTCCGGACGTTCCGAGACTTCAACATAGGCCTACTATCTATCTCTTTTGCCTGAAATATCTCAGCTTCCGAACGCCCGTCTCCTTTATCCATTATCACTACCGTCCGGACGTTCCGAACCTTCACCGTACTATTCAGTTCTTGGAAAACCGCCGCTGCGTAAAGATAATGTATGCATGATAATTGCCTATCCTGTAGGATGATGTGGGAGCGAGAGGAAGAGAACAACTTGGTGGTAATTGTTCCAATAAACCGACTGATGGAACCGGGAACAGTCCTTGCCAATGAGAGCAACTGTTGTACGTTGGAAATGTAGATACTTGTACCATGGAAGATGGAGGTGTGAAACACCCGCGCGATAGTGGTGTAGGATAGGGGGAACGGTCGCTCGGAACCTTGATCATCCGAGGATAGAACTTGGTAATTAATTATAAATGTGTGGAAGATGGAAGCTGATGGGCCTATTTTATGTAGCTTGGAAGTTGCTTGACATAATTCTGTGCGAAGTAAAGCGTGAAGCAAGCATTCGATAGTATAATAGTATGCATAATTTACTCACAAATATATATATATATATAGGCATATATAGGCCTGTATAACTTCTAATTATAACGGTGGTGTTGTTGTTGTTGTTGCGCACTACTTGAACCAACCTGAACCCAATCTAACTAATTTAGTGAGCCTAACCTAAACTAACTAATGTAACCAAACAAACAACCAAAACTAATTTAATCTGCAATTTAAAACCTATATACCTGTACGGTGAGCCCAATACTATCTTGAAACCTATACCTTCATTGTGTTTCATTTAAAATAATCAATATGGGGTGGTAAGATCGCCCTTGTTGTGCCCCGTCCAAACGAACCTACTTTCACCCATATAGCCTTGATTAGAGAACAATGATTTTGTATCGAGTTGCGATGCAAAAAAATGAAAAATCCAATTACGTAATGATTGAATGTCCCCTGTGTGATCTCTACCGCCGTGGAAAGATCCTACAGGCCTTGGACGCTAATTCGTGACCCACGGCCTTCGCGATCAAATTGTTCACCGCCATGGAGAGACATCGAAACCAGACTCTTTTGTCATAAAAAGTTTGAATGACGTCACAGTTGGCAAATTGATCAGTCTCACTCAATTGTTGGAGTAAATATTGTCGTGATGATGTTGATGTGCTAATGAGGATGTTTAACTAACAAAATACACAGATCATGATGTAAATATATATGGACACTACTTTATCACTTTCAACTCTCAACACATACATTTATTAGACGAGCTTTAGCGAGGATTCAATTTGACATAATGATTTTTTTTGTCGGTTCTCCACAGGTCAAACGGCTACAGCTATCAACTTCAAACTTTTTTCAATATGGTTCCTCATCTAACTTAGATCTGTATAGTTTTGTGTCATTATCGGGTCGTAACTATATTTTTATGAATTTCAGAAATTTCAAAAATACCCATTAGAAGAATATCACAGCGGAAAAAAAAGAAAATATTTTTATTTCCCAGACAAATGAAATTTTGCGTGAAGTTGAATTACATTTTGATACACATTTTTGGAAATTTTCAGCTTGATCGGGTCAGCCATTTTGAAAGAAAAAAACATAAAATGTGTTGCACTCGAAGCAATTTGTACCCATACTATTACTATCCGCTCGTCTAACAACGCATATATGGCGTTTTCCTAGTTATGTAAGTTCTATTTTTAAAACATGTTCGTGTTGTGACATATCTGTTGTTGGGGCGTTAAGGGGAGCTTACCCCACGTGACATTCTCAGTGTCAGCGTAACATATAAACTATTTTAATGTATTTTGCACCGGCACATGTAGCGCAATGGTTAACGCGCCCGCTTCAGCGGAATTTCGGACCCGGTTCGATCCCAGCCGCCGACCAACCTCACAGTTTTTTCGTGGTTTTCCTCTGCAGTCTATGCCAATGCCGGGATGGTTCCTCAATATAGGCCAGGACCACTTCGTTCTTACTATCCTTCCCATTACTAAGTCTTTTGAAACCTCCATCTCATCATCTCATTAATCATCCATTCGACGTGAATAGATCTTCGCTATCATTACAGTGCGTCGTTAAACCCAATATAAAAAATCAAGTGCATTTTGTTTGTATATTGAATGTATTTCCGTTTGAATGTAGGCCTATTGCATAGCTTTAATAATATTAACTCTATTTTAATAATAGAATTGACTCCACATCTATCCGCACTTGCCTGTCATCATATACTCTCCATACATGCAAGAACAATAATGAGCGATGACATCTGATCCTACCACGCGCTGTCAGAGCCCTCCTGTCTATTAGCCTATTTAACCTCCTCCCCCACCTCCCCTCACCACAATACACCCATTAAACCCTTGTAATTATCTCTGGACTCGGCTGGACGACGGGATCACCGTGTTCTGGTCCAGGAGAGACAGAGGTGGGAGGGGGGGGGGGGGGGTCGTGTTACGCATTACCATGTTATTGTGCCGAGTTGGGCGGCTGTCTTTGTACGCACGAACAAAGGTCACTATACGCACGACACGTACGCGTGAGATGAAATCTGCACGAGAGGTCAATGTGCGTGAGGGGTGGACAGTTTTAATTGTGCGTGTAAACATGCGTGGCACCAGGGACTGTTGAAATGCTGTATGTATTTCATGTATAGGTTTAACGACGCACTGTACTAATGGTGGTATGATATATTGGTTTCGGTGAATGATATATGAGATGATGGGATGAGAGGTTATTTTATTAGTGGTTTTTGGATAGTGCGGGAATGAATCGGTCGTGGTAAGGAACCATCTTATAGTATTGACCTGAACGACAGAGGTAAACCACGAATAACCTCTGTCAGGATGGTCGACCATGACGGGAATCGACCCCCGGTCTGCTGAATGACGGCACATTCATTATACAACACATTCACTGTAACAATATATACTTTATAAGTATAACAAAATATTTCCAGTAAATTAACCAAATAAAAAATATATTTGTAACATTCATAGAAAAAAAAAATAAAAATAACTATTCAAGTATACCGGTACCGTATCTATATCTTTATGTGAGTATTACTTTGGAATGGTATAAGATCGCCCTTGTGGTGCCCCGTTCAAACGATCCCAAACTTTCATCCTTTGCCTTTATAAGGAAACAATGTCTTAGTGTCGAGTTTTCGATGTTGATGAAAAGGAATAATATCTTCTGTGACGGCAAGATCCTCGGGCTGAGACCAAGCGCAGGGTGTGGCCCGACTCTGATTTAATTGTCACCAATCAAATTCATGAGAATGCAAGTTGAACTTCATCCGAATCTTCTCGCCGAGTCCGAACGACTCGACCAATTAAAAACTAGTTTCTGTAATTGGTGTATTATTGTTCTGGGCTTAGTGAAGACAGTCTGCGGGGCGAGGGTCTACTAGAGACAATACACGGCCATCTAACGCAGACACCGCTAGCAGAAGGCGTGTTGGAAGCCGATGAAAATGAATACGAAACTGTTAAGATGTCTCCACACTCCGTAGTGCAAAAAGTGCCCGCTAGGGTATTTCACAGATACAATTGATCATACAATTTGAACAGTGGAAGATATATATAAAATTAACAAATATATCATCTGATGCAGACAATAGGCCTAACGACACCGATTTTAGAACAAAGGTGGAAAGATCACTTGTATGTAACAGTAACACTCTATGTTTTTGCCATCGATTTTCACCTCAAGCGTATCGTTACATTCAATCAAATAACATGTAACAAATGGTAAATGTTTTATGGATCGACAGTATTTTTTAAGGTACCGGTACCGTACTTCTGTGAATGTTGTGAAGCAGTTTCAGTACAATATGTTCAGACAGAAAGCCAACACTACGATCGTGTACTTTGTTACGTAAACACTAGAAATGTTCAAACATACTGGAAGCTGAACCTGAAATATGAAAACTGAGAAATTGTATTTCATATCTTCTTTATCTGCGTTATTAGAAAATCCTGAACAAATAAGTGAAATCAATATAATATTTATACGATATTCTCCATTTCACCAAATTTTTCAAGTTGACATTTATTCTGTATAGGTAGGCTTTTCTGTATTTAAGCAATATAATGTAACGCATGTCCAAGTTTAAATTGACATTATCTGTTTAAAAATATTCATTTTACTCATTTACATTCACAAGCGATGAATAAAATCTACAGAAATGCATCTCGTAGATTTAATCAACTGTGAAAGATTGTAATTTCCAAATATATGAAGTATAAAGTGTAATAAATCACAGTTTTTGTTGAAGAAAGATGGCATGTTTGTCAGCTAGGTTACCATAGCAACTAGCAAAGTTGGGGACAAACAAACATAGTTGTGATTGGAGAACACATTTCTTAGACATTGTTGTCCACTTATAGGCCTATGTGACGTCACGTTTAAGAAGTATATGTCTAGTTTGTGTTGGCTGAAACAGCAAGTAATGGAACGTAATGGTTAGTGTAGGCCTAATATCTTTATAATTTGTTTACCTGGTAGCCATCTTTGATGTTTATAACGCAATAAATCAGTCAAACAGCTTTTTACATTAGTAAAGCTATATTTTATCTAAAACAAGAAGTATTAAAAAATACAAGAACATGGAAAATCTTCGCGCTGCAGTTCCATTAAAGGACATCACAGCACTGGAATTAGATTTTAACGAATTATGACGATATTTATTTCCTCAATTTTAGAGAAAACTAGAAAACTAGAATTCTTCATCTTAATTTCAGAAATTATATTTATTTTGGTCCTCCAGCGACCATGAGCATTACCGATTCTGTATAGAAACGTAAACAGAATCGAGTGATGTCTACGTCACGAATCAGAAGAAGGGCCAGGTCCTCGAGTACAAATAAATAATAATTTCTAAAATTGCGATGGTTATTTCTAGTTTTCTCTAAAATTAGGGGAATGCACGTCGTCATTATTCGTTAAAATCTAGTTTCAGGGTTGTAATGTCTTCATTTTATGTCTCTATAATGTCTTTCATGTCTTTTGATGTCTTTAATTTATCCTCATAGTGAAAGATACCTCTCAAATGACATGAACAATTTCTTCAAATTTGTGTCTGACTTTGAATTGTATATTAATTGTGACGTATCTTCTGACAAGATATTTCGTGAGCAAGTTGGCATTACTTAGTCTTCGTCGTGTGCATGCACATGCATAATGTGGTAGAAGATATAAGCTGCAGGTGTTACCTCTAAAACAGGGGTGGCAACCTGATGGAAATACTAATTTAATGTCGTTTCGGCGCCAACTTCTCCCCGCGATGTTGATGGCTGAATGTCTTGACAGTTTCACAAACAAGTTGTTGTTTTTATTGAGTTTTCTAACTGTAGTTTACAGTTTTAATGCTGTAGTTTCATCAGGTTTATTTTGCGTTTGACTGCTACATGATGTGCCCTCGTTGGCCAGGATTCTTCCTGCAAGTCGGTTTTTAGTTGGAATTAAAAACAATAGTTGAAAAGCACAACATTCGTGTAGATATCTCCGTTTCTGTAGTGAAGTTTGAAAAATCTCTACCAGAACCCTGCGCTCGAGAATCAGAAAATCCGTAATTTGAATTCATACATTCAAAATGACTATACTCCTTAAATTTTGAATAATTATCTCAGAATTATTAGTTAATTCCCCCACATAACTTAGCTGTTGATGGGGTCTTTGAGCATCACCATAAATGTCGTAAGGTTGAGAAGAAAATGAAAAATGATTTCGTCAAATATCGTATAGATTTTTTTTTGTATTTTGACCCAATTTATAGAACTGTCCATGTATTCAATCTGTTGGTTTTCAAAATTTTCATGAGATGATCATAAATATTTCTGTACTGTCTCACTTGCCCGATCTGTCTGGGACTCGAACCCGGATCTTCAGCTGATGTTGACCCATATATATTCTTAACACCGGCTGTCAAACGCAGATGCGCTTTACTTTCCATGACATATATCTACCGGGAATAAAAACGAGAAATGCTTATTTTATGTTAATTCTCAACATTATACCAGCTTAACTCACAAGCCGTGTGTTTTTCCCGTGACGTAAAAACTCGTAAACTTTTCCCCGCTAACCCTTTCCTCCTCCCCTCCCACCCCTCTTCAGTCTATCTCGTTGATTTTGTAAATTCGTATCCCATCTAAATCCCCGTATAAATGTGAAAATCCCTTCAGCTTATTCCGCGGCTTGGCGATATTTCCATATTTCTGATGGTTTTGTTTAGTTGTGTGGGAAAAGTCGGCCACTCGACTTGTACACTAATATTACGACAACACTTGGCTATATCGTGACGTCACAGTCGGTAGAAACGAGTCGATCTAGTAGTTCTCAAGCTCGATCTCTTCAGATACTAAAGTTTGTGCGGATTGGCTACTCGTCGGACCGGAAGTAGAGCTCTTTTATATTGGTTTTAGGTTAGATTGAATACGTTCAGGATATTTGTTTGTTAGGTTAGGTTAGTTTGGATATAGGTGATATTAATTAAATCAGTTAGATTGGGTTTAGGGATGGTTTAGGCTGGGCGCAACTAAACCAACAACATGTGCATGGTCTATGTAACACGGTCTATGATGACATAGACCGATGGTCCGATGCATAGCTGCTACCAAGTTTGTGGCGTCGGCCGTGTATCACAAGCTACACAAGCTATTACAATTAAGGTTTGCTTCACGACCCCACCAACAGCCACGTTATTCGAGGGGGAGGGTACGAATGTGCACATGATATTGATAATAAAGTGATGATAAGTGAAAAGACATTCACAAAAACCTATGCCTTATGTAGGACTCGAACCTACTCTCAACGGTGACTTCAGTTTATAAAGTGGTCACCTGATAGACTTAGCTATGGAGGGTGGCGAAAAACACTGATCGTATATAGAAACTTACTTCAGCCTTACTGTACAGTCTCCCCCTTACCCTCCCACCCCTCCCACCCTCTCACTCTCGTTTTATTTTCCACGCGAGATTTTCCAAACGAGAGAGGCTCTTGATTATCTCGTGGTAAGATCGAGCCCAGCCACTCTACTGGAGCCCGATCGACCGTTCCCCTTACGCGTCAGTGTGACGGACGGGTGTGTTGAAGTGGATGAGGGTGAAGGGTCTGTGGTTCGATCCTCGGTGGAGGACGTGTGTTGTAAAACAGTCTAGTAAGCAAGGCTGTGGTATGTGCTCCCCCCCCCCCTCCACGTGTCCCCGGCGACCTCTGCGTGCTAATTAGTGACAAAGTTAAATCAATGAAGGAGGCATCGTGAGATGAGCACGAATATGTCACATTAATTGGATGAGCGTAATTGAAGGCTCTTTTTTAATGTACTTGGAAGTAAGTGTTCGTAACTGTGACACTTTCGTGTGTTTTTTGATAGTTGAAACGGAGAAGCCAATTAACTTGAAATGTCTCTCCAATAGAGTCGGTTATAGTCTAGGATTCCAGAATAGAACTATTTTTTTTTTTTAAGGTAAATTGGGTGTAATTAGCTTTGAGAAGAGTAATGAAGACGTTTCGAATTACACATTTTAAATATAAAACAGTAAAAGTTACACTATTTTTCTCTGAAATTGAAAAAAAAAAAAAAAAAAAAAACATTCAATATTTACCTGAAAATTTGTTCAATATTTTCTTAAATGAATAGTCAGTTATGATTAATTTTTCAATTGGTTGAATTAATTTAGTTGTTTTCCAGAGAAAAATATCCTGGAATTTTGACTTTCCGTGTTGGCTTGCCGCGTTTTCCTGGTAATTTGGTTCCTCTTTTGAAATCGTAACTAGAAGGAACACTAAAGATTTTGTGACTCATGAAACTTGGACCAGGTTTACAAGATGCCGATCAATGTCAATCAACTTTCTGATTATCTGAGTCAGTTGAAACGTGACGAATCTCAATCCGCGCATGCGCTTCAAGGGAAAACAACGAAACGAATTGAGTACACTTACGACCAATTATTTACATAAATCTTATTAAATTTCCCAAATTATACAGTCAATATAACCAAAGTACACTGGCGGCCACATAAAGTGGTCGATCAAACACATTAAAATGTGCCCTGAAGATAATATACTGACATTATACGTACTAAAACCATAGATTAAGGAGGTTCATCACTCGATGCTCAAACTAGCATACAATGTACGCTATTACTCCTCGTATAGTGTACGAAAAAACTTACAGTAAAATTTCCATAGGTTATATTATTTGAAATTTCGGAAAAAAATCCTATGTGATAGGAAGTTAGTTAGTGGTATTCCATGCATGCATCCATCATACAGTCTATGAAACAAAATAGCCGTAAATTACGCCAATATATTTTTTTTAAATTCACATTTCAGATAACAAATTGTGCCCTGAAGTGTAGGCCTACTTGTATTGTGTGATGATGGGAAGAGTGGACTTGGTTTTTGCGAGGCTGATTCGAGTTGTAGGGCCTGTACTTGAAGAATGTCTGAATCATGTTTATTTCGGTTGTAATCGGCGCCGAGAAGAGCGCCTCCCACTCACATCGTTTAGCACTTGTTGAGAGTCAAGGAGCATGGATATTGCCAAGGAGTGATTAGGGGTCATTAGTGACTTGGATCGCAGCCCGGGTCACGACAAACTGGACAATTTGCATAGTATTTTTTTTTCATCAGCATCGAAATCCTGATATAATACAAATTGTTTCTCGATTAAGAGTCCGTGGGAGTCGATTTAGCGAAATATCATTTTTTTTTAAGAGAAATTACGAGAAATATAAAAATCACGAATAATGAAAAAAATATCAACAGTGTAATATAATCATATAGTAATATAATATCAACATTCGTGTTTTTGGTTCACTGTCAAGTGGGTATAATATCAACATTCGTGTGTTTGGTACTGTTAGTACCAATGCTGGTAATGTCCGGATAGGCCTATATCACAAAAACGGTTTATAAATTACTTATGTGTTCTGGATTTTTTGAAACTGAAATACTTTTATCCGCGGCCTGGAAGTATGGTCATGACAGCACAGTCCTGGTGTCAAAATTCATTGTTCCTAATTCAAAATAATCAAAATAGGGTGGCAAGATCGCCCTTGTGGTGCTCCGTCCAAACGATACTCTACTTTCATCCATCTATCACGTTTCGATGTTGTTATTCAAGATGGAATGAATTATATAATTAAACTCGAAACCTTGCATTAGAGTTTCAGAAATGGTCTTCACTCAGTAAAAACATGAGGATAAACGCAGCATAAAGGTTTATTATGCAAACACATTCACATTTAACCGAGCTAGGCTTATAAACCGTGATCATTGCAGTGTCGACACATCCGTTCGTTATCACGTCACTCATAGGAGAGACGGTCGCTCGTAACCACCAACATTCACCTCATACAAGCTTGTTTTATATCTAATAGTTGCTTAGGGAAATCATTGGCTGTACGAACAATCCAGATTCAACGTACCCCCTTGCGAACCCGAATAGCGCCATCCAATTGGTTGAAATACCCATTTTCACGGACGAATAGACGTCTATGCCCATGTCGAGCCCTGTGATTGGTGGAAACGTTTCGTTCGCTATACTTCAATACGGATCATGAAACGGATGAATAGCTATAGCATGGGTATGTGTGCATATACAAACAAATTGAGATTTCTTTTTATTTCGATGGTCTTCTATGGACATACTGTCCTATCTATGGAAATGGTTTAACCGTCGTTGTGCGTTGAATCATTTAATCGAGTTGTACGCATTAGTTTTGTGTTGTAAGCCTTTTGGCCTGCATTTCTAGTTATACACACTGTGAGATAATTCTGTTATTATTCTGTACGATTATAGGCCAGTCAGTGCTATATGTACGGTCGATAAAGTAGTTCTCAATAGTGTCGAGTCGATAAAGTATACGCTTCTGGCTGTATTTATATCTCCCATTTCAAATTTTTAAATATTTGAGATTTTTTTGTAAGCCATTCCGAAACATTTTTGTTTTTACGAACATTGAAATTGGATACAAAATCATTGTTCCCCAATTGAGGCTATGGATGAAAGATAGGATCGTTTGAAAGGGCACCACAAGGACGATCTTATCACCCCAAAAAATAATTAAAAATAAGATGACTCATTTAACAAACAATAAATCTGAATAAATCTGAATATAAATTGGAGAACCAAATAATATTCGTATTCATACACTGTACAGCGTCACTTTTAGGGTGACTGTTTTGTTGATGAATTCTGTAATACTGCACTTTATAAATGAATCGAATTCAATATGTATTCTCAAATGCAACCCCTTATTTGATAATCGATTACAGTAGTTAGTGGTTAATAAATCGTGTATTTCACAAGTTTGGTTTCTATACTTTATAAAACGAATTCAAATGATAATATATAATGAGTTATATTATTCGCTTTTTTAGTTTTACTTCTCGTCCTTAATTCGATGATTCATATGGTTGTACGTATTCTCCCGACTTCGCTAGTTTTTATACATTTATAGTTTGTGATTTATATCATTTCTCGACTCTAGATATATAATAACATAGTGGGATGAACATGCAACAAACCATGCGAGAAAACTAGATAAATGGTAAAACAATTCATTTAAAATATTCAGTTTGGCATTTCTGTGGTGTTTTGGATAAACCCACCCATTCACCTTTGACCTAGATACTGACCGACCTAGCTGACCGCACGATGGAAACTGGACGGTAATACGAAATTTACATATAAATATACGGTGCACTTCTCAAATAACCGAATCGATCTATACCTCCAGGGGTGGACTGGGGTACACGGTGTGAGAGAACTTTTCTACGAATAAGTTTTTAAATGGGACTAGAAACAATAGTCGAAAAATCACAAGATTAGTCTAGATATTTTCGTTACTGTTATCAAATTGGAAAAAAAAACAGTTCAGTGCTCGAGACAACATTTAATGAGTACAATATTAAAAAAAAAAAAATGCGTCCGGATTCGAACCATGGACCCCGAGCATGAGATGGAGCGATACTAACAATAGCACCACAGCGACATATACTCTGTATACTGCTACTTTACTATATCGTAGCACGGGTCGGTAACTGAGTCATGACGTTACAAATCTTCGCGTTTCTATTGGTCACTTTCTCTCATAAAAACTGACTCGCAGAAAAATTTTCGCGAGCGGGGTATATTAGTTATTTTTTTCCCCAGCGAAGATGAGCTAATTGAAGTATAAGGAAAATTGTACACAATGCTGAAAATCACTAGAACCTGAAACTAAAACAAGCTGAACATGTATAAACAATCAATCTAATCCGAAATAATTTATTTTTCAAAATAATAATTGTACAATACACATCGTGTATAGTGGACACTTGATTATATTGGTCCCTCAAGCAGTCTCTTGGCCAACGATAATCCCGCTGTGGTGGAGGTGGTGGGGGGGGGGATTATAGTGTCTCGGGGATTGAGATGACGGACCAATCATGATTACTAACTTCCCCCCTCCCTCTCCCCCCACCCCTACTGTGATCAAGATATAGCTCATTCATCTTTTCCATCTATTAAGATCACTCAGGCGTATCATATTCATGCTGGAATAGTATTTGATTGGATTTACGGTGCGATTTATTTTTGATAATAATGGTGGAGGTGCCGTGTTTTTATTTTCTCGAATTTCATTTTTTCTACTTCATTAACTGGCGAACGGATTGGAATGCATTATTTATATATGTATAGGGTTATATATATAGTTATATATAATATATATATATATATATATATATATATATATATAAGTTATACATATATATTTAGTCAAATAACCTTTTGACCTAGATTTTCATCTAAGTCGTCGACATCATAATATACCAAAATCGTCGTTATACAGTGCGTCGTTAAACTATATCAAGGAAATAAATTGAATGTCTATATCAAGAGCTCTATCGTTACATCTTCCTCATCTTACCTGAATGGTACCTCTCTCTCTCTCTCTCTCGCGCTCTCTCTCTCTCGCTCTCTCTAATCTTAATGCACTTATTTCTTTTCTCCCCGTCTCCTATTCACCACTCTCTGCCACCTGTGTGTTCTCTCACCCGTTCGACCCGGCTTGGAGCCACGACGTTCAGCTGTTGCTGCCACCCTGCAGGGGTATACACTTGCTGCCACACATCTCGCTCCGGACACGAGCTCTGTTCCGACATCACTGTGAAAACCGAACTAAAAGAAACAGGTGTACACTTTGAAAAAAAAATCGCGGAAAACAAGGAAAAAAATTACCAGAAATTGAAAAAATCACGAAAAATGGAAAAAAAAGAAAAATCGAGAAAATCTCGAAAAACCACATAAAAAGAAAAATAGTAAAAATCCCAAAAATCGAAAAATCAAAATATCAGAGAAAAAATGGAAAAATCACGAGAAATCCAAAAAATCACGAGTAATAAAAAAATCGAGAAAATCGAGAAAAATCACAGAAATAAAATAGAAAATCTTTTTTTTTTGTAAATCAAGACGGTTATACTGATATAGCCTAGGATTTCGAATATTCAGGCGTAAAATGAACTCTATGTCGACGCGCCTCTGACCATTAGTTTCCGAATATTTTTACTCTCAAAATGTGTCAAACGTTTGTCCCCGTGATAACGTACACATACCTCTGTAGTAGAAGTGTCGTGTTAGTTGAGCCGTTTGACGAGTGGAGCGCTAAACAAGTGATCAGTGCCAGCTCGATCTAATCGGCGTGTGCAATGAGGCAGCTGTCATACTGGCCGTGTTTCACTTGATTATGTTGGCAGGCCATCATCACGCGGTCCGTCACTCAGGTCAACGCCAATCGGGGATAAACACCGTGATATACTACATTGTTTTCTTCTCCCAAGTTTATCATTATTCTTTAATAACATCGAAACTTGATACACAGTCATTATTCCTCAATTAAGGCTATGGATGAGAGGTAGGATCGTTTGGACGGGGCACCACAAGGGCGATATTTCCATCCAATTTTATAATTTTATACATATATATAAAAGTTGATTTGAGTTTTTTTATTTAAATGATTCCATGTTATGTTAATATATATTGTTATATTGAGTCCAACACAGAGAAGTTCTCTATGAGTCCAAGTAGCAGGTGTTTTGTAATCAAAATATTTGTAGTAAAGTTTTCTCTCCCTCTAAATTCTAATCCAAGCGTATTATGTATTTATACAGGAGCCTAGTCGATCTGTGAATTATTAGTCCTTGATTAATTGGATCGTGTAGATTGAAACAGCCTGGCAGTCGCTCTGGACGGCTATTAGCATGTCGGATATCTATAATCTCTTCTACATCAGTTATCTATCACACTAATTAGTCTAATTATTCTACTCCGCTTAGTGGAGTTATTGAATATCCTCGTTGAGGGAATACTGTGTCAATATCTGTCCATCGTCGACTCCAGACCATGTACAACAACTTGTCGCTATCTGCAAACAGGATTAGAGGGAGAGGGAGAGCGGGAGAGAGAGACTGAGAGGGGGGGGGGAGAAGAAGAGTTATGATGGAACTCCCAGGCCCTGTTTGTGTTTGATCTTCTGTACTATAGCTGATTGCGTGAAACCAGAAAACATTATTCTATTTTTGTGTCCGTTCTCATTGATTGTTGGTGCTTTTCTTATTGACCCCATCGGCATCTAGATTATTTGGGGGTACGAATGAGCGTAAGTATATTATGCGGGATTCGATTTCACGCTCTACTTGACGTCAATTTCTAAAGCAGTGTCTTCAAGGCAGGTCCCCATTATCTTTTAGTGTGCAAATTGTACAAGTGTTCCAACTGAGATTACTATGCAGATTTTGTTGAAAAATTCTTCCTTTTTTCATGAGATATTCAACACTAATTACTGGTAGTTCTGTGAAGTACAGGCAAACTAACACAAAGATCCTCTTGTGTCCAAGCAGTTTGTTGAATGGTTCCGTACGCTAATCGTTGTACTCGTCATTTCATGGGAATCGTAACATTTTTATAACTAATTACTTAATCACCCCGTAGACACGATGTTGTCTCCGTATTGAATGCGGTATTGAGTTCCCCTTTCGTCTTCAAAGTTGTACTGGATCGGTTGGATACAATACCACTTTCCGTGGACTGAATCTATTCTAATGATCCTATTGAAGACGGTACGATTTTGACATGTATTATTGTCAGTGGATATTTGGTATAATGGCATTTCCGGTAGCCTACATGGCCTATACGGAGCCTACATGGCCTACGGAGCCTACATGGCCTACGGAGGTATTGAAAGTGGATTGAGCTCAATTCTCAATACCAACTTTTGCTGCTTGTGTATGTACAGTTGACTTGACGTACCCAATCTAAGCATAACAAACCCGTATTCATTACGAAAAAAACATCTTGTATATAAGTTGCGGTAATCCGCTTTTGGAGCCACCAATATTTTTGTTCGTATGTTATCAGGTATACGTGAATTTGTTTGTCGATCCGTTACATTATTATATTTTATACTCTGTGCAATTTATCCAACATGATATTCGGTATATAGACCATTGTTTCTCGATAAATTGGCCAATGAAATACGTGACCCAGGGTTTGTTGTACTTTGATGTTCTACTTGGCCACTATATAATCAAGTCAAGTAATTATTAATGAAACATCATACGAGTACGCTTATACACTGGTATTTCTGAGAAATATAGTCAATACAGTATGCGCTTGATTATTAAATAATTGATAAGTATGTGAATATATGATACTTATATTTGTACAACTAAATATTGACGCGTGTGATTCAGAAAAGGAAAGTTTTGGATTGTGTCAAGTGCAATCGTGTGACGCGGTGTGTGACATGCGTAGTGCGTGTGTGACGGGGGTCTTAAGTGACACATGAAATCGCCGCTCTAGCGCAGATAATGGCAATAAATAGCATTGTTTACTATGCTACTTCTGTTGTATTTATCGAGAAGTCTTTTATAAAACTGAGTATTACACTTGAAAGAGGGAAAATATTTTTTTTCTCTTTTCCATGAAACTTTATTTTCTATTCTATAGTGCTACAATGATGAAAAAGATGAAAATACATTTCAATTACTAGGAAAATATGAGGTATATTTCAAAAATTATATCCCAGATACAAGTTCAATATCATCCCATTTTAGGCTATAGTATTTTTGATTCATTTATCATTAAATATTTACTAAATAATAATATTTGTTATGCAGTATTTTCATCTATAGCCTTGATTGAGGAACTATGATTTTATATGAAGTATCGATGTTATTAAAAAAAATAAGCATCTTGAGACACTTCAAAAGATACATGTATCTGAGATTAATTCCATCTCTACCTTCCATAGTTTCTTGAATGTTTTGTCAACTTGACCAAGCAAGAAAGTAGTTAATTCTCGTCCTCCTCCATCAATCATGCGGGCCTACACAGCTATCCAGGCGTCTTCCTGTCGGGATCCCGGGAACAATTAACTCGCCAGAGTCTGGAGAGAAGATGTTGGGAGGTTTTTGTCGGCCGTTAATTAATAGCAGACATCAGAGGTAACAAGTACATAACTCTTAAGAGTGTACGTCAGTAGAGAAATTAGAGACTTTTGGTGATAACTTCGGAAAGTTTAATATCAAAATTATTATTGAACAATTGATTCTTATAGTCAATAGGGCAAAAAGTTCCCGCCAGGGGGGATTTCACAGACTTGAATGATCATAAAAATTGAACCGTACACAGAATCAATCAACTATATAGGCCTACTCCGTATAGGATGAAGATAATATTTGCCGAAAATAACATAATGCCATAATAATACATTTGGAAAGATCACTTGTATAGAAAAGTAAAACCCGAAAATTTTGAGATCGATTTCTAACTCACCACTCACCAGCGACCTTTCCATAGAATTAACGATATTAACGTGTAACTTATTGCGAATGTTTACTATGGATCGACAGTGTTTCATAAGATACTTCTCTGAATGGTGTGAAGCAGTTTCACTAAAATATGTTCAGACAGGGAGTCGCTATACAACAGTTTATCTGTTTCGATCACAGTAACAA
Organism: Brachyptera putata; assembly: GCA_907164805.1. Lineage (NCBI taxonomy): Eukaryota > Metazoa > Arthropoda > Insecta > Plecoptera > Taeniopterygidae > Brachyptera > Brachyptera putata. The sequence continues at coordinate 20,411,152 of OU015470.1, read as the reverse complement.
ATTTACGCTTTTGGTAAAATCTGCCCTTAAAAACGTATGAAGTCGTATATAACACTACGTGGTTCAAAAGTATGAAAATCAATTGTTTTGTGTGCCGTTTTTAGTTTGAAAAAACTGGGTTTTCAGAATCAGAAATCTACTACAAAGTTAGTTATGAACTAGAAGAGTCGTCAAAATTCATAATTAATCTTATTTTTATTCGATTCTTTCCCTTCTTGGCCAATCTTGGCCAGTATTAATTTTCCATTTTCTATTCATTCTATTCAATATCGGTCATAGTTGACAATGTCTTGGCGAATATTATAAACTGCTAGTTGTGCAAAGAAAATGTACTCATATTTTCAATTGTCGCCTCTCTTGTCTGCTCTTAATCACCCTGACAACGAACACCGTTGTAGCCGATGTAATTACTCGGGACGTAAGATGAAGTTTGATTATTTCCAAACAGCTTTTCAGAGAAAGAAACATTAATTAATTAATTATTATTGTTTGTAGTTTGCATAGCCTGCTGTTTGTATATTCGTGCTCTTTAGAAACATTAAATATACAAGCCCCTGTCATCCACAGCACTAACGCCATCTGGAGCTGACTTTTGGAACAATAAGCAACAACAGAGAACTTTCTGTGTGTATATAATAGGCTCTATAGAAATATAAAATCAAAATATCACTATATCATATATTTAATGTGGAATATTGGTGTGAACTGTTAAAAGTGACATATATATATTAATGTAACGTTGAATATGGGTTTCGGTTTAGGCCTACTTTAAAATACGGTTAAATACTCAAATAATTGAATAATCGAATTAAAATTAACAGTCTTGAAAATGAAATTAATACGTTCATGTAATAATGGAATTGTCTAATTTATGCGTATATATATATATATATAAATGTTAATCGATCAGTTGAAAATGCTGGATTATTTATTTTTCAATTTGTGTTTTGATTGTGTTTTTCAAATGTTAATCGCTAATTAAAATTCTAGTTAGTTCTCGAATAGTGGTCCTATAAGCATTCAGCACGCTTCAAGTGTTATCATTGTAATTTATTTTAATTTTGTACGTTTATTAATAACTTGAATTTTAACTCTTTCAACTGTCGAAAATTCGTCTGCTGCTGTACGAGATATTTTTTACAATGTTGTATTTCAGTATTTTGTAAAATATTTGAAAAGAATAATATCATTTTCTCGTTTTTTCACACCCCAGTCTTTCATTTTCAACAATTCTCTGTTATTTCAAAATATAATAATTTCACCCCTTAAAAAACGAATGGTGCCTCATTTTGTTACACCATGTTGATCGTGACAAATAAACCACGTACTTCAGTTTATGATTTATTCAAGTACTTTGCAATTTTCATACATTTGTTGGGAGAACAAAAACATATTTCAACTTTGATCAATATTTATCACCAGTTTATTCTCGCCTCGAGGTGACGGGTCCGACACTCCCGACCGTTACGGTTAATGGATACGAGAGACGATCGATCGGGGGTAACATTTTACAACAGTACGACTAGTTAACTATTCCGTGCTACTCCGTTACGTCATCACATACGTCACAGTAATGATATGGTATCCGAATTGTCTTATTATTCTCAACTGTCATAATGCAGATGGTTCATCATTGTGCCTGAGAGACTGGGTTAAAAGTGGCAGATACCAACAATCGTGTGCTATGGTAATGTCCGGGACGCGACAATTATTCTGCAAGTCGGTTTTTAAATGGGACTACTAGGCAAACGCAGGATATGCGTTGTAAAATGAGCGAGATATCCAAATAGATTATAGAGTTAATAAAAAACTCTATACACCTTGACGCATATAAAATATACCCGGTTACTATCGAATCTAGGGAGCCGTGAATCCATCACTGCAATTTTCCTGCTGTTATTTCCATCTATTCGATGAATAAAAAAACATTTATCACACTATTTTCTTCAAAACGGCTGGTCCGAATTGCGCGCAAATTTTTAATAATGTGTATTATCTTCGTGTGTACATTTGAGGAAAATTTGAATTATATTGGAGGGATTTTTTTTCAATTTTTTGTTATTTTCAGTTTGTTGGTTTGGTAGCTAATAGGCAAGTGGTATTCGAATATAGTTGTCATTTCAAGTTTTTTCAGGTTGGTAGCCAACAGGCAATGAAATCTAGTTACAGTAAGATTCGAGTGTTTAAGTGCAGTAAGGCGTGAATTATAATAATAATGTACTGCAGTAACGACTGCTGCATCTCAACTGGAAGTGGTGACGAGTCGACACGCCTTATCGTTACTGTTAGCTCATAGAGGAAACGGTCGATCGGCATGTGACCTGTGAAGACAGTTTCCGGTGCACCAGACTGAAAGAAGAGAGAGAGAGAGAGAGAGAGAGAGAGAGAGAGAGAGAGAGAGAGAGAGGGGGGGAGAGAGAGAGAGAGAGAGAGAGAGATTCAAGTCTCATTCGAACAACATGTGTTATTGTTCGTTTTCTGTTCCAAGTTTTGAAACAATTCACAAGTTAGTTTTCATCAAGTCATTTTTTTTTGTAACAAGAATAAGTTGAGGAGCTGTATTGTATTTCATTCAAATACGAAAATGCTATATTTTATAATTTGTGCTTATAAATATAGCAGTTTCTGGTGGGGTTGTTAACAATAAAAACAACGTAGTTCAGCGGATGATAGATGATCGACTATCTGAATGCTAAAAACTCGTCTCTGATCTTTATTTATGTCAGTTAATCTCTGAAGGGAGACTTGAATGGAGAGCCGGCGAAATGAACCACAGCTCGGATCGCCCCCCCCTCCCCCCCAGCCCAGTGTTTTGGCACTAGACGTCGTCATATCTCCTGCCGCCACATCACGTCTGAGACGTGCATTAGTCACGGGGAGCAAGTTATTGACTCGCTGGAGGAAACGGGATTAAGAAATCAAATACAGGAGACGGGTGGACCCGCGGTTAGCGCACTGAACCGTCACTCGGTGACCCGGGTTCGCATCCGGACTGAGGTTGTAGTTTCCTTCTGACATTGTGGTGGTTTTACTGGGATGGGCCCGGAACAATAGGTCACGATCGCTTCCTTCCCACTGGCGTAAATACATAATAACATGACCATTTGTCTTATCTTCTAGTCATCTAATTCATCGTGTACCGACGCCCATATATCTGGGTTATCATTAGAGTTGCTACGCTACAACATTTCAAAAAAATAATTTATGTTGGACTTATCGACCTTCAATAATGATAGTCAAGACATATTGGCGTTGTACTACTATTGACCCTTGGGAGTCGAAGGAATCAGTGTGGCCTTTAGGTCAAAAAGTTTGCAGACCCCTGGCCTAGACTACAGAGGGAAACCACGAAATAGCTCTGTAAATAAAGGTGGACGATGCGGGAATCGAACCGAGGTCCTATATACACTCACATCCACATGTACGTGCCATCTAACCGCGTCATGAACCGACTGTCCTATGATAATGCAATGTCGTGTGTACATGTACCTCACGTATCGCATAGAGCATACATCTCGTCTTGAATATACCTTTTGTCGGCGTCATCTCATCTCCGTCGCGACGCTGCATGACGTCTTGTCACTGCGACGCTCTCTTTGAGGGGCGTCTCGACGTCGCGCCGAGGCACGGTTCAGGGCGGGTGCTGGCTTACTCGGTCTGCATAGTCGGGGGGGGGGGGGGGGGGGGTCTATACTTTATCCACATCGAGACTTGAAGGTAGTCTACCAACATAACACACAGAACACTTGTTATTATTGTATAGTTGTGGTGGTAACGTGAAGGTTGAACACCTTTTCTTATAACACCTACCCTACCTACTTACCTTTTTCTTCTCATAACGCCTACGAACTTGTACCCCTCCATCCCCCACCATGCTTCTCGTATGTCAGCCATCCCGTTTTATTCTCATAACATTCATATATAACTGGACGTGTAAATAGTAATATGAAGCCTAACTGATTAATTAACTAAACCTGAGCAAAATACACGGGAGAAACATTCAAGAAGACCCAAACCTAATCCACCTAACCCTAACCATAGAGCTTCTCTGTGCCCTAACCAATTCTCCGTAAAAGTAACTATTACGGCAATATAACCATAGACCGAACTATTACTAGTACTAGAAACCGAACTATATACCGAAATGGAAACAGAAGCATGGTGGGGGATGAAGGGGAAACAAGTTTGTAGGCGTTATGAGGATAAAAAGGTAAACAGTTAGTGTAGGTGAACATGAAGGCGGGAATCGAAATCCCGGCCTCCCGAGTGATGGTTGCATCGTGCTAGCCCCTGATCCAAACGTCTCAGTGTTTTCTTAGATACGTTTATGGTCCACGTCACACGTCGGAAATAAATCAACCTTTATCCCCCATTTTCGATTCCTCTTTTTTTACAGCACAATCGATGGTGCTTTCTCTCTCTCTCTCTCTCTCTCTCTCTTTCTCTCTCTCTCTCTCTCTCTCTTCCTTTCCTTTCGCCTGTAAATAACTGAATGATGATGGACTATGAATAACAATCAATCTTCGAGAGGTTTTGAAAGCCCGGTTAGCCGGAGTGTTAACGGTATAAGCATTAAAATTACATCCGTTATAGGAACTATGAATGTTGATATTAGTTCGTGTTCCAGAGTATATAAACACTATACCGTGTAAGGTTCTTTTTATGGTGCATAACGACCCCATAAACTCCTAGGTTATATGGGGGTACGAATAGGCGGGTGAAAATAAGACGATTAAGTATGAAAGTAAGAGACGTTATCAAGTATCAATGCGGGAATCTTCAAGTCGCCTTCGGTAGCTCGGTTAGCTGAGGCACCGCTTCAGAAACTGAAGTCACCGCGCGTTGGGCGTGGGTTCGAGTCCCGCATAAGACATGGGTTTTTGTAAACGTCCTCTCAGTTATCATCACTTCGTAGTTTCATAATCACGTGCTCATTCGTACTCCCGTATAACCTAGCTATTGATGGGGTCGTTAAGCAAACAATGATCATCATCGGGAATCTTTAACTGCCAGGTGTGAGGATGGTAGACCATGGCAGCAATCGAACCCCGGTCTCTTGATTGACGATTCAGCGGTGATCCGTGTATTCATTTAGTTGGTCGACAACCTTCTTTCGTGGATACAAGTATTACAAGTAAGACCCACATGGGTCAATTGTAATAAAACTCGACTGTCTTAAAAATCGACCAATTGTACTAATAACTGACAACTGTATACTAAAAATCGACTAACGTTACTATTAAGCGACCAATTGACCTAAAAACCAACTGTACTAGAAACCAACTGAACCAAACTCCTACTTCTTCAGCAACCTGTACAGAAGTTGAAGTGGGGAAGTACTCATTATAGAAGTACTCATTATAACTCATTATGAAGTTAAGACCATCTTCTCACAAATTGTTACTACCCATTAGGCCCTATAGGCTTTATATTTTTTCTCAGCGATGGTTAGGATTAGGTGGGTAAGGTTTGTGTCGAAACAAATTTGCGAAGGGGGGGATGTCAAACCTCTCACTTCAACTTCTGTATACAATTTGCTCAAAAGTATAAGTTTGGGTTACTTAGTTTTTAGTACAGTGGATTTTTAGGACAGTCGAGTTTTAGGACAGTTGATTTTTTAGTACAGTTGCTAACCTCTCCATCCACCCTGATTGGAAGCACTATTTGCGTAAATATCTCACACGTTTACTTTGTTGCGTGAAGTAAAGTGGTGGGGGAGGAAAGAAAAGCGTGCGAGATTAAAGGGGAGGGGGGGAGAGAGAGAGAGAGAGAGAAGAAAGAATGGTTAAATAATAAATCAGAATTAAGATTGGTACAGTTTATTTCCTTACTCCATCTTTTTGACACATTCAAACCCCAAGATCGACGACCAACCCCGAGACAATGTTCACACAGCCTAAACAAACACAATACGACCTCGATGTTTATAACTTCTAGTGTTTACTTAATTAAAGCTGTGTGACTTACGACTTTCCATTATGTGTCGTATCACGCGGTGTATGTACATGGGTGCCATCTCTCGGCCCCGTAGATCATCAGACAAGGAGGGGGGTGGTGGGGGAGGGGGGGGGGATATTCACCCACTTCCTTTCACCCGTTGTAACTGCGATACGGCGTCTCATATATCAAACACGCAACAATGGGTGTTTTAGTGAAGACAGCCACAGTGGCGGTGCACAGGAGTGAAGACAGTGGTGGCAGTGGCGTGACTACTGGAGTATTATTGTATGCTGGAGCGTGTGTTGTGATGGATAAATTAGGAGCATGATTAAAATCGTTATCGAAGACTTTTAAAGGAGGTTTTGTCGCCAAATATGTTGATAAATTTTTTTCTATTATGTATTTAACGTTGGTGATGGTTAATAATGAAGTTAAATCTGGATTGAAAAATATAGCTTCTCAGATCGAAATCACAGAGATTAATGGAGGGTTGAAAGTGAGATTGTCTTCATATTTTTCAGTGTGTGAAAGTTGTTGAAATATAATAGGCCTAATCATTCTCAAATTTACTTTTATTTTTATCATTGTTGTGTGATCTCAAAGTCATACTAAGAATACAACAATTAATTTTCACAGTTTATTATACAAATCAATTATTTTTGAATTTACATTTAAAAATTAGTTTCTGTACTTCAAAGACACATGGGTAGTTCGTTTAGGCTAGCTGTTATTTCATTGACTATCATTCGGCTAGCGTAACGGACTCTTTCAAATACTGTTGAAATTCAGGCTCCAAATAATGAAGATATGATAAGATTCATAAGATATGAACTGAATTAACCAACTGGGTGAAGATAAAACTCGCCAACATTTAACGGTTGCCGATAGAATATAATAACTCATTGTTATTGTATTTTGTAGCGCCACTGTGCTCAACTAGTAGTAACGCCACTAGAATCGCATCACATATATGATTCACCCACGTGATTAGCAGTACCGCCACTGTGTTATCGCGTGACAGTAGTAACGCCACTGGAAGCTCATTACCTGCATGACTCACGCGGCGATGTGATTGGTCGAAGCATGCTGAAAGCTAATCAGATGAAAAGCGTGTAATCACCCTTTGTTTTTTAATCTTCCCTAATTAACACTTCCCTAATCGTTTCAATTAGCGCCGTAATAGTAATTAACAACAATGAACTGAATGTTTATTTACACGCGTGTTTCTCCTGTTATTACAACACGTACCGGTAGATGTACTTACAGGGGTGGACTGGGAGAAAAGAGCCCGGGTGGGGATTACAAATGGGGGCTCGAAGGCGAGAATTTTTCTGCGAATCGGTTTTTAAATGGGACTAGAAGTGATCAATGGGACCGTCAAGATTGGTGACGTCATGACTTAATTACCGATTATGTAGTAGCAGTACGCAGAACAAAGGTATCTGTGGCGCTACTGTTAGTATCGCTGCTTCACAATCCCGGGGTCCATAGTTCGACTTCCGACGTAGTAAAATTTTGTTTAAACCAAAAAGTATTAAATGTTATCTCGAGCACAGGGTTATGGGGTTCTGTTTTCAATTTGCCAACAAAAACGAAATATGTACATAAATGTTGGCATTTTTTACTATTGTTTTTAGTCCCATTTAAAACCCTGCATTTTATTGTGGATGGATCAATCACTTTCTGTGACCGGAAGTGTACACATTTAAAATGTAGTTGTAGTCTTATTTACTTTTAGTAAGTGCAGCTAAAGATAAGGTTTGCATGTGAAGCTGCACTTACTGAAATAAAGAAAAATGTATCTAGTTTTTATATACTATAAAGTATGAAATGTACAGTGGATGTATGTATAAGTATGAACGTAAGTATATTACACAAGCTCCGTACACATTATAACACGCAAGACATATTTCGTATAGTTATATTCACTGTGCATGTTTTTACTTTTCAAGTCCATCGAATCCGTTATAAAAACAAGTTATGGTCCTTGACCCCCAAATATCCTAGCTGTTGGTGGGATCACATCCAGTATCCCAATGAGTGCTGGGTCGACACCCCCTACCTATAGTGTGAACGTCTTGGGACACGTTCGATGCACGATGATGTTGACCCCATTGAGTGAGAGACTGTTTTGGGGTACGAGTGAGTGATTGATGTTGGGATTATGACAGTGGACGTCTGCTGTGTGTCATGTAATTACCATGTTTTGTTTTATAATCATCTTGAATTAATTTAAAACTTTAATATTAACTTTGAGTTTGAACTTTTGTATCCAAAACTATATCAATTCAACTAATCTTGCGTACTTTGCAAATATAACCAAACTTACCATAAACCGTACTTAAGTTGCATGAATATTATAACGAATTTAATAATTATTGTGATAGAATACCAGAAATTACCTTGGTAAATATCCATTATCTATTCAAGTATGTATTGTAGATACAAAATGAGTCCTCAAGAATCACTGTAGCCGTATGTAAGTTCACTCATTAAATTAAATCTTCATTGCAATTTTTTCTCTCATTATTATTTCTATTACAATATATCCTTTGAGTAACGTTATCTCATCTTTTATATCTTCACATTTTAATCTTACCTAGATATTGTATCTGTATTGTATTTTATACGACAATTTTTTTTTTTTTTTTTTTGATAAAAATTCTCTTTGTATTGATGCTGGTAAATGTTCGTAGTTTCTTCCTCATAGAATTTCTTGAAGACCGTGTACTATTTCCGTTTTCCATGTTTCGAAATCAATTTGTAAGAAAATGTGTATACACCGAGTATTTTATATACCTAGACAAACTTCAGGAAGTAATTATTTTGCGCGATTAGAAAACTTTTATGTTGTCGCAATATTTTTATTGTGTCTGGAGAACACATTTTATGAAAGAGATACACTCCAAAAAATGAAGATGTATTTTTCCCAAAGTCGATATCTCTTGTCACTGAGACGAGTGGTAGAGTGGCTAGCACACTGAACCGTACGGGGTTCGATTCCCGCCATGGTGGACCATCCTGACAGGGCTTTATCGTGGTTTTCGTTCAGGTTAATACTGGGATGGTTCCTTAATAACGAGCTACGACCGACTCCCTCCCACTATCCAAAAACACCCGATAAAATAACCTTTCATCTTATCGTTTCAAAATCTCATATATCATTCACTGACGCCAATAAATCGTAGTCATCATTACAAAACGTCGTAAACCCAATTCAAAGTAATACAAATAAGAAACAGTGATATGAATCTAGGATCTAGGGCAGTGATTACTAGGGGATGCATGTCAGTTTATGTCAGTTGCATGTCAGTTTATGTCAGTTGCATGTCAGTTGTGCCTGTTCTTTTTCCATTTGTATGTTCTTAAATCTTCATATTTTGTATCTGTTAGAGTATTACTATGAAACAACCTTTTTATTCACCACATTGACTCATAAGTTCGGAGTTCGAGTACCGGGGGAATTAACTTATAACAAATAACTCCTAGTTAGCCCGTCGTTAATGCGTCTTTAGTCTTAAGTTCTACCCGATTTCGATTGTGCATTAGTAGTTTAATACACATACCATTACAAACAACATGATAGTCCGTTCTCTGTTCGTCTAATACCTGCGGAAACCTCTGGTATATATCACAAGGAAATGACTTGTTTAGCAAGGTAGAAAAAATACTTTTCATTTCACTTTTAGTTCAAGTTTTGAGCTTTAACCAAAAGTAAAAGTCCTTTTCTCTACCTTGTGATATTTCATATGATTCGAACAGGTATCAGATGAATAGAAAACCGTCTCATTTCCAGTTAAAGCTGTACATAGTTATTCAAGTTATCACCCTCCTATAACCGCTATGTGGACAATTTATCAGCCAGTGTTTTTTTGGGACGGAGGACAAAATCGTCTAAACGAAGTTGAATAGGGAGGTCAAGTTGGCTTTTCGATCAAATTTTCTTCCCACACGAAAAATCTGCCTGGCAAATTGTCCTACTATCCTCCCAACCGGAGCATATCTTCCACTTTATATTAAATTATTTTTTAAATTTAGTTGCTTTTTATGAATGTATGTGAGCAAGATTAGCTTTATTTCGATTGCTTATTTAATTGATGTGTTATTTTATTTGAATAAGGAATATCAGTCAGTGTTGTTCAATTCGTTTATATTATTGCAAAAAATATATAAGGACATAGTATAAAATTATCATCATTTGCAGCAAAAGTCATTTTACATAGTAAGTTAGTAAAACTAGTAGTAACTACTGGAAGTGTCTTGTTGTTCCTTATAATTTTTGTTATATTGATACGCGTGTTTCATCGTCCAAAAACTGTCAACTACATTGAACTTGATTTTTTTAAGACACTTCAATGGGGTGAAATGGAAACAAACTTCAATGTGCAATTCGTTGTCCAGTAAATGGGAAGGTTTTATGGTTTTATGGTTACAAAAAAGAGAAAAAAACATACGGTCCAAAATCGGCAGAAATAATAAATTAACATTTCACTTTCTCGCTAATCATTTACATAACATTGTATTCAAAGTTCATTTCAGTAAACGTAATGAAACTAATTTTAGTAATAATTACTAATGACTAATTTTCAAACTGACTGATATTTCTTATTAGTTACCATTCTTCGCATTTCTGTAACTGTGTATTTTGTCGATGTGATTATTCTTTACATATACTTGTATCCACGAGAGATGAAGGTCGCCTACCAACATAACAAACAGAAATATCACCGTTATATGGTATTTTGTGAGTCGATGATTTTAAAAGTTCATGGGAGTCGATTTAGCGGAAAATCAGTTAATTGATGATAACTTTTGAACAGTATGAGACATCAAAATTCTGAAAACGAGGAAACACAGATATTTTCAATACCTTCAAGGTGGTGTAAGTAATAACTACTTATCTCTAATCGCCTTATTGTCAGGCGTATACGCTTAAAAAATGTGTATTTTTAAGCGTATACGCCTGCCAATCAGATGATTTGAGATAAATATAGTTATTACTTACACCATTTTGAAGGTATTTAAAATATCAGTGTTTCTTCGTTTTCAGAATTTGTATATCTTATACCGTTCAAAATCACTAAAAAACTGATATTCCGTTGTATCGATTCTCATGGACTCCTAATATGATTTCATTTAATTTTACTTCTATTTATAGACGATCTACGATTAAAAAACACACCTACATATTTCAAAAGCGAGTTTCACTACAATTATTGAAATTTATACAATTATTCAGTTGGTAGACAACCTTCTTCTTTCGTAGATATAAAAAAGCTATGGTTCATAACTTATCATGGTTGCACGGTATTTTCCGTCCCGGCGAGTGATTTGAACCGTTATTAATGGTTCACGTCACTAACCGGTACGGAAAAAACCGTACAACCATGTTACTAAGAATCAAACTTGAGTCCCCATGCGAGTTGATTCAGCGAAATATCAGTTTTTAATAATAACTTTGGAACGGTGTCAGATAAACAAATTCTAATGTGGAAGAAACGCAGACTTTTTTTAAATACCTTCAAGATGGTATGAGTGAATCCTATCCTAGGTAGGGCCTCTATTGCATAATTTTCACAATTATACATCTGAAAACATATTTTTGAGCTTTGTGACTGTGAATATGTTAGAATCTCAGGTTAATAATTTTATTTCACATCATTTAGAAGGTAATAAAGAGATCTGTTACGTCCGTATTAGTTTTTTGATATCTCACACCGCCCAAAAGTTATCACTGAAAAAACTGATATATCACCAAATCGATTCCCATGCTCTTTTTAAAGGATATATCTATTATATTTTACTTTTTCTCTATTAATTTATTCTTAGTTATTATTATCATTATTATTATTATTATAATTTTGCTTGGTGCATGCTTTCTAGTTTCTTGTTCTTCTCTGTTTTTCTCCGTTATGTCGCCGTTGGTACTCGTCCATTCTCATACACATCATTCAACTCCGCGCTCTCCCATGGTCAATGTCATCGTGCTCCTCCTCGTCGGTATCCTCCCGGTATGGCCCCGGTATGGACATGGAACGTCGTCGGGAGCACAGTGGTCACCTCGTTCTATGTTACAGTCAAGTACCTGCGGGAAGTGACGCCGTATTTCCGCAAGGCGACGATCATCAGCGAGGTGGGGTGGGAGTTGCAGCGCGGCTTCTTGTCCGGCACTCCGCCGTCACCGCACAGTCCGCAGCGCGCAGACACCCGGTACCTGCCGCTGCAGCTGTGCTATCTCGTCAGGAACTTCAGGCATCCGGACCCAGGTAAGACATTCAATGATTGAATTTTAGATTTTTTACTCGACTCGATGCGTTTGGGAGTTGTGGATGGTTGGAAATTGGCCGATGTGGCGAGCATCGTTGTTTTCAAGTTGTGCGTTGAGTCCTATATATATAACTCAGAAACCGTTCCGTCATTCACAAAAATGCAATGAACATTTTGATGTAAATGGTCTGTTCTTCTGATACTAGCGTCACCCCTCATGTAACACCCCTCATGTGTTACATGAGGAGGAAACACCACTGTACTCACTCGCGTCGTATTAGTTCCACAAATAGCCAATCTGTCTTGTCAAATGATTTCCCGCACTGTAGTTGATAAAAAAACACGCAGTTCGAACCTGTAATCGGCGTCTGGTATTGCGCCATCCGCCTGACCTAGCCGGGTGAACATGAACTCGTCATGTCAACTGTCAAAGAGAGTGTACGTGGGGGGCGGTCTCAGCTAGCGGTGGGTGAGGGGGGTAGAGAACCGGGCAGGTGGCAGAGGCCCTTCGCCAACCCGGGACAGCGTGCGCGCGCACCAGTGTGACTTACAGACAGACAGACAGACAGATAGATAGACAGATATTCAAGATATTCAGATATTAGACCAATATTCAAAGATCTGTAATTCCCAAACCATGTCGTAAAGCAATACGCACTTTTCAGGTATTCAACTTAGAGCATAAGATGAGATTGGAGTTATGTTACCTTAAAAACGTCATATTTGCAATTTTGAGCCGATGAATATGATTCATTTATTTTTATCTTGAAAAAATAATAATTGTAATTTTATGTGCATAAATAGTTAATTGAAGATACGATACAATTAGGTCAAGTCGTCACTCACCTCGGTCACAACGTACAGGATTGAGAGATGAGACCCATGACGATTGACCTGCCCCCCCCCCCCCTCCTCAACCAAACAGTTCGTTTATCGCGGGGGCAATGCATCTCGACCGAACGTGCCGTTTGAATACCCGCTAAACGATAAACAAGTGCGGTAAACGGGCATGTACTTATCAGCGAGTGCATGGTTCTAATGGAACAGTTTTTCTCCGGCGACGGTGGCTGTGCAGGTAAGCTAATGGCCGCCGTGTTAATATAATACGTGACGGTGATAAGGAAAGAAAGCGGGTAGGAAAAAGTGTCGGTGGCAATACGTGGTCGTGAAATAGTGGCCAGGCTTGGTAAGTTGACTGGGGTACACGTCGCGTTATTTCATTTACTCGCTTCTCGGACAATATTATTGGTTTTGGGCACTTGAAACCGAGGGGCTGACAACTTGACATTTTGGTATACACCTAATTTGTTTTTACCCCTGAATTATTCGATTCTTTGATCTTCAGTTTCTTTTTGATTTTTCGGGATTTTTTTCGATCTCTTGTGATTTTTTCGATTTCTTTTGATTTTTCGTGAGTTTTTCGATTTTCCGTAATGATTTAATTTTTCGTGTTTTCTCTTGATTTTCCTCTATTTTTATGACGTTTTCGTGATTTGCTTTTTTTTTAATTTTTCGTGATATTTTAAATTTTTCGTGACATCACTTGATTTTTGTGATTTTTCGTGATTTTCTTGATTTTTTCAAGACTTTTTTCACGTTGGCCTAGATAATTATGTAAAATCTTTTGAGCCTAACTGAATAGGCTTTTTTACTAATATCTAAATCTTTTTCTAATAGGCCTATATATCTACTAATATATTTTTTTACCAATATCTAACTTTGTTCAACATTAAAATGATTTGAAATTTGTCTTTTAGATTGTGTAACTTATTAATGAGACTTTTCGTATTTAATGTCCGTACCTCACATGAGAAAGTAATTTACATCGCAAGCTGTTTCAGAGATTACAATTACACGTTCCAGCTGTATTAATTAGACCACCCGACTGGCGTACAAGTCGTGGGGGTTACATAAATCAAGGAGTCAGCTTTTCTCGTGCTCATTAAAAAAAACACGGCCCTTCCACTGAAAACAAACTTATTTTTAATGATCGGTAATGTAAACGTGTATACTGCAAAATGAGGAGGGGAGATACATTACCAATAACATTTCTTCCTACAATCTCACCTTTTGTTCGGGTTTACCTTTGAAATACGGGTATTCTCGAAGGAAGAAGGATCCGATCGACCGTCTCCCCTTATCCCATACTACCAGCGCGCGGGTGTTTCCAGCCTTCTTCTTTCGTGGGTATAATCGTGACTGCCTCGATTTTATGTACGGTTGCGGTTCTCATAAACGTGAACTGTTTTTTTTTTTCGATATTTGAATTTAAGTAATATCACGGATGTGTATATTTCATCTCTATTTTATTCGCGGTCTGTCACATTGAGTGCGTATGTACTATTCAATGGACCATGGACCATGGATCCATGGACCCTTTAAAGGACATCACAACCCTGAAACTAGATTTTAATAAATAATGACGTACTCATTTCCCCAATGTTAGAGAAAACTAAAAATCATCATCTCGATTTTAGTATTTTTTTTTTGTCCCCTAGAGTCATGACGTAGGCATTACCGATTCTGTATAGAAACACATACAGAATTGAGTAATATCTACGTCACAATTCATAAAAAAGCTGATTTCTGGGGAACAAATAAGATGGTTATAATTCCCTAATGTGTGATGATGATGATTTTAAAGGACATCACAACCCCAAAACTAAATTATAAAGAATAATGACGATATTTATTTTTCTAATTTTAGACAAAACTAGATAATATCATCTCAATTTCACAAATTATAATTCATTCACTTGTCCTATAAGACCCGGCCCTTTTTATGAGTCGTGACGTAGACATTACTCGATTCTGTTCATGTTTCTATACAGAATCGGTAATGCCTACGTCATGCCTCATGGTCTCTGGAGGACAAAAAGAATAATGACATTTTCTGAAATTGAGATCATGATTTCTAGATTTCTCTTAAATTATGGAAATAAAAATCGTCATTATTCACGAAAATCTATTTTAGGGTCTGATGATTTCCTTTAAGTTTTCCATGGAATTATGGAAATAAATATCGACATTATTATTTCAAATCTAGTTTCAGGGTTGTAATGTTCTTGAATACAAGTCCATCATCTAATAGTTTTGCTACTTGTTATGACCGTACGTAACTTCAAGATGTATTTTGAATTTTCTTGATCGGCCACTTTTTGTGTCCGCTCGTGTACCTGTATTTCTCTCCAACGTTTTCTTCATTTGCTCGATCTTTTCATCTATTCAGTGTTTTCTAAGAGCGCACTCGGCGCTACTGAGTCGCGGGAAGTCTAAATGGAGATGCATAGTCTACGTTATCAAGTGCGGTTATTGTTGGTATTCTATTCCTTTTATTCAATAATAAATTAATTATACCTCTTCCTATAGGAAATCGGATATACAATAATTCAGCATTCAAAACATGCAAAAACATGTAACAGGATTTTGGTGAATGTTATATATAATTATAAGTAATGAACTAATATTCAAATTAAATATTATTTTTTAATATAGAATAACTAATCATAATAGTATTACAAGTCAATTCATACAAAATCAGTCTCTTTGAATTCATCTATGGAATAAAAACAGTTCACCAATTACGGGATTTTATAAGAATTTGAACTCTTCTGTTGGCATTTCTTTTGATGCTTCCCGGTAATAGTATGGTAGATGCTATTTTCATGAATAATTTTGTAATGTTTGTTAGAGTTTTGTGACAGGTATTAAGACTTTGTTCAACTATAGAGAATTCATGTTTGTTTGTTTTTGACAAACGTTAAAGAGCATAGCAACCCTGAAACTGGATTTCAACGAATAATGACGATATTTATTCCCCTAGTTTGAGCGAAAACTAGAAATCATCATATCAATTTCAGGAATTAAATTCATTTATTCGTTCTCCAGGACCCGTCCCATTTTCCAAATTGTGACGTAGACATTACTCGATTCTGTTTATGTATGTCATCTCTTGTTGATTTAGTATTGAATATATTTTTTGTTTGGACTTCACTTGATCTCCAATTATACCGGTAATTCGAATTGCTGTCTTTTTGTAGTTTGACTATACATTGCAATACAATTGAATAAAAAACATTCATTGAAAACAGCTATACACATGATGTAAAATTGCCATATTATAACAATAACATATCGTGAAACATTTTATCTTGGAATATATTATTCATTGAAACTCGTTCCATGACCCGTCGCTAGGGAACCAGGTCGGTTCTCATTAAAAATACACGGCGCCTCCACGAGAATTTCAGATTTAATTATCGGAAATGTAAATATGTACAGGAGAAGGGGGGGGGGGGGGGGGGGGGCAGAACGGCGTAATGAATATGTCAGGTACTTGTGAGTGGTTCTGGATTGGATTGAGAGAAAATTATTTTTTTTCGTACTATTTTTTTTTCGCAGTTAGAATGTGTTGATTATTTTTTGTACCAAACTGCTAGATTATTTATAGGATACGAATGAGTGGATGATGTTTACAAAAACCCGTGCCTTGTGGGGACTCGAACCCACGCCCGAATTGACTTTATTTTCTGAAACAGTGCTTCAGCTGGGGATATTTTAATTCGTGTTTTCAATAATAGGCCTAATCTTTTTAATAGTTTAACATTATGTTAGTCTCATTTGTCCAGAACTCAGCTGCTTGGACGAAATGCAAAGGATTAGATTATCTTGTAAAACCCTTCGCCTCACTCCCAGAATCTTTCTCACCAGCTGTTTCAATGGAAGAAGCACCTCGAGACTCGATTAAGCCAGAGTGGTTGGGAGGGGGATGGGTATTGGATGAAGGGGTGGGGGGGGGGGTGGTCTCCATTTATCGAGCTTTCCTTCATTAGCTTCGAATAAGAAACTAGTTCTTAGGTATCTTGATTGTCAGTGACGTTTCGGTGTCGTAATCAATTAAAACGTCAAATTTATTAATGATATGAACGGAGAGCCTTCATGTCTAGCTATGAATTGAACTTTCTTTGTAAAATTATATTTGAAATTGAAATTTTTTCCAGAATTTATATAATATTCTCCGTGATTTAGTATGCCGTAGTTTTGAACGATTTGAACGTTGAACCGTTTGTATAGCCACAAATTAATTCTATTTATGAATTAATTGTAATTTAATTTTCAAAACACTTATATTTGTAAAGGTTTTACAGAATATTCATAAAATTTACAAATATTTTTTCCTGTGCTAAACTATGCTGTCGAGAGCGGTTGATGCGTGGAGAAGAGCTTCCTCCCCCCCCCCCCCTTCCCCTTCTCCTCCAACTTCCATGGCTCATTCAGCTGAGGCACCGCTTCAGAGCATTCCGTCATGTCGGGCGTGGGTTCGAGTCCCTCATAAGACATGTATTTTTGTAAACATCCCTTCACCTTTCATCAATCCATTATATCATCATCCCCTATCCATTCGTACTCCCATATATCTTAGCTGTTGGTGGGGTCGTTGAACAATATATATTTTTAAATACATTTTATTTGGCCGTAAGTGTACGTGATACATCTTCTCACCTGACCGATTATCATTTATGTAATGTAATGATCAAGTCAAACAATAATTATGAAATCTTTCTCTGACATTTTATATACTTGTGTAGAACTACCCGAAGAAAACTCAGCAACTGTAATAAGGTTACCGAGAGTTAAAACTTGTCGCCGGGAAATGTGTATCTTTTATTTCCTTTTCAATCTGCAAAAACTCGTTACAAGTTACTATTGATATCAAACAAAGAGATTTATATTCGAGTTAAATTAAAGTCTTGGTTCGAGAATATAGGTCATAGCAGTCATCATTTTATTGTAAGGAAAATATTATAAGTTAATCAAATGTTTAACATCGGTGAGAGAGAAAGAGAGAGAGAGAGATACAGATAGACGGAGTGGTAGGGGAGGGGGAAGAAAGAGGGAGAGGGAGAGAGAAAGACAGAGATAGAGATATACGTAGAGGTAGAGATAATTCGGTTTACCCGCCACTTGATTGGTTAATGTTTACCAAAAAAACTACCAACAATGATAATATATTGTAAAAACAAAGTCACGGTCTCTTGGACTTTAGATTCATCACATTTCGAAGCCCACCTTAAGATCAGGGCTAGGATTTTGTACCAACAACAATGGAAATACAGTCTAGAGATGTTGCTATGACAAGTAACTTTTGTAGTCGATATTAACCAATCATAGTCCTAGTCTATTGGAGCTAGCAAGCACTAGCACGGCATTTATTAAGTAACGGTCCTGTCCACTATAGGATACAGCCACTCGGCGTAGAAATGAGCGATTCTAGAGTAGAATACCCAGAATATATCCTAGAATATACTCTAGAACTCTAGAATAATGTCATGTTTGCCATATTCGGTTGATCACACAAATCACTGAACCACGGTCACTTCGATTCTTCAATAGATAATCAACTCCGGTCGCCGTATTCACGTATTGACTGATGAACGCCCCCGGTCGGTAATGCTATTACATAGAAGAGACACTCGCTCGTAACGTCTGAAACACCTCGTTTCGATGTAGAAGCATCGTCGTATTTGACGGATCGAAACGTCTAGACGCCAGTGTTGAAGAGCGTGAGAGATATCCGATTGAAACGTCGTGCAGATGTGTACAATTAAAAGTCAACTCGATTAGCTATGTAGAAGCATTCCCATGTTTCAGTGATTTTGGTCTGTTTTTAATCCGGGAAAATGTTGACGAACTCGCGCGAGTTTTATATGGTTTTCTGTTGTATATACCGGTGTTTTGTTGTTTTAGTGTTTACAGTTTTCCAAATGGATTTCAGCGTCGTATTTGTTATGCATGCAAACTCGAGCGAACGTTCTTTCTCTGTGATTCGAAACATTGCCGCACTGGCGCCACTTGTTTTGACTAGCTCGGATAGTGATTGGCCAGAATCTCGTTACTATAACGCGTTAAATACGTAAAGACGTAAAACAAACCCTGTTCATTCAATTAAACTTGCTAGTGAAGAGATTATCTTTATTGATAACGGTTCTCAAAGCCTTCATCATTTTTATTAGAAAGTGTTTTAGATGCTTGTTTTACCACATTTTAGGTGTACATACGTTTTTCAACTTTTATACTCAATTTTATATACCCATTACTGGCTACGATGTAGTCGCACCAATATCTAAATACTACTGTTTGATGTGGCCATACTCCTATAATATAATATAATATATAATATAATATATAGGCCTAATATAATATCATGTCCGATATCTGAAGTTGTTTAAAAAGTCATGATTTCCGGTTGAATGCCAGTAAGTTGATAGCTTGTTAGTAACTACATAATAATAGTGTTTACGATACGTTGACTCCGATCTACATCTGCAGTTGATTTGTTCCAAGAAGACCAATGACAGTATAACATGCAGACAACATATCAAAGTGTGCATTCGTTTGACACGTAAGATCAAAGAAGAAACCAGTAGACGTATTAGACGCTGTACCATGATGGTACATAGAGAGCCACCACAGTGCATGGCAACCGGAGTCCGTAGATAAGTTCGGAAAGTCAGCCGATAGAAGTTTCCCGTAGCAGCAAACAAACAAACAAAGACACTCAACAGATATAGAGTTGTTTGTCGCGAAGTGAATGGAAGCTTTTGGCTTTGATCAGCCGAACAGTCAAGCGTTTAAACAGAATGCGGAGGCGGTAGATGGCTGTGGGCTGATAGCTATTCTAGAGTTTTATAGTTTTTAAAAATATATCAGCATTTGTTGAAACCAAGGACCTTATTCTATAACCGTAAACGAAATGAAAGTGATACGAAAGAGAAAAACCTTTAGCCCATTATCATACCCCATGCGTTACGGCGTACGGTATCGTCCGAATAAAGTGATGGTTGGCCGCTTTCATATCGTTCTCATAAGGGTACGTTACAGGCAGGCCCACCGTATAATACCGCAGATCTACATTCATTTAACGCGCCGTGTTAAACTATAGTCCACTTGGAAATACGTTATCGTTTAGGGATACTGATTGACAAGTTGAAGTAATTTTCAAAAGATTCGTTTTGTATAACAATGTGAGGTTGTCTGTGTATATGAACAAAACTGGTAGTCTTGAAAAGAAAATTCACATTTTATCTGAAGATATAGGAAAACCAAAACATGATATATAGCTGTCTCTAATTCTTTCTAAGGCCACTGCTTTATATATACCGGAGTCTAGTCGGGCGTGATCGTTGGGTATTCGTATACATTTAGTTCATCTAAAATCAGATCATTCGTACTCTCAAATAACTTATCTGTTGGTGGGGTCGTGAAGCAAACAATAATCAAATACATAATATAAAAACTAGAGTCTCGGTAGACCTAACTTTTAAAAGAATCGAATTACGTACAATTAGATTGAAACAATGCGTTTGTGATTTCCAAAGTTTTGCCGAGCGAGATAAAATCTGATTTTTCTTTTTAAAAGCTCAATAACCAAAATAAAGCTGAGAAAACTAAAAAGAAAAGAAAAACTTGAATAAAAATATAATTCCTGTGAGAGGAAAGTTTTTCTCATCACTTCTTGTTGGCTTGTTTCGAAAACTGATGAGACTAGCTGTGCACGATGTTTTCCCTGTGGTCGTGTGGGGCACGAGACGGCTCTGTGTTAATCTCGCGCGCGGAACCTCGCCAATCCGAACCATCAAACATCAGTTGCACACATCTCTCGTACCAACGATACAATTCGATTCCAATTCGATTCAATCATTCGTATTTTCAGAATTGATTCATTCGAGTTATTGTGATTGGCATGAAGTAATTCGATTGTATTTATTATTTTATTATATTCGTATAAATTTCTCCAATTTGAATTGATTGTATTGATATATGCAAATTGATATGCAATAATTTGAATTGATACTAGAAATATTTTGTTCGCATAATATAATTACAGCGGCATTTAGATTTCAATCTAAATTTATTTCTACGATCTGAATAAATTCCATCTCTGTAATATGATTGAATAATCTGATATAAATGTATGTCTTTTTTCTGTGTTTTGGATGTTTTGTTTTTCATTCAAAGTATGACGACGATTAAACTTATATTTCTCGCGCTCTTTCTGTATGACATTTTCGTTACGTAAATTTGCTGTAATCATTATTGCACGCTACAAACATAGTCAAGTTTGAATCAATTAAAATATTACACTTTTATGACACTTTTATGAAATGAATATGACACATAAAGTGTCATAACAACCCTCTAAAAGCGCTACCTTTAGTAATCTGAAATTACTTTGCGTTTCATTCAATTATAAATTGCTGGCATGAGATGATCAATTTTTTGTTTGAATTCGTAAAATAAAATATAACCTATACGATTGAGACTGTCTGAGTATATAGAAAAATATAATTCTTTTTTAATGCGTTAACCCTGATATCCGTATACAGTACCTGCAGTCTTCATCTTTATACACCTATACATAGATTTATACAGTCAGTCATATTTCACTTAATATCATTACACATCGTATATTGTTTCTATCTACTTGTAGTTATTAACAGGAATTACTTTAAAACCTTCAATTATTCAAAATGATCAACATTTCATCCAATTATAAAATTATGGGATGAGATAATAAAGAACTGAAAATATAAATTTTCAATTATTTGTAAAATAGAATATAAGATAACTGTGTCCTCTCATTCTTCTATCAGGCACTATAACCACGATATACGTGCAGTCTCAACTCTCAAGTTTTATACACCTATACATATAGATGTATACAGTCAGTCGTATTCCACATAATATCAGTTATCACTCACACATCGCGTATTGTTTCCATCTAATTGTAATTATTATCAGGAATTAGTTTGATTAATGATTGAAAGTAATGGCGTAGCAACGAAACAAGTGCAGCTAATAACAGCTTTGTACTCATTAACTAGTTTTTAGAGCTCCGAGCGGATGTGAGCTGTACGTGCTAACGATATTGAATACTTCTTCGTGCGATGTGGAAGCAAAATGATGGAAATAGAGTACACTATGGCTTCTAAGAGAGGACAACGATATACATTGTGAGAGAATATCTTTATTCGACGGCTGTCTGCAAAGCGGGATACCAAAATGGTACAGCGTGATTGAATCAATACATACAAATACAATGGTTATTTATAAAAGTAATAAAAAATTGATTACAAAAAAATTTAGAAATATTATTGAACTAGTTTAATTATGTCTATAACAAAAGTAGTGAAATTGAAATTGAAGGAATATTTTGAAAATGAAGTTGAAAATAGTTATAAATGTAAATGTAGGCCTAAATGAAAGATGGTATTATTACTAAAAACACATAACTGGTCAGATTCTTCATTTCCCCTAGATTTTCTCCTCCTTCAATTCTTCTTCTCCCATCATTTCTGCTTTGACTATTATCTAAACAAAATTGTCTGACAAATTACCTCTCGTTTACGCGGTCTAACGTTACACCGTCGAGTAGACCGTATAGTCTAGTTGCAAGGAGCGATTGCCTTGGTGTCTAACTGTCTAACTGTCTTCCTGTCTGACTGTCTGACTGTCTGCAAGCTCGCTACGAAGCCCGACGAACTGTGAATAACTCGGCAAATATAAATTACATGGGTAGTTACAGACGTTTTACAAATAGAACAAATCGGAACAAATAAACCGACTGTGGATGTTCTAGTCAGTCGGAACTACCGGGCTACATGGTTACCACATAGGGGGGACTGCCGACCGGAATAATAGACACTTGCCGTGATTTGATGAGCGTAAATCAAGATTACAATTGCACAAACTATTCTTATTAACTTGGCAGTACTTGATATATAATATTGCTCTCGGTGTTGATTATCTCTTGTCTAGTGACTCCACCGACAGCTAGGTTAATTGGGAACATCAGATGTAATAATGTAATGATAACAGACCAGACCCTTTACCAAAGACCAATCCTACATTCTCTTTTATATTGTGAATACAAACCCACGGTTATCTTTTCCCTCCAATAATATAATTCGTCAGTAACTTTAATCGAACAATTCTCTGAAACCATGTATAGGGCTTTACTCGCAGTTAATCTCTTACTAATTCATCCTTGGCCTTAATTAGAAAACAACGATTCTGTATCCAAATTTCGATGTTAATAATAATAAATAACTTCTATTTAAACATTCCATTTATAATTTATTTATTTGGGTGGCAAAAACTGTTCCCGTACATAGGCTATTATCTATATATTATTGTGAATACAAATACACAGTTATCTCTGCTCTCCAATAATAATTGATGTGAATTTACTTGATCAAACAATAGGCGTCTTTGGAAGTGAACCTCTATTATTTAATCATTCATTAGCGGCCGGCCGAGGACATTAGGGGTGGGAGAGAAGGGAGGGAGGGAGGGGGCGGGTCCACATCGTATTCCGAACAATAACCGCTCATTTCTCACATAGGCCTACACGCTGACTTGTGGAAAAGACACACCACGTTAAACGAATGTCGTAGCCTTTTGTTACGGTTATAGAATCGTAAGCATATTTTACAGAATAGAAATGTTTTTTGGTGTAATTTATTTAATGATTGTTGGAGTTTCGAATGTTTGGGTAGTGTTATAATAAGCGCGTATTGTAGAGAATAGATTTAGCGAAAATCCGTTTTTTGGTGATAGCTTTTGAATTGTGTGAGATATCAGAAATATAATAGCATAGAAACACTATCTTTTTAGTACATATGGCTCAGTAAACGGTATACATTTCTATTATATTCACTGCTGAACAAATGTCCTTTGAAATGGATACGATTTAATTGGAATAGTTCGTACTTTTTTCCGTAGCTAACAAAATGATGTGTTCTTATAGCGCTAGTATAGGCCTATATCCGTTTTTTGATTAACATCGAAAACGTGACACCAAGACACTGTTCCCATTAAGACTAATGGCACGGTGTAGGATCGTTCGGACAGGGCACCACATCGGTGATATAAATTATTTATATATATTACAGTCTTGATTTCCAATTCTGCTATAAAAGCTATCGCCGAGTAACCGATTATGTCGCTAAACCGCGCTTTCTCCCGAATTCTGTTAATGCTTTCTAGACGGTCGTCTGAAACCGTAAACAATATCGAAATGACGTATATATAGGCCTATAGGGTAGAAGTCAATGGAATTACTCGGTCTTATTCTCGATGTGACACGTTTGAGAAACCGCTTATGCTGATCGCCTACCCCAAAACACGGCCCAACAAACAGTGAGCGTACAAACTAATGGCCTAACGACTGAACTAAACTGTAGCTGCCATAGGCCTTTTTTCGCTCGAGTGCAATTTGAACTTCGGTTAGCCGAAGTTACACGAAGCATGACTGAGAACACCCGAACGGATCAAGGTAAACTGTTCCCGAATAGCGTGTATAATTTTATCCATGTCATTTTTGGTGGAAGTGCCAAGTTCTAACTTCTGGAAGTTTTCAAATCTTGATTTAATTTTTCTTGGGATTTTAGTGAGAAAAAATCTGATTGAATATATATTCATGCATTTGTCATTATAATAAAATGAGGAAGAAATAAACTTTGGTACTATATCCACAAAAAAAAAAAAAAAAAAAAATGACTACTCTCACCGCCGCTCTAGACGACTTTCAAATTCAGGCCATGTTAATTACTATACTTTTGGTCGAATATACAAACTAACTTTCAGTGCATCCGCACTAATCATCGAATTATCTTCACTACCCTTGGTTAGGTCTTGAATAGCGGCTGTCACCGCTCAGGCGGGGGTTCGAATCCCACCGCTGCCACCAGTGTCGTGAAGCGGGGTTTAATAGCGGCTGTCACCAGTCAATTAACGACCCATCATTTTGGGGAAGAGGAGAACAGGCTAGGCATGGATCCCATTTGCCGTGAGGCAAGAATACAGACGTCAATCAAGCACGGCTTTAGGTTAGGTTTATTTAGAAATATAATAATATAATAATATGTACACTTACCGCATTGTTGAGCGTGATGTGCGTGAACGACGTGAACTATACTGGCTGCTTGAATGACTGAGTGAACTGAGTGAGCTGCTGATGATATCAAGGGTGAGTTTATCCAGTAATGTGACGGTACTGGTATACGGTATAGGGACTTAACTTATGCTATAGGTCAAGTTAAGACTAAAATAATACTAATTATGTCCGCTTCATGCCATGTATTGACATACAGGCCTTATTTCAATATAACATCAATATAATTTGATTCAATGTCATAAGTTTAATCTACACTCCTAAAGTGATCACACCGTTAAGGTTTTAATGTGTGTACCTAGTTTCACTTTCACCTTATATATCCGTTCTCCATCACCTTTACAAGGCCCAAACTCTCGTTTACTACCCGCCAAAGTCTTTTCATTAAAATGTTCTACTTTGTTCCTCTATGGAAAGTTTGCCTCCTCGTCGATTAATCTCCAGTCAGTGTTCTCATGTCGATCAACTCCCCCTCTACCCCCACTCCCACCCCCATCCCACCTCCTCACGACCTTTCGTGCTCCTACGCGTCGCTTGGGTAACGTACGTGCTATATACTAATAGCAGGACACAAATTGTCTTTCGCGTTTCTCTATTTCAAAACAAAGACTATGCCGTAATACGTATACGGTTGCCAAAAACACATGATTATAATCAAACAATTTTTGTATTAAATAAGATGAAATTAATAAGTGATGAAAAATTAATGAATAACATAAAAAAATTGTTAGAAACATTAAAAAAATACTGACATTTCGGGACTCGGTTGTGTGAAATGGGGTTGGGTGCTTAACCTTACTTGAATCCTATAACCACATACCATTGAAAAGTACCCCGAAGCCCATGTGACACGACCAAGGCGACTTTATTCCGGTATACGCTCTTCAGCGCCCCCGAAATTTCGCCAAATCGACTCCCTGGCGCTAGTCATGGGCGCTAGTAATCCAACTCGCACGACGCTAACGTTTATCCCGAAGGTTAGTTTGTCGGTCTGCTATTAGTCGCTGTCCAAGCCGTTCTGCCGGTATCGCTGCGCGCTGCCTTATCGACAGCTGGCTTATCGACACGCGATTCGTGTCGTGAAGGGTATAGGCACAGTGTTGACAGGAATACGTCATAGTTGGAAACTGTGGGGTATGAGTGATAGAACAGCTGGTTTCCATCTATCTGAAGAACTTGGAGAAAACAGACAATTGAAGAAAGAGGTAAAAAAGCAGTCTCTAAAGCAGTGTCTCGACTGAGACTACGGGATGGCCGAGGGGTTAAAGACTAAAAAATATCAGGTGTACTCTTTTAAAGAAATGAAGAAAAAATCAAGGAAAATGAAAAAAATCAAGATTTTAAAAAGAATCACGCGAAATGGAAAAAATCACGAAAAATCAAAATAATTCAAAAAATAGAGAAAATGAGAAAAAATGAAGAAAATGAGAAAAAATCGTGAAAAATTGAAAAATCAAGAAAATTAAAAAAAATGAAGAAAAATTGAAAAAAAATCGAGAAAAATCAAAATGATCAGAAGATCACGAAAAATCACGGAAAAGAAAAAAAAGAAGAAGAAAAAAATGCGAAAAATGAATAAAGAACGCGAAAATTGCAAAAATCAAAAAAATCGAGAAAATCGAGAAAAATGAAAAAAAATTGCAGCAATAAAAATCGTGTGTACACTAAAATGTCAAGTTGTTAACCCCTCGGGGATGGCCACACATCCGTCAGTTGCCGCGTCGTTTGCCGCGTTGAGCAGAGATTTAATATCAGAGAGCAGTAATAAAATCGTGTCGGTGTTCGACATAAACGTGGGGGACGTAATAACGGCGGAACGCGATATGACTGGAGATCGGTTCCAGGAACTGATGCACGGGATATTATTCCTGTTCGTGTCACGTGTTCGCCTCGTTGACATATCGTCGACATTCTCCATCTCTCTCTCCCTCTCTCTCTCTCTCTCTATCTTTCTCATCATATGCATCACTGTCTTTCGCTCCTTTCTACCTCTATCTTAAGTTTCTCTCTTTCCATTCTCCCCACTCCACTCTAAATTACTCGCGTCTTCTCTTTTATATTGTATTTTTTTTATTGTAGTGTGTATAGGGTACCATTGAAGAATCATCTCGGTATCAAACCACGATACATCTCGATAATAATGGTCGACCATAACAGGAATCGAACCCCGGTCTTCTGAACACCCGCCACAGTTTCCCAGGACCCTTATCAGCGACTGCCATTTGAAATAACTTTCTAGACCCAGCTAGTTCCAAGAGAGTAAGGACTTTGATTGGATAGTGTTTTCTAGGAGAGCTAAATACCATGAGTCATGGTCTCTTGGAACGCAAAAAGTACTTATTTTTAGCCCACCTCAAGAGCAGTGCTAGGTTTTCGTGCTAACACCAATGGAAACACACAAGAACTGGACATGTTGCCATGGTACTTAGCTCTACTAGTGAATAGAAACTAGGCTCAGCCAGGCCCAGGATGTTATTTCAACCAGTCGGCAGTCGCAGTAAGGGTCCTGGATATATATACAAGAATGTCGATCGCACAAGACGTATCACTTGCCTGCCTTGCAGTATGTTATTGTGATGTCATCAACCGCCCCCCTCCCCCCCCCCCCAGGGTGTTGTTAGCGCAAATCATACGTCACGCTGACCTCTTTGTACGTCTGTTTCCCTGATAGCTCGCCCTTATAATGTCTCGCCGTCCTCCGTGCACACGCCCCCCGATAAGAGAGAGAGAGATATGCACGACGCTCTGGGGTGACAGAGAAACGTGCATTGTTGTTTGCCAGGAGGAAAGTGAAAACAAGAAGAAAAGCGGAAACTTGATATTCGAACGCGAGTGTTTTTTTAAACAAACATCTGAAGCAGGATGTTCGAAAATAAATATAAATATAATAGTCACATTTTGTATTCGAATTGTGTCTTGTTTTTAGGGTTATAGTGAAGGTTGATTTTTTTATATTAGACTACGCAAATCAAACGATCTGTGTGAAATCTAGTTAGCTGTAGAGGTACCTATACCCACAAGGTAGCATTTTCAGTGCCGGTGTGACATAAAAACGATCGTAGTGACTTTCCTTCTGAACATATTGTAGTGAAACTGCTTCACATCATGCAGAGAAGTATCTTCCAAAATATTGTCGATCCATAACAAACATTTACAATAGGTTACATGTTGTATGTAGATAACGATACGCGGTGAGGTAACAATCGATTGCTAAAATATCGAGTGTTACTGTTTGATACAAGTGATCTTTATGCATTTGTTATTATAAAATTCGACTCATAAGCATTTTGAAAAATTGTGTCTGCATCTTGTTATGTATTTGTTAATTTTGTATCTTGCACTGTTCACTTGACTACGACACGGTTTATTAATTTATTTAAGGATAAAATTATTTATTTCCTTAAATAATCATGATCACTCTGTTAATGAGCACAAACTTTACTTTTGGTCATGTATTACTATAACCTAACCTAATAACGATAGAGAATAATGAAGACCCGGCCCCTCCACTCGTGCTATAAAAAAACACGGCCCTTCCACCCATTATATTATTGTATGTTCTGTGCATGAGAATGAGAAATGAGAGTTCGGTGGAATGGAAGTCTACGCTTCGCTCACCAGACTGTATTAAACTATTGCTTTATTCATCGACTGTGACTAATAAATCATCCAGCATATTCCTTCGCATAACGAATAAGTTCCAAACATCTGCAAGTTTTACTGCGAATATCAACACGAGTTTAGTGAAACTTTGAATTTAATCATCTCACTTCAAATATCGTTTCGATTCTCTCTCTCTCTCTCTCTCTCTCTCTCTCTCTCTCTCTCTCTCTCTCTCTCTCTCTCTCTCTCTCTCGTCTCTCTCTCTCTCTCTCTCTCTCTCTCTCTCTCTCTCTCTCTCTCTCTCCTCTCTCTCTCTCTCTCTCTCTCTCTCTCTCTCTCTCTCTCTCTCTCTCTCTCTCTCCCCAGCTCTCTCTCTCGCGCATTCCGTAACTGTTTAATTCCATTTCGACGTAGGATTTCCTTCCGGGATCGGTTCGATGCGTCTTCCGACAGTTACGAACAACTTTATTGCCGTTGCTTGCTCGCGTTGTCGACTAATACACTCCTGTTCACGAGAGTTGGCTGCCCACGTGGCAAGCGGAAACATCATCGGACTCAAACAGTTGGTCGCTGTTGGCTTTTTTTAGTACCATCGAAAATTTGACATGAAGTCATTGTTTCTCAATAGATCCTTTTCGAAATTAAATATGCATATATATAATGGTAACGTTTGGAAGGCGCGGTTGAAAGTCCTATGCTACCAATGCTATTTGGACTGAATGGTTTATATTTTTGTGCGTTACCGTGAATATATTTACTTATAATATGATGGGAGTTACACCATTAATGTGTTTACTATATATTCTAAGAGATTTACACACTGTCAGAGTGAGTAAAATGAGAAATATTGCAAGTTTTATATCTCGGTGGTCAGCGGACCGACTTTTTCAATAGTACTAAAAAACCCAGAATGCAACACCTGCGATCTCGACCGCCAGCGCATGCCCATTGAATTTCGAAAAAGGTTTATTAAGGCGGGTAAATATGACAATTTGGGATCGTTTGAATGGGGCACCACAAGGGCGATCTTACCACCACTGTTGTAACTTTTATGAAACTTGGTCAACGAAACTTACTTTTGGTGTAATTTGGTCACTAAAATATTTTTATTTTGTATTTTTGTAATTTTATTTCTTCGAAACACAATTAATTCCCTTTTGTTCGTAATTCTATAGGTTAGTTAATCCGAACCTCGTCATTTTGACGC
Organism: Brachyptera putata; assembly: GCA_907164805.1. Lineage (NCBI taxonomy): Eukaryota > Metazoa > Arthropoda > Insecta > Plecoptera > Taeniopterygidae > Brachyptera > Brachyptera putata. Next base: position 20,381,180 of record OU015470.1, on the reverse strand, counting down.
ACATTTCTTTGAGTTTGAAAAATTCAACGAAATTAATTTATATTATCTAATTTTTTATAAGTGTGTTGTTTTAGATATAGTTCAACACATTAAATATTCTGAGTAAATATCACATATTCTGGCCAATTGTTTGTCAATATTCTGTCACTTTTCAATTAATTTGTTCCCTTTCGCAACTCTTATGGCTCACACGGTCGCGACTTGTGAGACCTGTATTTGGTAAATACGTCTACTTTCAAATCAGAATCACTGTGCCGGGGTCTAAGATGACATTGCACGGTTAATTCATAACTAAAACAACTTCCTATCGTCTTCATCAACGTTTCATCTGTTCAAATAAATCATGCGCTTCAGTAACGGGATATATTTAAAAATTAACTACCTTTTGTAGCTGGTCCTAATACGCCGACCGATATATTACATGAGAAAGGAAGAAGCAATTTTAAAAATGAATTCCATTTCACCTTCAGAAAATTGTTATGGAAACTTCACTCGTTTTTCATTACTTATAACTTTGAATTTTCTTATTTTAATACCGTATTCGGAAACTGTTCTCGAATAAATGAGATCTAGAGCATGAAATTTATTCAGATATGATAGATTTACCAATTTAATGATGGTAATAAATAAAAATCATACCGTTTCTTCATTGCAATGCCGCGATGTCAGTCTATGACGTTTCTGAATAAATTTGGAGCCATAAATAAATTCATGGCTCATTTAGTGCTGGGGTGGTAAGATCGCCCTTGTGGTGCCCAGTCCGAACGATCTTGTCTTTCATCCATAGCTAAGTGTATTTCATTTGTAGCATTGACTATAGAAATACTCAAGACGTCCCATGTAAGTTACTTTACGAGATTCAAAACACTTTCGTTATTACCTGAAGTTACGTCAAACATCGCTACACATTCCTAGAGCGCTGCTAGCACAGTCAAGTTGAAGCCTGGGCAGACAACTCAGGCAAGCATCCGTCTTACCGTCGACTGAAGCACAATCGCTTTTCAGCACTCTTAGCGGTGATTGACGGTACTACAGGGTCAAGGGTGTGGGGAGGGTAGAGACGAAGGAGTGGGGACTGTCTTTGTATATGTTTAGTCTATGATTGTATTGGTATTCTCGATTTTTTCCTTCGGGATGCGGTTCCACTCGCGGATGGCTCGTATCTATCTAGCATGGCTGCTCGTCTAGCAAACAATCATAGGGTTCACTACGTCACTATGACATCACCCGTTAGCAGGACGTTGTCGGGACTGCGTAATTGGCAGCACCGTTTCGTGGCCACTGGATTACTGCTTGTAGGACACTAATCCTCGGCTAATCTGCATGTAATGATCCTGACGGCGATTAGGCTCATCGTATCTAGCCTGGTTTACATATAATTCACGTATTATACGTGGTACACTCACCGATATGGAAAATGACCGCGTCTCAACTCTCGAACACATAAGTAGAGGTCTATATGAACCGTTTTGGCGATATATCGGGACACTACCAACATTGGTATTAGGAATAATCCGAACACACGAATGTTGATATCTTTCACTTTGAACTAAGTCTCTTAGGCAATGTTCACTTCTTCCAATGACAGCAGATGCAAAGTTCATCATTATACAAAGGATAAAAAAAGAAACGAAAATAAGGAGTGATAGGCCTAAAGTATAACTAGGCCTATCACTCTACTAATTAAAGTACGGTAATTATACCGTAGTATTTACAGTTATTTGGTTGGTAGACGGCCTTCTTGCGTGGCTACAGCTCCGGATGATTGTGACAGCGGTCAGGTGTGGTAGCGCCGAGTGTACTTGTACGTGACCGCGTGGTGATGCGGTCACGTCGGGTCACCTCGGGTCACGCCAGAGGAGAGGTCACGCTGTATAATATGTGGACGTGTTGATAAATAGGCATATATACACGTAATTGCTGAGAGACAGTTGTGATTTACTGGTATTCTCTCATTTATATTATTAATGTGACGAATATATTAATCGTATAACCATCCCCCGTAGTTCAGGCAGCTGAGGCACAGGTTTGGAAAATAAATTCAAATTGGGCTTGGTTTCGAGTACCGCATAAGGCATGTTTTTTAATAAAAGTTCTCTCATCTTCTATCAATGGATTTTTTCATCATCAGCCATTTATTACTACTAATATATAACCTAACTGCATGTTAGTGATCGAGGTGGAGAAAGAAAATTGAAAATAGTAAAATTGAAAAATAAGGAATATGAGATGGAATATATTTATTATTATGTTGGCCTATAGGCTCGACTATTCTGAAAAAATTAATAGGGCCTACCAATATAATGAATGCCTGCTTTTACGAAATGATAGTTAATGGCGAGGGGTTTACAACTCGCAAATTTGGTGTACACCAGATTTCAGATTTCAAGATTTCAGGTGATTTCAGGGAGAGTTTTCAGGGATTTCAACAGATTTCGGGGATTTCAAGTTATTCCAGGGATTTCAAGGGGATTTCAAAGTTTTCAGGGATTTAAAGTCATTTCAGAGGGATTTCAAGGCAAGTGTACACCGGATTCCAGGAGTTGTTAACCCCTCGGTCAATGTATTAAGCGACAGTTAGCGGATCAACTTTGTATCACCCTTGGTTACGTATGTTTCTACGTTCTTTCGTACCTTGAATAATTTCTAGGTTGACAATGAGCTTTTCAAACCGACTGTATAAACAATTTATTTTCATCGCTTTGTTCGGCCTCAACCTATAAAATACCAGTCGGCTCGTGTATGATGTATATCAAGTCTGTTTTTCTGTCTAGTATGGAAAAACTCTCCGTGGAAGTGTTTTGTGTTATGATGCATACACGCATTCTAACATTCATTCGATTTGTTTTGCCTCGTGATTGGCTGTAGCATCCGTCACGCGTCGCATCCGCACAACGCGTTCATCAGAATATACGTGCGACTGGGTCTGGATGCATATGAGATGCATTAGATGCCAGAAGATTAAACATGTTTTTCATAAACAATGTCATCTTTTTTGTAAACTTTTTTTATCATCATCGCGAAACTTGATATAAAGTCATTGTTCCCCAATCAAGTCGAAGAATGACAGGGAGTGTTTGAACGGAAAACCACAAGGACGATTTTACAACCCCACAAAAAAATCATTAATAATTTTTTTCGATTTTTTTTTCGTGATTTTTCTGATTTTTCTTGATCTTTTGGATTTCTTTTTTCTCAGATTTTTCGTGATTTTTTTATTTCTTCTGATTTTCTATTTTTTTCATTTGTTTCTTGATTTTTCGATTTCTGATTTTTGTTTCTTTTTTTTTTTGATTTTCCGTGATTTCTTTTGATTTTTTAACCCCTCGGATTTTTCGTAGTTTCCCTCAGTCGTTCAGATGGTTCCTTAACAACATGGAGTCACTATCCAAAAAATCCTAATGAAATGACCTTTCATTCCATCATCTCATCGCATTCACGGAAGTCAATAGCTTCAGTGCGTCGTTAAACCCAATATAAATGAATAAATAAAAAGCAAACTATATCGAGTGTAACTGTTTTATTGTCTCCTGTATCTGTTAACACACGAGTGAGCAAAAATCGTGTGAAAAACTTTCTGCAGATCGATATTTCACGTCGAAACAATAAAATAAAGAATGTTTTTCTGTATTATTTCGTGTGCACATTCGTCATCGTCACGGAGTTGAACGTCGAGATAAACTTCTCTCGGACGAAGTTACTCCGTTTTATCGTTTCTCTCTTGTCTGTTTCTAAACTTGCATCCACGATAGGAGGTCAATCGTCTGCTAATAATATCGTTATGTTTATGAGTTTTTATTAAAACACTATCCACCAAACGGTTGCCACTTGGACACAGGATAGCAATAGCAACAAATGATCAATTCTAAAAAAACAAACATCAGCAACGAACAAATGATCAATTCTAAGAAACAAACATCGAAATAATTATTGTTAAACATTCTTCATTCAGAAGAAAAGTACATCATACAATTCACAATGTCCACAAAGCCTAAAATAGGTAAAGTAAACGCGAGCGTCTAGCGGTTGTACCTTATAGAGAATACCGATGGCCCCCTAATAAAGTCAGTTAGGCCCCTATATAGTCTATACTAATTGAGTTTTACATACTTCACGATTAAAGAAGCAATTGAAGCAGCTGTTAAGTTTGAGGATTTTTTTTATCAATCGAGATTGAATATAATATTTTTATTTTTCATCGCGGTATTATTTCCCATTCCAACATATCCTACCCTATATAAACTGTGCATAAGGTTAATAGAGCCTGAATGAGCTAAAATCAACCAAACATTTTTACAATTTACACTTTCCTTTGCTCATTATTTAAAATACTACCAACATTATCCTATACAGCAAAGGACTTTATTCTTTGATGAGGAAAAATGATTGTAATTCTCCAATTATATATGTTGGTTTGTGTTGGCGTTGGAAAACATGAAAGGACTGAGAAAACGCTATTTTTACAAACAATAATAATAACGTATAAGTATACTGTGCGTTTCAAAGGATCGTAAACCTCATCACATCCCCAATAAAAGTCGGTATAACTTGATTTTGCTTCTAGATATATCGTTACCACAAGCTAGGAAAAGAAAGCTATGAAGAAAATATTAAAAAGATGAAAAACCTTTATTGACTTGGTTCTAGAAAGAACTCAGTACGTACTGTACGTTAGTTTAGCATTTTTTAGCAGTTTTGGTCTACTTGGTTTTTCGTTGTTTCCCATAGTCCTCGAAGCAAATGATTGGATGCAGTACTAATTGACCACGACCTTCAGTTAGTAGCGTGAAACTATACCAATTTAGGCCTATATCACTTTTTTTTTTTGTTTGATTTTATAATGATAAACTTCACATCTGAAACTTATGCTGCTCAAATCTGAGATATGCTTTGATATGCTTTCAGCTTTGATATACAATCACATCTAATATTGTTGCCATTATCTGTTGTTAATTATCATAATATAGTTATATAGTTTACTTTTATGTACTACTTCTTTGTTATTTGTTTATTCTTTGTTTTCAATTTGAACAGGTTAGTGGAAGAGCGGCCATGTACGAGCAAACTTCGCCTATTTAAATAAGACATAATAAATAAATAAAATCAATTAATTAATAAACATACATTTTTTATTCACTACGTGGGAAACGTCAGCATTTTCCGAGAGGGAAATGAATTATTTGAACTTATTCCGTGAAAATGTACTTCAAACTACTATAATTCTTTGTCATTTTATATAATCAAACGGTTAATAATTTCGAGCAGTAATTTATTTATGATTAATAAAGTCCTCGTAGCTACAATTGAACATTACGTGAGACAGAATTCTGTTTCATCTCGACGTTCAAGGAATGTAATTACGTATTTTATATCTTGTAGCTTCTGAAGTGAATAGCAACTATTTGTTTGACCTGAATACATGTACGGGTTGTTCATGAACTACGTCATAGTACGCGAACGTGATTGGTCCATCTCCATCAAACATGTTCGAAGTGATGTAAACTATTTTCATCAAGTTTTCCGCGCTTTGGGCCACGTTTTACTAACTGATAGTCAGTGGATTAACTTGTTATCACCTGTTTGTTTTTGTACCTCATCTAATAGTTAGATGATTAATAAGTAACTAAGAGTAACTATATACGAAACTATAGATAGTCTACATAACGACTTACGTATAATGTATCATTTTATCATTTATCATTTATTCATTTCATCATTATTAATTGATAATCCTTAAACAAACATTGAACGAACAAATAAATGAATATATAAGCATCATTTCATTTCAATAAAAAGTCGACTTTCAGGCTCAACTATCGCTAGTGGTAGGAACTGAGGTCACCGTTGGGCGTGGGTTCGAGTCCCGCATAAGACATGTACTTTTTTAAACGTCCTTTCATCTACTATGACTCCATCGTTTCATTATCACCCGCTCATTCGTACCCCCGTTTAACCTAGCTGTATGGTGGGTATGTTTAGCAACATTAAAAATATATAAGCCCCATTTCTTCCCCTTGTCTGCATCATCTCCTTGACTTATGCCATCGATTCTCGTGTATTATCATTCCTTGTACATATAAACAATATTGTTTACGAATCCAGCCCTTTTGTGCATGGCTACTAATACTCTTCGAGCGCTACTTTGCTCCCTGAGCGGATGTTATATTAGTGTTACGAAAACACGGCCGAGAGGTCTTCTTCCATACATCACTCGAGTCAACATTGCACGCTGTGCCAACATGACTGATACAACAATATTCTAATCGAGAAAAACAAGATCAAATATTGTTTGTGCTTGTGTATACTCCACTTGGAGTGCTCGTAATATTGTGTAGATACCAACAGAACAAACCTAAAAACAAGGGAAATGTCAATGAGGTCGTTGATAGAATTGAGTTGAGAGAGGTGTGTATATACTTGTATCTACAGAAGAAGAAGGTTGTCTACGAATATTACAAAATGGATGTATCTATTTTCATTCAATTTTCATTCATTTTTCCAACAAGGGCGATCTTACCACCCCAAAGGGGAATTAAAATACGATAACTCATTTCCCAAACAATAATTCTTGAGGTAGGCCCTAATGATTTCAGGGATAGTTATAACAATTCACATATTTACATTGGGGAGAAAAAAGTTCAAACTTTTAGAGCTCTTATTGGATTGGATTCTTATCGAGGGTCTTACCATCTTCTTATCTATATATTATTGTTATTATAAAGTTATTCAAACAAATGTTCAAACAAAATATTTAAACAAATGAAATTCTGTCTTCGCATAATACACTCATCTATAATGATTATTTTTTCATGTCAGTTTTATTTATGTTCGCCTCGAAGTCTTGAAACAACAAAGAGGTGTAAAACGGTCGTACTAATTTATCATTATAGCCCTAATTGGGAAACAATTGTACATCAAAATTTCGATGTTTGATCCAAAAAATCATTATTGAGCTCAGAAAAACAATTACAAAGTACTTCAATTTAATTTTAAAACAAGGAATTTAATTTACTCTACCCGTATACTTAGTAATTTCGGAATGGTTTATATTAATTTACATAATAAAATATTATCATCGTTGTATACGTCGCTTGAACAATATTACTTTTTATTAATATTGTTCCACTTTGTTGGTTCAGAACGCGCTATGAAGAAGATGTAATAAAAAAAACATATACACACAAAAAAAGCAAATTGAATTTAAAAAACAGATAAATTGAAGGATTTTAATTTAATTCAATCAACTGTGAAGTATATGTTTGTGTGAATTGCTTTATTAATTCTCATGATTCGTGTAAAATATCACTTGATTATCTCTCATCAATTACCGTCGTTCATTTGCATGAGGGTTGCCAGTCGATTAATCGATGTAACTCGATATACATCCATTGTATACGGTAATCGACTGTCAGTATCGATATAATCGATATGTATTCTCAATTTCAACAAGTACAATCCCAATGAAAGAGTTGTCTATATGAAGGAAACTTTTTGTTTTGTAGGCGATTGGTTAATACTGAACAATTGAAAATGATTACAAAGTTATACTTTCAACTTATATTTATATTCATACTAGTTATACTTCACTTTCTATAGGGAGGGCTTATACTCACTGTTCTAGCTAACTTTTCCAAATTAGTTAATTTGATTTTAGTTAAAAAAGGAATGAAGAAAGATTTGGATACCGGTACATCGTTATAATTATCAATTATTCTAAACTTATTATCGAATTTTATTTGAAATAATCGATATTTTTCCATTCGATAATCGCTATGTAGGCAGAACGTATGGATTAAAAAAACAAAACATAGGCCTATACAAATTAATAATAAATCATTAAAAAATGAACCAACATCCAAATTAAACTGAACTTCGATGATATAATTACGCTGCTATAAATCAAGTCCAATCCAACAACAACAACAACGATACCAGCGTCATGATTTGATTGCATTGCGAGCTTATTGTGTTGCATCTTTCAGCTGTATTGGTTTGTATTCCACAATCAAGCATTGTCATGACGTATATCGATAATAATTTAATCAAACATAATGCATTGCAAATCGCTTCGATTCATCTGCGTAGTGAAACGTCGATCGAACATCACCAGGGATTCGTCGCTCGTTACAAATCCCAGTCACAAGTTTATTGTTCATAAAACGAGATATGAATTGCGGTCGTGGTAAAACTAAACCGAGGTGGGTTGACACCCCCGGTGGTCGGTGGTGGACTATAGGGGAGGCGGGCGATCGGGACTGGAAAATAACTGTTTTAGGTGTATGTATATGTGTGTAATTGTTGATGGATCGACACTGCCGTTTGTTAGTGTTGGTATGGTTTGGGGACGGTCGATCGGGGCCGCCAACACAATTATTTAGGTATATCAGAGCGAGGGGGGGGGGGGGGTAATTCTGTGATGTGATTTCATATAATAACTTGAACTATAGATCATTGCTGATTTAAATAATGTTCATATATAGGCCCTATATATAAATATATATATATATATATATATATATATATATGTGAGTAATCCGGAAAAAAGTGTATAATTGGTCGTGAATGCCCAAGTGCATCCAGGTAACTAGTTCTTATTGTTAGAACTATCTCTAATTAACCTACATCTGTACCATATAAAACATCAATATCATTTGTAAGATAACCTCTGTTGCTCAGATGGTAAGAGAAATATGTATAATCAAGCATAAGTGATCCGGGGTTCGTTCTCCGTGAGGTCTGAATTTTTCAGTGAAACAATATCTCTACTAATCATCTGTACGTTCAACAAACCATGTATTGTAAGATATCATAGTTACTCAGATGAAAGATATTATATAAGATAATGGGTATCTATATAGATATATTTTTCGTGAACAAAATATAAGGGCGTATATATAAAGACTTTACGGTATATATAATATTTTTGAAACATACATATTATATATATATATATATATATATATATATATATATAATATACTATATATATATATATATATATATATATATATATATATATATATATATATATATATATATATATATATATATATATTTGTATGTGAATGTAATTTAGATTAAACAGAAGATCGCATTTTGATTTTATGTTCCGGATGTGACTCTAGTCACGTGACTTGCAGCACAAGTGCCAGCAGAGTCGATAAAGTAGGATATAACTGTTTTATCGGTAATTACTGCTGGTCTATTACACGACGTTTTCAACCGTCTGGTGGAAAAGTTGATCACACACAAACTACCGACCCAGTACTCTTTCAATTTACATGTTTTGTTTTAATACGATTTTGGTTTCTTTCAGTTAATCCTGAATAGGATTTTAATCGGATTAGATATATAAAAACCTGTATTGGTCCCTGACTCCATAGCGAACAGGATAGTGATCAATATCAAATACATAGAAAAATATAATGAAATGAAATTATATAAAATTGTAATAATCAACGATAACATACAAAAATTAGGGTACTAATAATAACGAAAATAATGAAAAAAATATATAAAATGAATATAAACGTTGGTGGTGGGTAGTTAATTGTATAAATTGGATTATGTATATTCTAATGAAGTCCTGCAGGGCTGACATCCCTGTCATATTTCAAAGCATTATCTATCGAAAAACGTTTGAAAAAATTACTAAAAACTATAATTACTGATCAAATATGTCATCCCTATGTCATATTTCAAAGCATTATCTATCGAAAAACGTTTGGAAAAATTACTAAAAAACTGTGAAATAGTTCCTCGAGCGCCAACAAACAGATCAATTACTTCAATCTCTTCTACTTAGATCATACTTTTCTTTAAACTATATTCTTACCCCGTTTCAGTACCTTATATTTCATTTTGCTGTAGTCACAAATTGAATTTTCAATGTTTTTCACAATATCTGTTAATTCAACTGATTGCAGTATTTTTTTCACTCAGAGTGCATTATTTGAACTTTTTCATATACCTATCTACAATCTACATATTCCATTAGCGAATCAATGTAAAATGTAAACCAATCTAGAATGAATACCTAGTACAATCCATTACTCCACAACGATTTAGTGCTGATAATGTACAATTAATTTTTGTTCTGTTATTCTCCTGTGAAATATTATTTATCTATTTCAACTCTGCTGTGAGCTGTAATTTGACAACCCGCACTCGGGAATCTGTGTTTTTACGCGGGCTCATGTTGGTTTTATCATTTCATTTCTGGAGATTACAAGCAGAATAAAATGAAATTGAGTTTGATATTTCAAATTGAAATGTTACACGATAGAAAGTAATAAAGAACACATCAAATTATCGCATCAAAGATTTTTATGTTTTCAAAGTATACGCTGTTTGAGATTTTGGCTGTATCTTTTCTCAGCTGGTTTTCCCAGCTATTTGTGTTACCTCAGTTCACCCCACTGGCGGTATTAGAACTTCTAACAGGGTATTAATATTTAAAAGCTCTTCAAAGTGGAACTTTATACATATTTATATCATCAAGTTCTTCAGGCGTTAAATACGAGTTGATTCAAGTGTCTCACAAATGGTTTATTAATTAACCATGCTTGGTTAATTTTATAGACTGTGCATATGGTGACTTGTGTGGTTTGAAATGCATTTTCGAAGGTTTGATTTCGCGAAGTCTATTGAACCATGGGATTCCTCTATTCGAAATTCTAGAAGAGAAGAAGTGGTTCTGACCCGGTTGCGAATATGTCTCACTCTTCTAACTCAAGCTCAGGCCTATTCATTTATATCATCGTACTCCACCTCTTGGTTAATGTTTTGTTATTGTAAGCACGACCTACTCTTGTGAAAAGCAGTCTTGTCTGTTGTTCCAACGAGAAACCTGACGAGATGAATGTGAAAGTCTACTCTCGTGCTTTTCCGACTTCCATAAGATGTCGCTGGTGTCGTAAAACAAACACAGTCTTAAAACACAACCAACCTCTTTTCTTCTTCCAACTCGATCTTTCTTCTTCCAACTGTTTCCTCTTTCCTCCGCTGAAACTCTAAACCCGTCCACAACTTTACTATTAAATTAACCTAATTTTTAGAAAGGATAAGAGAGAAATAAACAAGTGCACAAGTAGAGAACAATAATGTCGCGAAGATGTCCGGGAAATGTTGAGAAATTAATCGAAACTTTTGTGGAGTCGGTCGGTTTATTTGTGTTGGAATAGGATTAAGTTGAGCTGGAAGCCTATGGAAAACAAATCCGAGTTTTATCTATATCGGAGTCGAAGAATTTGTTTTTGTTATGTTTGGGACAGTGGTGTAGGGGCGGGGCGTGATTGGCTACTCGTCGGACCGGAAGTAGGGTTTAGATTGGTTTTAATTGATATTTCGCTAAATCGACTCGCGTGCACTCTTCAGGAATAACCGGATAACATGATATAGGTATTGAATTATCGCGGCAACGACTCAGTTTTATTTTCAATAACATATTTAAATCTTGATATACACTCATTATTTCCCAATTGATACGATGAACTGAACAATGATAAGCAACTGTAAAAATGTACCTTTTCAATAAAAATAATTATTATAGATATCAATTATTTGTATCTAGGCTTTACACACAAAATTAACTCTGATTTTGACGATTCTAATCGACGAAACTATCAACCAAATCACGTCTGATCGCGTACTGCATGAGATGTTATCGAAATGTCGTTAAACAAGTAAATCCTCTCGGCTTATGCACTGGAGGTAATTCGACGTTAAAGTCTTCTTCATAGGCCACGTTTAACGTTGATTTAAAAGATTACGTAGCGCCGCCGTCAGCCCCTCTTCCCACTACACCACTGTTGGGCGGGGGGGAGGGGGTTTATCTTGTTATTATGTAAAATCTAAGCTCCATTCGGGATCTACAATTGAATAACAAAAGAGGAACCAGGGAGAGGAGACTTGTTACAACTCCAAACTATCTGTAGATATACTTGCAGCCACGAAAGAAGACTGTGTATACCAACTTATCAAACAGAAAATATCAACGTTATATTTAGGGTCTATGAATTTTTAGGAAGAGATTTACGATTAGAAATGAAACACTACATGTTGTGAAAACGTTGAATGCTTAATAAAGGCCATCACATCCAGAAACTAGATTTTCATGTATAGGCCTACTGACTATATTGATTTCCCCGACTTCAGAAATATAGATCGTCATCTGTATTTCAGAAATTATGAAAAAAAAAAATTTCCAGAGACCACGAGTCATGACGTGAGCTTCACCGATTCTGTGAAGAAACAGATAAGAATCGATTCATTCATAGGACAAATAAATCAATTATGATTTCTAGTTTTCTCTAATATCAGGGAAATAAATATCGTCATTATTCGTTGAAATCTAGTTTCAGGCTTGTGATGTACTTTAAAAATGTACTGCATTCCTCTGCAATTGTCGAATCTTTTACAATTATTCAGTTTGTAGACAATCTGCTACTCTCGTGAACACGAGTAGAGATAGTGTATGCGTTTTCTATCGTCACGTATAAAGCACAACCAACTTCTACCAACTTTCAGCGTTGCAAGATTTTTATTTTCTTTGCGAGAAACTTTCCTTTCTATTGTCCAACTTCTCAAGAGATATATTTCCTATTCTCATCTCTTATAGCTATTGTGTGTATTAATATTATATTATTTCCACATCCAGTTTCGGATTCGCAATAACAGAGCTACGTGAAACTTTGGCGATGTGAAACAATCAAATGGTCGAGTTGTGGAACTAACTACGCCAGTTTCGCAATTAAGCGCTAAAACATTTTTAATAGAAAGTTTGTTTCGGTGGAATACAATTTAGAAAACGCTTTCGTGTTTTTTTCTGTCTCGTAGATTGCTGGAGTTGTTAGCGAATTATATTAATGGATATTAGTTTTGGTTCTAGTTTTCGTATATGTACAAATATTGCTCGTTATTTGTCACTATAAGACTATTTAAAAGATCGTGGAAATCTCTTTAGCGTATAGTATCACTTTTTTTGATGACTTTTGGACGGTATGAGGTATCAAAATTATGAAAACGAGGACACACATGTATTTCTAATACCTTCAAGACGGTCATAAGTATCAACTATTCATCTCACACTGCATAATTGTCAGGCGTATACGGTTAGCAAATGTGTATTTTTAAGCGTCTATACGCCTGACAATCAGGCGACTCGAGATGAATAGTTATCACTCACACCATCTTGAAGGTATTAAAAATGTCTATGCTTCCTCGTTTTCAAACTTTCGATATCTCATACCGTTCAAAGTTATCACTAAAAAACTGAGATTCCGCTAAATCGACTCCTATGGACCCTTAGGAATTACAACATATTTTGTATTTAGTTTTATTTTGATATACAGGTTTGAGGAAAATAAGGCTTACTACTACTACTACTACTACTACATCTATGATATCGCATCTGTTATGTTGGTAGATGGATAACCTTCTTTCATTGATACCAGTATAGACTCCTTCAGTCGTAAAATGTTATTTTCATACCCGTCCATCGTTACTTCTCGAAATCATATGTATTTTCATTTTTATTTACACTTCCCTCAATCGTTTCGTGCTCCCTGAACTTCGGTAACATATTTTTATTATTCCTCCAGTCTGTTCTCCAGGGACATCCGTATTGAAAAATCTCATTCCCTATATTTTTAATACTAAGGATATGTTATCGTATTTTTCTGTCTCCATTCGCCTTGCGCTTCCATGCATTGTGCATGTATATATATATATATATATATATATATATATATATATATATATATATATATATATATATATATATATATATATATCCTTTCTCTCTCTGCGACGTATACATTGAAGTATGTCGTCTTTTTTCCCTTTTCTCGCGCCTCTGTCTTTGTGCGGAAGGGGTGTAGTGTGTGTGAGAGAGAGAGAGTGATGGCGAGGGGGTGATAGGAGGGGGATAGAGGTGTAATAAGGTCGGCTAGAGATAATGTATTGCCCCTGTTATACGACGATGTCCCTATCCCAGCGTGGATAGGAGGATCAATAGAGGGTATATAAGTGTGTGTCTCTCTCTCTCTCTCTGAAAAGACAACACACCTAGATGAGGAGAGAGTAGAGAGAGGGAGAGAGGCAAGAGAGGATGTTAGAAGAGGAAATGTGAACTCATTAAGTAATGCAGTGACCAGGATGGATGGGTGAGGTTGCTCTTTGTAACAATATATTTGTGTAACAAAAAATGAAAAAAAATAAAACATTTTTAATTGTAATTTTTTTCCTTTTGTCTTGATACCCAGAGGAAGGTGATGCTCATTATTTTATTACCGTTTCCGCCTTGCCACTTGTTAAACCTTGGTCGCGTGGGAGGCGTGGGCGCCCCTAACAACTGTGTTAGAACTTTGTAATGTATTATACAGAGGATGACAGCGCGTATAAATTATTCAAGTATTTATTACTCCGAGTTTTATCTGAATTGTTCAACCCTGAGAAAAGTGCAGTGTGTTCTGGCGAATGAGACTGCCTATAGGGTATAGTAACTCCGTTTGGTTTTGGCTCATTTCTAACAAAAATGTATCGATGGTTAAATTGTTTGATTTAGGGTGTCCCCAGAATCCGTAGGGCAAAAAGTTACCGCCAGAGTGATTTCACAGATATAAATGATCAGACGAATGGGCGGATGATAGATGAATGATGCTGACAAATATGTATGTGCTGTGCGGAATTCAACGCACGGGACTCGAACTCACGCCCGACTTGACGTCAGTTTCTATCGCAGGGCGTTAGTTGACAGTCAGATGGTTGACTAGCGCATTATTATCATAGTTATTTAAAATAAAACTACCACTGGTGGTGCTAAATGATTGCTTACAAGTTACGTATACTAGTCAAAAATAGCAGATAACAAATTGTCAAAAAAAAATCGTATTGATAAGGACGTTCAGGATTCATAAATGAGTGAAATGGTTAAATATTATAGTGATGATTTTCATTCGTTCGTTCAATTCCCTTCTAAAAAATCATATGTGAACATATATTCCGGAACAATTCCCTAGGGGGCTTTAGTGGGGGGCTTACCCTCCCTTAAAGCCCCCGAACTGTTGACTATAAGCCTATAGCTGCTTCCTAAAGCCTGATTCATGAACACGGTGGCACGGTAGTCTCGGTTCCGGTAAGTCACCTGATCCGGTCAGAAACTTGCCGGAACGTTCACTAAGGAAATATACTGAAAATATAGGCCTACTGATATTCAACACACTGTAACTAGAAAACAATATGTAAACGCACTACACGTATTGTCTCTGAAAAAAATAACTGTTGAATGTGCGTAGATTCTATTTTTTTCTCATCAACATCGGAACTTGATACAAAATCCGTGTTCCACCACAAAGTAGATATACTGTACCCCAAATCTAGTTCACCCCGATATTGTGGCCCCCAATATAGTGGTCCACAAAACTAGAACTCCGGGGTCCAGAAAATCTTCTCCAACGACTAAATTGGTATTGTGGACACTAGTAAAGAGGTCCACAAAGGGTCCACAATACCAATTTAGTCATTGAAAAAGATATTCTGGACCCCGATGTTCTAGTTTTGTGGACCACTGTATTGGGGGCCACAATGTCTAACTATAGCTTCAGGGTACAGTATATCAACTTTGTGGTCCACAATATTGGGGTTCAGTTCATCGAGGTTAACAATGACAAATCTTTGCTGATCACTTCACTAGGGTCCACAATACCAAGTCAGTCGTTGGAAAAGATTTTCTGGACCCCGGTGTTCTAGTTTTGTGAATCACTATATTGGGGGCCACAAAACCAATGTATTTCTACAATTTTTCGGATTTATTGGGGGGGGGGGGGGACAATACTGGGGTCCCCTTTATCTTTTTCTTGTGGTGCAGAATATTGGGGTTCACAATACTATGGTCCACAAATACATTTATATATTCCTGTTCTCTCCCAGACTCGAAATACACAATTACAGGCTTATCAACAACATAGGCCTACATCGACTCTGAACACAAATCCAATGATCGAACCAGATTGAAAGTAATTCAATTAAAATCGAACACATGCAGGTCAAAGGTCACCGCGTTGATTGTCGGATGACGTCACCTGTGGATGCAATTGTGAAGCGCATTTCTCGTTTCATGGCTCAATTAATATCCGCCTTTATAATCCGTTTCGTTATTGAATCAAGTGCGGTCTGGACGAGTTGAACTGCATTAGTGGAATTGTTGCAACAATCGATTATTGTTTGTTTAACGACCTCACAAACCTCAGCCGCTATTCATCAGAATATCGGTCTGTGTCACCACATGTTGTTGTTGTTGTTGTTGCGCGCAGCCTGAATTGACCTGAATAAACTCAATCTAACTGAGAGTCTTCTCTTACGAATCTTAGTTAATGTATCTTAGTTTAGTTTCGTGACAGTATCGACTAACGGGAACGTGTGGGTTTCCTCTAAAGTGAATTTCGCCGTCAAACTGTTAGTAATGCCATTGAATTTTCAACCTATACAAATTCAATGGTAATGCACACGAAGACGAAGGTAGATGCTACGATAACTCGCGCGTTCGATGAGCGATTATCGCAAAAAGCAGCCAAAATTCAATACCAACTTCTAAATGTTTAGGTTTTGTAAAGTTGTCTGACGGATAAGTGGCGGGAGGAAATCGGTCACTTGTAATACGCGCACTAAAGTTATCTGGCCGATAAAGTTATCCAGCAGAGAACTGTCAGGAGGATTTGTCGGCACATTGTACAACCGGCCCTAAGTGAACATTGTCTAAGAGACTTGGTTCAAAGTGAAAGATATCAACATTCGGGTGTTTGGATTTTCAGGCAATGTATATATATATATATATATATATATATATATAGGGTATATATGTGATAATTAAACTTCTTGGATACGATCCAATATCTAGGTATGTGGGATATTTTTAGCCATGTCGTAAAAGATACGTCTCGACCGGGAATTGAACCCGGGACCTTCAGATTGCCGGTCCGCTGCTCTCCCACTGAGCTACCGAGATATTACTTTTATGTCATGGCTATTCTCAGAGTGATGACACTTCCTGGAGCTAGCTTTATAGAGGGCTTAGATTCACCCAAGGTGTAAAGATTGCACTTTACCACAGGTCCTTGTGTACTTCTTTTTTCGGCCTTTATATATACCGGTACTAAATATATATATATATATATACTAAATACCATGCTGATAACCGGAAATACAATATTCCTGTGAATGTTTATCTTTACTGACCACACTTCTGTGATATTCAATAATTACCAAAGTTTTCATGATTGTTTAGTTGGTAAACAACCACCTCCTCTCGTGGCTGCAAGTTTACTCTCTGTTATTTCTACATAGTTATTATTTATGAATTCTATCGCAAGCTCAGCAAGTGTCTGCTGCAACGTTCAACTGTCTGGGGCAGTCGCTCCAGTTGGGTTGTTATAGCAACAAGAGTTGGCTGGTTTTATTGGACCAACCACAGCGTTGTATATATACGTGTACAGCGTCACATCAACTATCGTAGTGAGGTGAACTGATTTCGGAGAACTGTGTGGTCGAGTGGTTAGCACGCTGAACCGTCATTCAGGAGACCGGGGTTTGATTTCCGCTATGGTCAACTATCCTGACAGGTTTCTCGTTGTCGGTTTAGATTCATACTGGGATCGTTCCTTGACAACGGGCCACGACCGATTTCTTAACACTATAAAAAAACACGTATAATAAAATAACATTTTATCTCACCATCCCATCTCATACATCATTATATCTCATTCGTCACTGCAGTGCGTCGTCAAACCCAATGTGAATCATTAAAAAAAATATCAAATTTTCAAATAAAATCCCGGCACCTCCACTGATGTTATAGTAAAATACACGGCCCTTCCACTCATGTTATAATTTGATGTTTTATCCGTGAGTTTAGATCAGTGAGAAGGGCTGAGAAAGAATATTATCAAAGACAACTGATAGACCCACCCTCCGTAGCTCAGTCATATACATCATGTCATTAGCTACTAAGCGGTGCCATGAGCAAGTTCACAGTCAGCTAAAAATGGTACCGGTTTTGAAACCGGAGTCATTGTTGGGCTTAAGTTCGAGTCTCACATAAGGCATGGGTTTGTGTAAATGTCCTTTTGCTTATCATCACTTCATCGTTTCATCATCACCCGCTCATTCGTACCCCCAAATAACCTAATAATCATCATCAACATAATCGTTGATTATTTGTGTAGCTGTGAATTTGATCTTTTTCTCAGGATGCTGTTTTCAATAAGAAATGCAATTCCGCATCTCTCAAAACCGTAAAATCCTAAATTTGTTTCATAATCATATTTCTTAATTAATTATCAAATGTTTTCTTACAATTATTCTGTTCGTAGTCGACCTTTTTCTTTACGGGGATCGTCTTTCCGTGAGATTATTCAAGATCTCGAATTAATCACGTGCCCTCGTCCGGTATAGTAGCTATAGACCTCTAATCCCCATCTAATCGACCCCACTTGTCCACAGCGATCAGTGGAGACATCGGCTCAGATAAAACAGAGAGGAAGAAAAACCCGATGTGAGAAGAAAAGTCGCTTGTAACGCTATTTTATTACTCGTTCTCTTCTTTAGCGATCGGCTAATAGAAAACGATGACTTTTCTCGCGACATTCCCGATCGATCGTTCCCCCTATACGTCACCACTGGCGTGCGGGGGTGTCGATAGGTCGTGAAGTGATGACATGGTCTGAAAAAGAAGAACTTTCAGGAGTGCTTATTCCCTTCCCTCCCCTATACCCCCCCCCCCCCAACACACCCACGCTCTAGATACTTTTATCCACGAGAAAAAAGATCGTCTACCAACTGTTGAAAAGTCCTTGGTAATTGTGGAGAATCTATGTGCAACTTTGAACATTTAAAGCTTTTGAAGGACGTAGTTGTGTTTTTATTGTAACTCTCGTCCTGAAAAATAATTTACCGTCAAAATATAAATGGTACCATTACTTGTGTCCACGAAAGAATAAGATCGTCTGCCCACAGAACAACACAAAATATCACCGTTATATCTGTGTCTAATCGTGATATTCTTAGGATTAAAATCATTCAGGACGAGATTTAGGATGAGGAACCGAACTACATCATTCAAAAACGTTAAATCCTTGAATTTCAGCGAGTTTATGCAACAATTGAAGATTTTAAAGAAATATTTTGAGGTAAATACTCTACACGAACAGTTTTCGTTGCATGAAATTTCAATAATTGCACGGAATAATTTCTGTGATATAGGGTCTAAAGGCGCTTGCAATTTCAGTTGCGAAATTCTCATTTTAGTAGCGATACCTGTGGGCAACATGTCAGCTAGGTGAAAGATTGCAGTAAAGTTGAATGTATTTCAACTTCGTGAAATTCTGGCATGCAATTGAAAGATTTCCGTTCTCATGTGTAGGCAACATAGAACACGTGGGTGTTCAACTTTTCTGCAATTAATTCCAGAAATTAATTTCAGGAATTAATTGATCGTCCAAACTGGCTTCTAGATGATTTTCTTCTTTCGATTATTATACATGAATGTAAGGTGGTATTTGTGTTTGTCATGCTGGTAGACGAGCCTCCTCTCTCGTGAAAGCAAGTATATCAGGCTAGGCAGTGAATATTTCACGAGTCAACCGCCCTCATGAATTACGAAACGTTGATTAACGCGCCAGGTGTCACGGCGCATGCGCACCACGGTGGAATGTTACTCATTTTTACACCTCTCTCGCGTAATTGACACGTCGTCATCCCGTAATTACATCGTCGACCGCGCGTGTCACGTGTGTACAGCCAGGGGGGGGGGGGGGGGGATCTAGTTAACACTTTTACTGACACAATTCTCACTTCAGGAATTTGGGTGAGGAAAAATGCATTACCCTTCCCCCCCCCCTCCCGCTCGCTCTTTCTCTCTCTCTCTTGTCTCTGTCTCTCTGTCTGTCTCTCTCTCTCTCTCCTCTCTTCTTCTCTCTCTCTCTCTCTCTCTCTCTCTCTCTCTCTCTCTCTCTCTCTCTCTCTCTCTCTCTCTCTCTCTCTCTCTCTGCTCTCTCTCTCTCTCTCTCTCTCTCTCTCTCTCTCTCTCTCTCGCTCTCTCTCCTCTCTCTCTCTCTCTCCCTCTCTCTCTCTCGCTCTCTCTCTCTCTCTCTCTCTCTCTCTCTCTCTCTCTCTCTCTGGCTGGTTGTATGATTATGTGTGTGTAACTGTATTTTATTTCGTGTCCATCGGAGAATTATAATAAAAAGTGGTCTCCATATTGAGAGTTCAAAACTGAAGTGGAAATTATTTGTTGCGAGTTTTAATTAAATTTCATGTTTTTAATTTCCTCTTCGCTAATATTAAACAAGTCGCAGCAGGGAAACCTGAGGTAAGGGGAGGGGGGAGGAGAGAGAGAGAGAGAGAGAGAGAGAGAGAGAGAGAGAGAGTTGGGACATACCTGTCAAACGACTTGTTCCTATAGGCCTACAGCCCGGATTGTTATGTGGAGTTTTTCAGGTCCGAGTAATATGGAGGAAAATTGGTGCCGTATTTACTTTTAGAAAACTAGAGTGTGATTTCATAAAAACTTCACTACCGGTAGGCCCACACGGAAATCAGTGGCTTAGTTTATTAATGAATGATGATTATATTTTATTATTACTATTTATATATTAGCATCATTCTATAGTCAGTTACTGTATTATATCATGTTATTTAATTATTACTACCTGTATATTAGCATCATTCTATAGTCAGTTACTGTATTATATCATGTTATTTAATTATTTGTGTTCTATTCTATTTTCTGTGTTTACTCAATTAGCAAATGTGTTGTATTGATTCTAATCCCGTATACCCTTTGAAGTCGGGGACCAATCTCGTTTTTATACATTAACATAAACAATGAAAATAGTTTGATAAAAAAGCTCTTATATCATCCCTGAGGGTAGTAATGGGATGAGCTGGAGAGTATATGTTTTTGGTTTTGTGTTTTGGGAGGACATTTTGTAGTTTTAACCGTAATCCAAACAGTATATGTTTTTACTAAAACATGTAGGCCTACTGCATTTTGTATAAAAAGTATTTTCATTCCAAAAATCTGAGCTGTAGGCCCTATTCATATTTTCAATTAACTTTTTAGATGGTTGTTAATTGTTCGTTTAATGTTACGTATATTCAATCAGTTCAATTTAGCTTACCAATTATTTTGTGCTCCGACAATTGTGGACTTACGTTTTTACCAAAAACGAATGTTGCCCCGGTTAAAATTTCATATCAACTTGACATATTTTTAAAAATTATTTAGTGCATTCTATCATTTACAGTATTTCAAACATACCACAGGAAAATTGGGTCTTATCAATTCTTCCTCAGCCTTAACGGGGAAACAATGATTGTTAACTTAAATAAGATTTTCTTTTAATTAATTTTCTTTTAAAAATTAAATAACTCGTGATTGCAGTTTGATTCAACGTTGTCCTATCGTCCTCGTTCTTGAATGAGTCGTGATCGCAGCTTGATTCCTTGTTCCAGACAACCGCACGCTGGAGCTCCACTCTCCCGACGGTGTCCACAGCTGCGTGCTGCGGGCGTCGGATGCGACGGAGGCCGCCGCGTGGTTCAACACGCTCCACTCGGCCCTCAACGTGCTGACGCTGCAGGCGTTGCAGGAGGCCAACAGGCTGCTGGGAGCCATGCTCGGGGAGCTGCAGCACATCGGGTGGTTGGCACGGCGACCAAACACAGAGATCACGCCGGCCGAGGTAAGATGGGTTAGTGGGGATGTTACTCAATTGGTTGGAAAACCTCGTGGGTCATTCGGTCAAGGCACTGTTTCGGAAAATGAAGTCGGGTTGGGCGGGGTTCAAGTAACGCTTAAGGCAAAGAATTTTTGTGAACGTTAATCATCGATCACCCGCTTATTTGTAACTCCAAATAACCTAGCTGTTGATGGGGTTGTTATTGATTTTTTTTTCGATTTTCATCCAATAAATGTACATTATTACAAATAAAATTTTCACTCTTAAGTGTTCACAAACCCCATTGAGGGTTCACCTGTGGAATGAAGTAAATACTCTCTTCAAAGATAATAATCATCTTTCACATGGATAAATAATATCCAAGTCACGTATAACGTCACGTTTATCACATTATAATAATAATAATAATAATAGATCTAAAAAAATCAATCAGTTTCGGGGGAAAAATACTAGAATGATGAAAATGACTTGTGTTTTTGCCAAGCTTCAGTTCCAACATGTAGGCATCTTTTGGAGAGAAAAAGTCCCAGAAGCACAATCGCGGCATTCGGCCACATCGACTAGCGACACTTTTTGGAAAATATGTTTTTTTGTATTTTTTTAATGTATTGGCAAACATGCTAACACGTGGATACATTACCGACTCCCTACTACTAACATGTTACTAAAACTAGGCGTTACTTTCACGACAGTGGTTGTAGGTTGAGCAAATAAAATAAATATCATATGTTCACTCTTCATTTTTATCCGAACTCTTATTATTAGTGTTTGTAATTAAACAACTAGATAAATAAATAACTTGGCAACTAAAAGTAAGTTACTTTTCTCAATATGAAAGAAGCTAAAACTCACACCTCGATATGCGGCAGTATTATTTTAATCATCATGTACAGGTTTTATGTAGTAGAGTGTTCTGAATGGATGATGTTACATATCACGTATATTTTACTGTCCTTATAAAAAAAATCCATATTTACATATTGCAAATTCATAAAAAATTCAGAGGGATGGTTTATTTACATTACGTATATTTGACATCAATAACAAAACCTTGCAGAGAAGCTTTGTTTTCTTATAGAAGAAAACAACTCGACTTTTCCACGTATCAAGTTTTAATAATGTAACGCATGACATATCGTAAAAACCAAACCAAAAGAACGTAATACCGTAGATTACAATCATTGCAATTTATACTGTCCCATTCCCAACACAAAGGGATTCACTTAAACGCCGTGCAAACTTCCCCCACCAGGCTTATTCCCTACGTAGTAAATTCCACGTCCCATTGTTGTAAATATTTAATGTGTTAGCTGGGATAAATCTATGGATTACCAGATGAAAGGGGGTGGGTGGGGGGGGGGGATATCCACACCTGAGCACGAACCTTACATGGTATTTGCTGATGCACTACCCTCGGTCCAACCAATCAGATCGTTGCAATTAAATCTACTGCAAGAGTTATGTTGGTTTTATTCGTTTTTGAAGCAGTTATTTATTTATTTGCGAGGTTGTAAGTACGTACTTTCTGGTCTGAATAGGTAATCTGTGAGATAACGTAATTGTGTATTTCAATTTGCTATTTCTAGTTGAATAATTAGTTTGTTTTTGAATCCGTGTATTTGCATTCAACTTTGTAAATGAGTGCCTCTCTCTCTTTATACTTTTATTTCATTTACTTGACTCACTTTGTTGATATTTTATTTCAGTTTCTATTTGTATCAGTGATTCCATCATCCACTTGAATATTCCAGTACTCAAGTATGAGTATGTACTATGAGTCAGTTACCTATATCTTTTCGGATAGAATCCCAAAAATTCCCCTGTGTCGATACGAGATACCAATCTGTTCTTTTTTGTAGCGTATTTCATGTTTCGACGGGACTGTCTGTGAAGTGATGTAGTGAAAAAGAAATTCCCCAATTTTGTAATCTGTCTCCATTAAAGCAATCAATCACTAGCATCCCCTGTTTTATTGCTTTCAGCAAAGTTGGTAAGCCTTTTTAACGTGTGTTTTTCCCCCCCCCCCCCCCCCCCTCCCCCTCCCTAATGGAATGGCCTCACATGTTGTCACTCAAGTTCAGTCTTGCCAAAGCGATTACTTGGACAGATTGGCGAAACTTTTACAGCTGTTTGGTGAAAAGCAATAAGTTGAGATGTAGGGTGATCAATATCTCACTCGTGTTACTATTAGATGAATCCAAGAGAAATAAGTGAAGAATTTTCAATATAACCAAATAGGAATTTTATAAAATACCGATAATTAAAAAAAAATCTAGGTTGTAATTACAGTCTGTCTGCTTTAAGGTCAACCTTGCCACCAGATGGCAGTGTTGTGTGTAACTTTCATTATTCTCATTACGTCAAAACAATAATTTTGGGTCAAAGCTTGAACTAATGAAAAATTATAAATTATTATAAAACAAATTATGAAAAGACTTAATGTGTAGAGATATTTTAGAATTGTGATAGGACAATTATCTAAATATTTATCTTTAGTGTTGAGAGTTTTGTTTTATCCCTCTCTGCGGGGAACAAATTGATAATAACTAGTTGAAAAAAAAAATGAAAAAAAAATCTCTATTATAGACCCAAGATGTTCTTTTCAATATTGTTCATCTCATTAGTTCCGTTTATTTTGTAAAAACTATCCTAACTTTTTATTTAATACCTCATGAGTTTGACAAATGCTTCAACATTGTCGTGAAGTTCCGAAGAATGGTTTGGTCTACCTCTAAACGACAACTAATTTGATTGTAACAGACGGTTATGGTCCATTATGATAAATTTGATAGTACATTTTCTGGATTAATGCAAAACATGCATGGTCAAATATTATTCCAATATGCTAGCCTAACTTCATTAGTGGAAACACGAATAAAAATGTAAGCTGAAAATGTACGTTCCAATAGTGAAATACCAACAGGGCTGACTCCTAATGAAAATAATTGCTCTTCTTAATATTCATGGTTACGTTGTTGTACTTTTTCTACTGGGCCCCTTCTTTTGATGCATTTCACACCCAGTCCGCCGCTGTTAGAATGTTCCTCATGTCGTTGTCTTGTCCCGCAGAATGGCATGTTGAGCTCTGAAAGTAGCGACGACGCCGAGAGGTGGCAGTCGATCTTCGCCGCCGTCACGGAGAAAGAGTTCCGGATCTACGAAGCCGCGCCCTGGAGTCCGGAGGCCTGGAACGCACCGGTACACATCTGTCCTCTACTGGCCACTAGGTAAACTAACGTCGCATTCATCTACATTCTTCAACTAACCTCGCACGCATCGCATTCCAGAATTATTATTGTTATTATAACCAATTTTCATGAAATGAAGACTTTGTTTTTGTATGTTTTATGTGTCAATAACAATTTATGCATCAATTTTCAATAATATCAAAACACGATGCAAAATCATTGTTTCCCAATTAAGGCTATGGATGAAAGTAGGATCGGTCGGCCGTATAACCTAGCTGTTGGTGGGGTTGTTGAGCTACAAGTACATCATGTCTCCTCTTGTTTTTTATCTTCACGTACGTGTCAACATCTTTTAAAAATACTAATGACGTTTCATTAACTAGAGACCATTTTCAGTATACTAAATTTGAATATTGCAATTTTATTGTAAAGACAATTTGTTCCAGTCGTTACAAATAAATTCCATCACAATTCGAGTAACGTAGAATTAGGTTGTCCTCAAGGATCAATATTGCGTGCCCGGTCGTTGGCTAGTCTCGGCCCACGTGATGTATGGAGCGAAGTGAAGTAGGATCAAGGGTCGTTGAATCCACTTCACATCTACCCTCTGCTGGCCTCTTGTGATAACTCCACTGTTTTATCTCTTGACGTACGGTACTCTGTTTCACGCGAATAATTTATACCATCGACTAGTCCTGCATATCGACAGCAGTGTTCAAATGGTTTCAAAACCAAGGTGCATAGATTTCAATTATATTTCATATGAATATCTTACTCATCCCAAAATGCATATTTGCTGCGTTTGCCTATGGTATTTTTACAATGAATAATGAGTAGGCCTAGAGTCACCCATCTCTCCACCCTTTCTTCCACACTTGCCTACCAGTAATCTATCTCTTGAATCCCAATCAATATGATACAGCAGCTTGCCTCTTGAAGATAAAGACAGGAAATGGAAACGATTGGAGGCGCCAGATGTTCAAGGCGTTAATATTTTAAAAGCAATTCTTCGATATCTCATCTCGTATCGTAGATCACATTTTATTTCATGAAGTTTGCGCTCCTGACTTTTAAATATTCGCAACACATTGTTTTTATTTAATAATACGTGATTGCAGCTGTAAAGATTTGCATGTCTACCATCTGTAATAAGTTGAAATGTGACAGTTGCTACAGTCGTATTATTGAGTTTGGGGATTTTATATTATTTGAAGTTGGTATGTGTATCAATACAAGCTGGAATGCAGAAGGGTAATATCAACCATTGAATTATGTCTAGACAGAGGAAGGAATATTTTCTGCGTCATCGATAAAGTAGAAGCTATACTTTGAATACATTCTTGATCTATAGTATTTACTTTTTTGATTATTTTTTTATACCGGTATTAAATTTTTGAGATATTAATAATCAGCTACTCTCTAAATACCAGTTATTTTAATTATTTAACTTTCTTCAGACCTACATCTGTTTATTTACCTTACGATTGTCGATCATTTCTGAAGTGATATAGATTTTTTGCATCACTGTTGATGAAATTTGTTAGTACAAAATATTCAATAACATGAACCTTCGTGTCGAAACCTAACTGACTCGAATAGATATGTTTTGCAAAATGCACAAAATAATTTTCCGTTCAGTACAGCTCATTGTCATCAAACCATGCATATTTTCACGAAATAGCTAAATGCAGCTAAATGCTCCGTAAAAGACATTTATACTTTATATTGAAAAGTAATGAAATAGAATATAATGGTAAATAAATTGAAATATCAGGAAATATGAAGAAAACCAAGAATATATATCCCTGTTAAGTATTTAGATTGGATAGTCTAGTTCATGAATGCGGATCTGTTGGGGTGGTAAAATCGCCCTTGTGGTGCCCCGTTCCAACGATCTTATCTTTCATCTATAGCCTTTATTGGGGAACAATGATTTTGTATCAAGTTTTGATGTTACTAAAAAAAAAAAAAAAAAATGCTAGATTCCTACATCCAATTATTTGTTTTCTCTGTTCCAGGCTGGTCAGTTCCAACCGCCAGACGGATATAATCACGTTCAGCGTTCGCTGCGGCACGGGCGACGGGGTCGTGACCCACCAGCTGAGGGCGGAGACCCACAGAGATCTGGCCAATTGGGCGCGGGCGCTCGTCCAGGGGAGCATATCCAGCGTCCAATCACAGCGCGAGCTGACTTGCCGTATGTACCCCCTACTATCTCTACTAACCTAGCAAGACATAGTTACTTTTGGCAGCCGATATTTTTTTTCAGTTTCTCATTTATTTTTTTTATTTTTATGTATAATTTCATTCTCAAAACATACATCAAGTTACATGCATGTACAGTAATTGAGAGATATAATATATATGAGTATAAAGACTCAAGTCAAATTTTAATACTGTTTACAAGAAAAGAATTACTTCAATATTGATTAATATATATATTTATTTATGTATTTCTAAAAAGATTTGATGGATTCTTAATTTTATACTATAATAATTCAAACTCGGAAGTTCTATTGAGTGTGAATGTGTAAAGCTTACATGTCATTAATAGGACTGTATTTGCATTTGACAGAGATATAGCTCATCAAGGCTTAAAAGGCTTAATGCAAATCCACTGACATAACCAATAAACGTGATATATTGGACAACTTGTGGTAAACTTGGGATAAACTAGCAGTAGTTTCATCTGTCGTAATTGGTACTTATCTTGTTATCTGGTTTATGTTGTCGCTTTGGCAGGTTGTTTATGGAAGGGTCAACAAGCTCAGCTGATCCTCCACTTCGAGAACGGCTTCACGCTGGTCGAAGCTATGAACACGCTGTCGAGTCGCGAACCCAGGACCCTGTGGAAGTTCCCGTTCGAACGGTTAAGGCAGTCGGCCGATGACAGCGCACGCTTGCTGTGGCTTGACTTTGGCGGCGAAGAAGGAGAACTGGTTAGAACTTTTTTATCGTGTTTTATTTTGTCGTGCGTATACAGTGTGACCAATGCCGTGGCTATCGATGGTGTGATCCAGATCATGTTTGTTGCTTTCGTTCCTAGCGTGGTTTACTAACTGAATGTTTGTCAATCTGTACTAGTAGTGATAATAGTAGTGATAGTAGTAGGCCTAGTTATTTTATTTACAACTTGAGAATACAAAGTTTAATTGTATTGATACAATGACAATTTTATGGTGATTGCAAGAATCTGCTGTTCTGGATTACGGTATTAAGAAATATGGGTTAGATTTAATTAATTTATCAATCAGGCTGCTTAATTTTGTGGCGGCTGCTCATTCCACTCTCTGATGTTTTTTTTTAAACTCAAAAAAGGATCAAAAAATAGAACTTACGATGGTAATGAATGTAAGCCTACTAAAGAGAAACTTACTAAAAAGGCTCTATTGTATAGTGCGCTATCTAAGCGCTGAAATGCAGACAGTAAAAATGATTTCCCAAAAGACATGATGAACGAGATGTATTCAAATGTTCTTATTTGTACATTCTTAATAAATAATTCCGTTTTCAGGAGTTGGATCTGGAGTCGTGCCCGAAACCGCTCGTCTTCATCCTCCACAACTTCCTGTCGGCTAAAATACACCGACTGGGCCTCTTTGCGTAATCTTCTGTCCACAATCATGCCAACCTAGCCACACGAAAGTATTTCATCAAGTGATACGATCAGCACACGCGTCGTCATCTTCAAACAATCCGTGTGTTCTTTATTCTTTCTCTCGACGTTCTCTCGGTCAGTATGCCACTAGATAGTTACCTAGATCTTCCTCATAGCTTCCCAATGTGTTCGACGCTGAACACGAGCGAGCGCGGTCTCTTGGTGGCGCGGATCTAGCAGCGAGTATTTACCTCCTCCCTCCGTGGCTCAGTCAGCTAGGCACTGCTTAGGAACTGAAGTCACCGTTGGGCGTGCGTTCGAGTCCCGCATAAGGCATGTTTTTTTTTGTAAAGGTCCTTTCACTTATCATCACTTCTTAGTATCATTATACTCGCATTGTAACCCCGTATATCCTCCCACCCTCCGTATATCCCAACAAGAAAGTGTGATTGAATAATGACCAGCGTTTTTGATGATCAAACAATTTTCGTCCAAAACGATTTGTTTTAATCATCAAATATCATCAAATATTTGGACCGGTTCAGGCTTGATCGGTTTTGCTAAACCGTTTCGCACTTATGAGCTGAAAATAGGCATGGACTTTCTGTTTTCACCGTTGATAAAGTTCATTTCCGTAAGATAGTGTAAGAGTCTACCACCAGAGCTCGCTCGTGTTTGTGTCGAATGTCACGCCGTAATGTGTATACCCTATCGTGACTCAGCGCGAGCATACTTCTATTTGTGCCGCGCACGAGCACGTTGTGAAACTTCATCTACATATGGGATTTTTGTGCCTTTGCCATCTGTATTTTATACGTTTACGAACAAACGTCTTTTTGTACTTTTCAGGGATATCGTTATAGTGACGATATGTAATTATTAATCCTATATTATTTTAATGTGTATTGAATCGCCGCTCGTCTTATTACGTCGAACGCACAATTTATTGTTCATCGTGTAGTGTGCCGTGCCGAGTTTTCATGCACTTTGGCTCCGTTTTATGTTTTTATGTGATTTGCAGAAGTTGAGGGAAATTTGTATATGAATGAACAGTATGTGAGTTCACCAATTGTTTGTATAAAATATATTTAGTATATATAGGCCTACAGTGAAATCTCTATCATTCTATCTAGAAATCCATCAAGACAGGAAAACGATCGACGCAGGAAAATTAAAAATATATTAGAGGGAGTAGGGCGGGACAAAATGAATGACGGAAGCAGGAAAACTGAGGATCTAGGAATGATGCATCGACGTTTCACTCCGTTTCAATTTGGACAACAATTTCACAAATTCTATCGATTCACTTATCAAGCTATCTTTGTATCCTATCAAGGAGTGGCAAAGAATTACACCATGTTGAAATTATTCAATGATTTATGAAATCCCCCTCTTCATGTTTCATTAGATGACGCAATAGAATTATTTTGCCAAAAAATTGTACTGTTCGTCAAAATATTTGCAATACTCGTAATCCCGAGAGATGACAGTTTGAACCACTCGTGCGCTAGCAGTGTGGAATAACATGGTCGTTCGGAATCTTCATCTCTTGTGAATACAGTTATAAGTATTCCGAAGAATTGTCTTAATCAGGCCCAGGCCCTTGATATTTTTTTTGTTCTTAGTCTATTAGTTGTGAATTTGTGTTGTTGTTTAATTGTTGTGCTCAGTTTTTAGTAGGCCAATGAGCCCCTGTTTTAATTAATGAATCTCACCATCTTAGTTACTAAGAACATCTCTCCTTGTTAACCAATTGCCCGAATTATTCCAGTTTTTCTATGCCACTTTGAAACCATTCACTTTCTTTATTGAATTCCAAAAACCATTTTTGAAAACTCGCTGAATTATGTTGACGATTGACACATGTACTTGTAAATATGCTTGCAATGGCTCATTCTGTGTGCAAATGGTTGAACTACATTCATTTGAATGACTGGAAAGTGGAAATCTTTGTGGGCGACACTCGTCAAAGTAATTCAATAGTTTGATGGATAAAATACTGTCTAAAAATATGTACCATGTATGAATGGGCCCCTCCCTCCCCCCCCCCCCCCCCCCCTCTTCTTGCCATGCACGTGCGTGAAAACTTGGCTGTGTTGGAGAGTTTTCGTTTTACACTTTAGTATCTAGATTTATGTTTGCGTTGAAGGAAAGCATTGAGTGTATTCGAGTGTAACT
Source organism: Brachyptera putata (assembly GCA_907164805.1). Classification (NCBI taxonomy): domain Eukaryota; kingdom Metazoa; phylum Arthropoda; class Insecta; order Plecoptera; family Taeniopterygidae; genus Brachyptera; species Brachyptera putata. The sequence goes on along the minus strand of OU015470.1, from coordinate 20,350,479 downwards.
GCGTGCAATTGAAATAGCAGATTAGAACAATTATTAAGTGACATATCAAGATTTGATTGAAAGTAGGTTTTTAAAGTATTATATTATGAATGATATATGAAATAGTTCTTAGCGTAGATGTAGTATATGCATAGGATTTGTTCGTTTTAACTCGGGGTGTGCTGATGCCAAATACAGTATAATGTGTTTAGTTTTTACGCTGTTGTTTTATAGCAATATCTTTCCTCAAATAGTGAACAGCTAGTGAAAACAAATAAGAACCAATTGTGGAACTGATTCATAATGAAGTATCTATTAATTGATAAACTTGAATGGGATTGTGAATTGATATTCGTTGTGTTGTGAATTATGTTTTAGTTGTGAATTGGCTTGAAACCTTCACTTAGGCCTAATTTGTAATAGTTTATGTACTTTTCAAGTAGAATCTGTCTTACCTCTGCCAAACTGTTCCTTCTTTCATTCTTTCATCACCTGTTGGGAAATATTTACAAGTTGATGAACAAGTTTGTAAAAGATGTAGAAGTGCTGCTAAGTAAAGAACTGTCAATTTCAGTATTCACTTTTAAGACCTAGGAAAACCATGAAAATCCTTAGTCTGGAGGTCAAACATGTCTGGAATCAAACTCCGGTCTCCTAAACTACTGTTTTGTCGCTACCGATCAACATTTTTGGTTGACTATGACAGTTCTGTTATCAAATTATATGGAAGTATCCATTCTATATACTGATTTCAATTATATTGCAAATGTGACATAAATATTTTGTATGTTGGCACACCCTGTATAATAATTATTTTGTATCGAGGATCATTGTTAGGACACATCATATCACCTTCAGTTCTTCTCCATATTTATGTCTAAAATTGTTGGCCAAATCGCCACGTTATCTTGTATTCTCTTTAAGATACGATTGCTTAAATTTGTGACATTTGGTGTTTGTATGTTCAAGTGTGGAAAATCTTTTAACTTCATCTTCCTTAAATTACCGGTAATCTAAAGTTACCAGCTCAAAACCATAGCAGACTCGCAGACGATAAATATTTACAAAGCTGCTGTTAATGTGTCATGTATAATATTATATTGATCATCGTCAATCATCATGTTTGGTCTAGTATTACAATGTCAAATTATTCAACTGTTAGGCTAATTAATAATGAATTTGAAATATCATTTGTAAAAAGAGTGATATATAGTTAACTTTGCATTGTAATACTGGCCACCAATAAAATAATACTGATTAGTAAATTGCCAATATATCAATTCTTACAAGTGATTTTATTGCTTGCTAAAATATAAATATAAACTTTATTTACAAGATGTAATTGTTAGTATCTTTTATAGGAGGATAATTATATTATACATATCCTGTATCAAACATCACAATTATTGTTAATTGTTACAGCAATAAGTATAAATTGGAATAAAATAATTGACGGTACGTAATAAAATCTCTCGTTGTTTACCTGATCACTACCTGATATGCGAGCGACTAATCGCAGACCGGCCGATTGTCCTTCGGGACGCAGCAAGCACGGCACCGAGGCTTGATATGCGATGATAAATTACTAAATCTCGTACTGAATTGGGCATGGCACTATTCATCCGAGCAGTTGGATTGCGTGGTTTGTGGAGACGCAGCTTTCAAATATTATTGTGAGCTATTTATTTTTCAATTCGGGCTTACTGTATGAAAAACCTGTTTGGTCAATAGAAGCCAACGTTACATTTAGAACCCGAAGTTCGGCATTTTTCCTCCGTCAGTAACCGAGCATGAACGAAGCAAGCTTTAATTTTGAAGAACAATTGACCAGTCTGTTGTTAGTTGCTACTAGCTATCCCCTCCAAGGTCCCCCTTGCTGTGCTACATGTCAACAATAAAGCTATTTATTGCAACAATGAAACTTTTTGTTCTTATGACCTGTATGAATAATTAGTTAATTAATAAGTGTCAATTAGTAGTCTATGCTTGCTTGTTCTAGCATGAGCATAAAACATTCTCTTATTTCTTATTATCAAAATATATCAACATTACAAAATTCAAAGTAAATAATGATCATTTTATTATGTTTTTTCCTACTTATTGCACTTTAAAATTGGTCTGGTGTTTTTGAAATTGAACACTGTTTTGGATAAATACTTGTTCGTTCCCATGGTTACCATGATATCCTTGCAATAACAGTTGCCTATATCACTAGTAGACCTCTTGGTCTAGGCCCTACATGTTATTATGCGTCAATTGTAATTTATATTGATTCAACTTTGATTCAACATTTAAAAGGTATTCAAAGTAGAAGAAAATGCCTGTGGTAATCAAGGATTTTACTTGGAGTCAGTCCAAAGATGTTATTATAATTCACGTTCCACTCAAAGGTGTTCACTCTAGTAGAGTCGATTTATTCACTGCAGATAATTATATAAAGGTAAGTCCAAATGTATCAAGAATCTATAACAAATGTTTTTGTAATATCTATAGAATGCTTTAGACCATCATAGAAATGTTTCTTCGATAGGCTAGTTTCCCTCCGTTCCTGTTCGAGGTATTTCTGTCGGCGGCAGTGCAAGATTCTGACAGTAAATGCACATTCACTGAAGGTGAGATTACTCTTGAACTGCATAAGATAGAAACGGGTGATTGGGAATCGTTGGAAGCCGCTTTGACGAAAGAGCAGAAAAAAGATCTACGGGCAGAAATCGTAGAAAAAGCTCACCAAATAGCTGAGGCAGAGGCTAAAGCAAAGAATGGTAAACATGTTTTATTCATTATAGAACTTGTATTCTCATTAGGCCTATATATTTTTGTATATCAGTATTGTTTCAGTTTTATTTTGAGAATTTGTTTTTTGTCTCAACTTTCAGAAAAGAAAGCTGAACTACAAAGATTAGCGGTCAGAAAACAAATAGCGTTTGATTCATTGAGACTAGATACGATCAAGAGAATAAAGGATAACGAGAAAGCATCTGCTATGCTTGAATTAGAGACCTGGAAAACACAGCAAGCCATAAAAAACTTGGCTATTGAACCTTCGGTACCTGAATCCAAAGTTCAGTTAAAAATGATCACTAGTGGCCTGGTCAATAGCCAACCTAAAACGAGCTTCGGTAGACCTAATACCCAACCGAAGAATAAAACCAAAAAAGTAGCTCTTACAAAGTTGACCACTAAACAACAAAATACAGTAAGGAAAAAAGTTGATAAACCAATGCCACTCCCAAGAGAGGGTGGTAATATTGCAGTGGATTTCACGCCACGAATATTTCCAACTCCAAGTCGCGAATCAAAACACATTGAAGAAGAAGAGTGGCTAAAGACGCAGTATGAGGCTCGTAAAAATGTTGGTTTTGTAGCGGAAGATTTGAGCCAAGAAGAGCAAGATCCCGTATGGCTCAAAGAGAAAGGAGAGTATGTTTCACATTTCAAATTTAATGTGAAGAAAAAGAGTGAGGGGTGGTTTTACAAAATCTTGGCTAATTTTAATCCTTCATTAAAAAATTTAATTAATTATGGTTTCATTAAACTGCCCCTAATTTTATAAAACATGTCTTCTAAACTTCATCAACGTGGATCTTTAATAATTAAAGATTCAAGTAAATAATTCAATTAGGCATTGTAACGACAAACTGATTTCATCGGTATTTACCTTCAGAACAAATAACTCAAGTACTGTACTTTATTGATTTGTTTCATCATACATTTAATAACACATTTCTTTTGCAGTTCATTTTTCCAGCTACACAATTATCTTGGTGCTGTTAGTGCATACAGTCATGCAATCAAACTTGGTAGCAAAATGCCATCGCTTTATTCAAATAGAGCAGCTGCACACATGGCACTTGGTAATCTTCATAAAGTAGTTGAAGATTGCTCAACGGCACTCGAACTTCTGAAACCGTGTATTGAATTGAATGCTGAAGCAAGGTTGAAATGCCATGTCCGTCGTGGTACGGCACTATGTCGCCTTGGCCTAGCTAAACATGGGATGCACGATATGGAAGCGGCAATGAAGTTGAAACCAAATAATGAAGAATTGAAAGTGGACTGGGAGAGAGCAAAAGCACTTGCAGATGATGAAAATACAGACGAAGAATTTCAATAATCAATATCACCAGTACTCTTATTAGCTCTGGGTGTATTATTTATTTCATTACTATCTACTTTTATTGTGGATTAAAAATGTGCACACCCTAGTTTGTATTTTTACACTTTACAGTAGACCTAAATACATTTATACTACATTTTTTTATTCTAAAATATATGTCAACATTTTAGCATGAGCGTCGTAAAAATCTGTATGGATGTTAATAATTCACTACCTACTTTAGAGTTTAATTTGCAGTAGTCTGAATTAATGTTTAAAATAATATGTTGTGAAAATCAAAAGGCGAAATGATTCATCGATTTAATAAATTTTGAAAAATCACAGCCTTTCATACCTAAAGCTTTCTTATATTTCAAGTGTACCGCCGTCATCACAAAGGCTGTGACCAGCTGATTGCGTTATAATTTTGAGTCACGGATTTGATTTAGCAAATCAGGTTTTGAGCACCACAGTCTGTATTCGGGAGAGTAATAATTGAAGTAAATATATTTTGGAATATATACCATACTGATTCAAGAACAAATAACGCAACCACTCAAAATGTAAGTTATTTATTATTTATAATTTGTCTCAGGGTTATATTAACCTTGCTCTTTAGAAGTGTCTACAGGCCAAGGAGACAAGGTTATTTCTAATGTCAGTTGGAATATTTTATCTATAATTACTCTATAATTGGAGATATAGCTATACTAGGTGTACTTCAATTGGCGCACTCAAGGAAAATATTGTTATATTTCAGGTTGGTCCTCAACACTGAGTTGTGCTAGTCTTGGGCACAGGTAATCTTTCACTGGCACAGCCGAATCTGCGTAGAGTACGCAATCTAGTCCAAAGGTTACAAAATAAGTATAGGCTAGCCGAGAGTGTTGGCAGGTTGCCAGCTTCAACTTCCTAGTAGCTAGTCCTAGGCAGGCCCTATAACCTTACAAAAAAAAATGTCTTGGCTTGGGCAAGCTGCGTTGAATTTTACATCTGGATTCATTCAAAGAACTATTCAAAATCTAGAACAAAATCCTCATAAAGTTTTGGAGGTGAAGCCTGAACATTACAGCGATCGAACGATTCACTGTCGTGAAGAGGCCATTGTTCTCTATGGCCCAAATGCTACTATTAAAGACAAATATGAAATTATCTTGAATCGACCCTGCACAGAAACTTTGCATCAAGCTTTCAGGTAAGCAGCTACGTTGACTACATGGTGGGTCTACATCATTAGATTAGGCTGCCATGATTTAAATACTGAAGTTGGGACTGGTTCGTGTGTCCGAGTTGAATTTTGTATGCATTGGTTTTTGTAAATTAGGCATAATAATTCATCCACGGTATAACTTGCTAATTTCAATCCTTAAATAACCTTCATGTTTGTGCGGTTGCTAAGAAAACCATAATTAGGCCTATTGTCTTAATCAATATGTTTCTGAAGTCATTCTGAAGCGCTCGTTTCTAGAACGAAGAGGAAAGGATTACGAACTAACCTTTGCTGTTGACACACCTTAAATCTAACAATCATCATTGAAAGAATTTAGTTAATTGTTGGACAGATTTTTGATCATGAATTTTGAACACCTAGATAGGCATATAGAACTATTTTTATAAAGGAAATTCAAATGTAAGGGAAACCCAGCTCCAAAAGTTCCCACAAAAAATTAGTTATCGTTACCGTCAATGGTACTGTACTAACCATCTCTTATAAGAGTTCTGATTAGGTTATCTAATCTTAATTGTAAGGTTTGTATAGGATCTTGCGGGATTTAATTTATCCAGGCCTGGATTCTCAAAAAGTGTGAATGCAATATGTTCCACAAAAAATGACTAAAGTTGTGACAGGCTGACAGGCATAGGCATGCTTAGGTCTATCTCAAGAGACGAATCTAGGTCAATAAAATACTCATTTTGCGTGAAATTCTGTCTGCGCCAGCTTATATCGATCAAACAGTCACCAAGATGCAGAAGTACAATTCATTCTTCTGAAAGATAAAATACCACTGCTTGTTGGTATTTCTCGAGAGGTGTGCAATTTGCCTGGCATTCAGAAGCTCTGTGATGCTGTGCAAGAGAATCGTGCTTGGACCCCTGCTCATCTGGCGGCGTTCTTCTCGCTCCATGATTGTTTCTTGAATCCGACGATTCTCAGGTAGGTCTAAACTGAGGTTCTTGAGAACAGGTCTACAATAGAGGTTGTAGAGTTTAGTTTAGCTCAATTTTTGCTCAGAATACCGGTACCGTAGTGGATTGTATTCAGTGTTCTCTATTTATGATTCTTTTCAATTTTTTCTGATTTTCTGTAATCTTGTGATTTTTTTTCATGTTCCTTTATTTTTTTATTTTTTTGTGATTCTTTTTATTTTTCGTGTTTTTTGTTGATTTTTGTGATTTTGTTGAATTTTTTGATTTCTCGTGATTTTTTAAACATTTTCTTGATTTTTTTTCTATTCTTTTTGTTATTTTTCTCTGATTATTTTGATTTTACGTGATTTTTTTTTTTCGAAGTGTACACCCGATTTTTTCAGTTGTAAACCCCTTGCTTCCCACTGTAAAAAATCCGATGATGATCGTTTTATTTTCAATTTTCCTCTGTCAGCTCGCTGAATACCCCAGACATAACAACTGGCCTAACTGCGCTCCAATTGGCTGTTAAAACCGGCAACCTGCGCACGGTCCAGACTCTCGTCACTGCCCGAGCCTCTCTGGAGCAGCTCGACTATGAAGCCAACACGGTGTTCCATTATGCCGCGGACACTTCCAAGGAAATCATATCGGTGAGTAGACCTATAGATAGATAGATTTCTATTCATAATACACATAGTATACAATGTACATTGTATACTATAATCAATAACTGTAATGTTTTTATAAAGTGTACTTTGGGCTATATCACACTACGCTACCTTTACAGAAATCCTCGACCTCATAAAATTTGTTTTCTTATAGATATCATTTCACATTATTTTTGAAACAAAAGAAGACTTTTCATTGTTATACCATAGTATGAAAAAAAAAAAAAGAATTATGCCTAGATATAATTAATTAATTACTGTGTGGGAAAAGTTGAAGTCTGCATTCTAGGATTTGGTCTTCGATTTAGATATTCAAGTGTTTGGTAAGCGAGTTTGTATTAAATGTTTGTTCCCAATGTTCTTTTCCGATTTGTACTTGTACACGATAACTAGCCTAATACAGTCATGAAGGTATTGAAAATATCTGTGTTCCCTCTATCAGAATTGTGATATCTTATACCGTTCAAAAGTTACCAACAAAAGACTGATATCTTGGCCATGCCCTGGCTACGCAGCCTCGACGTGTTCTAATCCGTGTTCCGTGCGGCAGGTGCTCAGCGAGCAGTCGACGACCTGCCTGAACTACCGCAATGCCAAGGGCCACACCCCCCTCCACGTGGCCTGCCTGGCGGACAAGCCCGACTGTGTCAAGGCTCTCCTATTGGCCGGCGCCGACGTAAACATCTCGGCCTCCAAGGTGACTGACGACCCCCCCGACTCGGTCGCCACGACACCGCCCGGCTACGTCGGCGACTTCCTCCACGAGAACCCCAACAAGCTGCACGCTCAGGTAACCGTTCGTCTCACTGTTGTCACGTTTTGTGTACGTTCAAAGTGTGTTCGTTCAACGTCAGCTTTACGATCTGGACTTCTGAACCACTTGACAGCCGGGTTACAAAATCACTACTCTACCTCCCAGGCCCGCTATCATATTGCCTACGTCATATTGACGTAGCTTACACTTGGTCCTTAATAAAGAAAGTCACAACTCCGGATTAGCCAGGTTTGTCCTTGTTTTGAGTGAACGTGTCGTGGAGAGTCAGTGCTGACCCACTATTATCCGATTTTTAGTGAAAAGCTTTCATATTCTCCTGTTTTTTCTCTACTCGTTCACTTTGAATTATTATCTTGTTGATTCAAATTCCTTCAAACACATGGTCCATGTTATTCTAGTCTGCTACTATCTATTGGAAACAAGTGGACATACTGGAAACTCCCCCCGTGGCTCAGTCAATTGTAGTACAACTTCCGACTGCTAGAAAGGGCGGCAAGCGAGCTGGCCGATAGCCCATCACAATACAGCACGCTTGTCTCCCTTCCTAGCGGTCGGCATAATCACTACAGGGCAAGGGGGTAGAACAGAGTGCAAATGAAGTAGAGGGTATTAGCAGATAGGCCTATGTCTTGACGTATGAGTGTCGTCTATGGTTGTGCAGTGGTGTAATAAAGTTGTTTAAATGTAGGGACTGGTCAGTAGAAGTAGCCTACGGTGTCAACACTTGAGCATAAGCTATGGAATGTTCTGTAATTGTCAAGATAGAGTATATATGCGTGCTTGGTATTTGAACTTTAAAACTAAGACAGTATTAATTTAGGATTGTTATGACATCAGCCCTTTTGTATAGTTGAGTATATACCGGTATATTCCCCAATCTGAATTATGCATGGACAAAAACTATTAGTAGTTATCTACATGCCTATTTATATTTATGAACATTAACTTTGAAATACATGGGTACATAAATAAATACGTACAGTGTTAAGTAAGGTTTCATAATGCGTAGTCTCACTTTTTCAGTGGCTGATGGCTTTTCTGCTAATATTGAAAGTAGATTGAAGTTTTTGTTAACTTGATAATATTCTATATTTACAAGTCTAAATCTAACAAGCCTTTTGCTAAAAGCCTTGAGATTATGGTTCCTTTAGTAATACTGTATTTAGTTTGAAATAGATCCGTTATCACCTTTCATGCATAAAAACAAATGGACAAAACTACTCAATCATTTTTAATGGCATACCATTTACTACCATAGTTATAATCCAAGATTATGTACAGAAATAATTTTGAAACACCATACTGCTAGCTAGATCTACAAGGTTGCCATTCATCATGACCTGTCTGTCGAGAAATCAGTTAGGCAAGTTAGTTATGAAATTTGTTAACCCCATGACATTTAACGTGTTGTTACGCCATAGCTAGGTGTAAAGCATTGTGTGAGTCCCCAAGCCAAACTGATGTAACGTGTAAAAATATGGAGTATAGAGATAAGTGTCCCCTATTTGAAACAAAGGGACTGTTATTATAATACAAATTATTCATGGTCATAGATTATAAACAGTCAACACAAAGACAATACATAGTGGCATTAATTTTTTCTCCTTCTATAGCGTGTGATTATAGTGAAATGATTCATACTTTGAACACGGTTTGTCTATTGTGGTATCAATCCGTGACGAATTGCTGTCAGTTTGAGATCCACGCGACTTGTCATAGTTCGCTTTATTCCGTGCTCGGCGGTTTTACCAACGGACGTGAACGACACTTCACTGCAGCGTCGGTGCGATTGAGATGGATTGAGTAGTGCCAACACGAGTTCCAGTAATTGACAGAGTTTACGTAAAGATTGTTTGTAACGTTTTGTTTTGAACTAGCGCGCGGGTCCGATAGATAACGGGCAGGGTTGGGTCAGTCGAATAAACTCTTTAAAAAATATGTAATATACGCTTATGTGCTACATCATGGAGTTTGTTGTGTAGAAATTATTTTTTATTACTCCCTCACATGTAGAAAATTAAATCTTATTCAATTGCGTCAAGGCATTATTCGTAGAGTACAATAATAGTTGATGGGTATTAAATGTTGATGAATCTAAATTGAATTCAAAACTACCTATTCTTTTATCACTAGATTTTTTTAGTAGGCCTAATAAGTATTCTGAGTGATTATTTCTCACTGTGGAAATTTAGAAGTACCAATAATAAACTCTTAGGCCCCAACTATCAGGCCTAAGTATTTCACTTGTTTGTAAATCATACAAAATCATTCAAAATGAGGTAAGCTTAGGCCTACTGATTGGTATTTAAATTCGAGTCTTTGTTCAGACCTTCGAATTAGCCTGGTGATGATTGCTACTCGCTAGTACTATACTCGAGTGAAGTAATTTTACTGACTAATTTCAACAATTATTATTAATTACTAATTACAAGTAGGGCCTGATTAGTAACTATTAATTATTTTGTCATGAGAAAAATTATTTCAAATACTGTTGTTCTAAACTTGTATCCTCAAGAGTTCAAGGCCATCTACCAATGTAACAAACACAAGTAGGCCTATCACCATTTTGTTTGTAATTGCCATCTTTTATAATGTCATTTTGTAAGGGTATTTTCACGTCTTAGGGACCGGTAGGCCTACTCTGATTTTTCAGGATAATGTTCGCGAAACAAAATGAACTGCATCTATCGGAAGCATTAAATGCTTGACATTTAAGTGAGATTTTATAATTACCCAAATTTTTACAAGTATTAGTTGGTAGATTACTTTCTTTCATGGATACAAGTGTATGCATATCAATCTTGTAGGCCTATACTGTACCATTTTCTACTAGACGAATGTAGAAATTGATATTCTACGTATAACGAGTAACGACCCAACCCTGTCTAACGACTGAACGTTTCAGCGTGGAAGATGGACGTTGATAGTTTTTTGAGTTGTGAGTTTCCGATGCATCGGGGCATACTAGTGCTGTGACGTTGATATGAAATGAGTGTTCCAGTGAATTGACATAATTGTACTATAATAATTAATGTACGCAACAGAAACGAAGAATGCAATTCTTGAAAACGCCAGAAATCAGTCATGAAGTACGCATTTGTAATTAGTAATAATAATTTTTCAAATTATGCCATGATGATGTTATAGCCATATTAATATAATTTGTAATTAAATATCAGGCATATCAAAAAACACAAAATACAAAAATAATTTTGCAAATAGATTAACTTTATGAAAATAATTTTTGCTATTTAAATTTTTATATCGAATTCAAGTTTTGAATTGAGAAAATATTTTGGTTTTACATAAGGGCTGTTTGTTTGTGTGGCACCAACCTGACCTAAAGTGTAGCTGGTGCAAAAAGGAAGTGCGTCATATTACGGGTTTTGTGCCGGAAATGACATCTAAATGTCGAGGTACAAACCAACATGAAAGTGCCGATTTTTCGGTTCCCAGACGCGAATTTTGAAATAGGAGCAGACCTGTTGATGGAGAAAGAGATATTGAATATCATGGAATGTGATTAATGAATAGTAAATATCTAATAATGACACCCCTTATTCGATTATATATTGTTTCATTCTCGTCGACACAAATTTAAGCGTCAACAACTTGTAAGCCAACATAGCGTCCGCAATTTGATTTTGGCGCCTGCCATCTTGCACTGTACTAAGCACACCAGCTCCATAGCTGGTATAGAACTACCTGAACTAGTGTAAGTGAACCGGGACAAACAAACAAGAAAGTGTGACTTTGGTGCAGCACCACGGTTACAAACAAACACAAAAGTGCAAGAAATGAAGAACCAGTTCAGATAATGCAGGACAAACAAACAGGCCTAATCTGATAACAATTTAGGTCTCCTCACGTAGGGTTAAACCAGCAATCTGAAATGCTTTTTATGGACAAGTACCGCTGGATCAAACGACGCCTAGGCATGACCAAACCTTGCCAGATCTTGTTTCATTACTGCAGACGCAAGAAAACGTGTACGCAAGCACGCACCGTCGTCATTCAATAAACATTTTATCATCAGGTAACTAACCGGAGGTGGAGATCATACGATCGCCGTGAATCAGTCCTGTCGTTCTACGTCTGTTGATGACTGTTCATCTACAATAATAATATTAATTTAGATCATTGTTCATGATTATTGTTCTGTTGATCATTTTAGAGAAAACAAGAAATCATCTCAATTTCAGAAATTATAATTAACTTATTCGTCCTCCAGGACCCGGCCCTTTTTCCGAGTCGTGACGTAGACATTACTCGATTCCGTTCGTGTTACCAACTTTCTATACAGAATTGGTAATGCCCACGTCATGACTCATGATCTCTGGAGGACAAAATAATCAATTATAATTACTGTAATTGAGATGGTGATTTCTAGTATTCTCTAAGATTAGGGAAATAAATATCGTCATTATTCCATAAAATCTAGTGTCAGGTTTGTGATGTCCTTTAATGAAAAATATCGGTTATGAATGGACTTTTATTGCGATAGAAAGAAAGCATACATTTCCTAACGACAGTGTCGTAATGATGTCTTGCTGTGCTAATGACGTTGTGCTAAAGATGGTATGCTAACGACGGTGTACTAACGATGTTGTGTTGTGCCAACGACGTTGTGCTAATGAGATCATGTTTTGCTAACATTGTCTGGTCGTACCGCAGGACATGAAGTTTGGCGGCACCCCTCTGCACTGGTCCTGCTCGCGTCAGGTGATCGACACGCTCATCGAGATGGGCTGCAACATCAACTCGACCAACTTCCAGGGTCGCACGGCGCTGCACATCATGGTGCTGCGTAACCGGCTGGAGTGCGTGGTCGCGCTGCTCAGCCACGACGCCAGGACCAGCGTGGCGGACGAGCGAGGGGACACGCCCCTTCACCTCGCCGTCACCCTCGGCAACCAGGCGCTCGTGCAGGTACGTGCGCTGAAGCTGCGGTGACAGTGGAAAGTTGATGTTGAAAGTGGATGTTGAAAGTTGTAAGTTGATGGTTAACGTTGAAAGTTGAAAGTTAATGTTGAAAATTGAAAGTTGATTCTGAAAGTTTCAAGTTGATTTTGAAAGTTGAAAGTTGATGTTGAAAGTTGATGTTCAATTTTGAAAGTTTATGTTGAAAGTTGATGTTGAAAGTTGACGTTGAAAGTTGAAAGTGGATGTTGAAAATTTAATGGACAACTCGCATGAAATATGTGCATTAGCCTATTTTGTAGTTAACCAGTAAATAAAAATGAACAAAACCTTATCTTTTTAATAATTTTTCTATTGATACCTATTGCTCAAAGGACATCATTTCAACATTTAAAAAATTAACATTGAAATGCCTACACTTTCATATGGGGACTGACTCTTTGTATGAGATATGTCAAATTTTGACCGATTATTTGATTAACTGAGCTTGGACCTAGGGGTTAGTGATTTGAAAAATTGGTCAAGATGTGAAGTTGTTGCCCCCTCGGCTTGTACTATCAAGTGATTCCTGTCCCGGTCAGGCGCTGGTCGTGTTCGGGGCCAACACGACGTTCAGCAACAACGCGGGGGTGCTGCCGCGCCACGCCGTGCCCTCCGACCCGGCGGGCGAGAAGATCCTGTACGTGCTGCACGCGGTGGGGGCCCCCCGCTGCCCGCCAGACATGCCCGGCTGCACCAAGGGCTGCCAGCACAAGGACGAGGGTGAGCTACAAACCTGTCGAGTGGTGGGACGTTGACAATTTTCAACTGAAAATTTTCGGAAAATGTCCAATTTATTGAACATTTTCTGTGAATCAAATGAAATTCAATGAATTCACTGAATTCGTTTCAATGATTTTCAAAAAGAAATCATTGGGTTTCACTCAATTTGTTGAAAATTACAATTGCAAATTCGTTGAAAATTTTCAATGCATATTTTCTTTACTCGTCATTTACTTTTCAAATGGGACCTTTTCAAATGACTTTTCAAATTTAGGACATTTTTAAATGACTTGTCAAATAGGACTGTAAACTGGATATTACACATTTTTTTTATATATAATTGTTATGGATTAACTTTTGTGCGATTATTTTCAAATTCACTGATTTCAGAGTATTATTTTTTCAATTCTCGTTAGGCCTATCTGAGTCTTGAAATTTTTTCATAAATGTGATCAATTCTTGGTAGGCCTACGTAATTGAAGAAACTGATATTTTTCAAAAAATGTCACTTTTTGCGTGTGAAATCACCGCACATTTGTAATTTACCGCGTAATCTACCAAATTTTAAGTCACCGCGTAATTTCACGACACCATGTTTGTGGTTGGCAGGCGACAACGGTGTGCCCCCCCCGAACCCCCCGTCTGCCGAGTCCCGCGCCATCCTCGACCAGATGCTGTCGGTGGCGGGCATGAACGTGTCGGCCATGTCGGGAGAGTCCAAGACGAAGGGCGGCCGAGTCCTGTGCCTCGACGGTGGCGGTAAGTCGTCTCTACTTCTCCATTTCTCGAAACTCAACATTGTTGAGCCACTGTCATGGCCCTATAGGCCTAAGGATCTTATATAACTTATATTTTTGTGATGGACGATATGAGAGATGGATGATAGATGATGATATATTGTAGAAGGAGCTAGTGATATGAGAAATAATGAGGTGGGTACAGGTTAGAGGAAAAACATAAGACAGACCACAAAAACACACACACAAAATGGACTGGACATGAGTGTTGGGAGGTAGGTTTCACAAGAGTCAACAAACTCAATGTGAATCACATTTATGTGTAAGTAAATTAGAGGCACATGAGTGCTTTTCACGACTTTAGGCAATTATGGAAAAAGAGAGATACCCATTTAAACATTCTGCACTTCTTCCTCGTCATACCTTGTTGTGCCATTGATTCTACTAAAACTTAGACGCAGTAATGGTGATGCTAGAAGCAGTGTGAGCGTTGAGCTTCCTTTCCATAAAAAAAATGACTGCGAAACGTGCGTGACGAATTTGCGTAGCTGTTTCCATGATGTGCAAACAATTGTAGGTCATCCTAGTGATTTCATTTTGAACTGAGTAGTGATTCTATCGCATCCTGGTGGGGTTCTTTGAAACTCGATGCACTCGAAGCACTGTGGACGCACTCAATATGCCGTAAACGGAAGTAGACACTAGCGATCATAGGAGTAAAACCTGGAAACTAGTATTCTAATATGAAAAAAACGAAAAAAAGTAGAGTTTGACACAACTCGTCTTGGCCGCCATGTTGCGAAATTACAACATGGACTCCCATTGGCTTTCAGGCCTGTGATTGGCTATTGACTAATTTCGTTTTGTTTCGTTTTGCAAACATGATTATGGAAAGGCAGCTCAAGTGTGTGAGCGTGTGCGTTGCGTGTTCCAGGTATCCGGGGTCTGGTCCTGGTAGGGATGCTGCTGGAGCTGGAGGCGGTGATGGGCCGCCCGGTCATTCACTGCTTCGACTGGGTGGCAGGCACGAGTACGGGCGGGATACTGGCACTCACCCTGGCGGCAGGTAAGTCGGTGTTTTGCCTTTAACCCCGTGGATAAGCGGACCAACTTTTTCAACAGTACTAAAACACCCAGAATGCAACACCAGCGATCTCGGCCGCTGGAAGGCAGTAAGCGCCTGCGCATTGTTTTTCGAAAATGGTCAATTAAACTTCTCCGTCGATCCCACGTGTGGTCCGTGACATGAACGAGTGGATTGACCTGGTTTCAGGCAAGACGCTGAAGGAGTGCCGCTGCCTGTACTTCCGCATGAAGGAGCACGCGTTTGTTGGCGGCCGTCCCTATAGCAACGAGCCGCTGGAGGCCATCTTGCAAGACTCGCTCGGCACCAACACAGTCATGTCGGACATCTTGTACCCCAAGTAAGACTAGTGTTTTAAATTTTGAGGATTTTTTTTTTGAAGTTTCATTGAAAGTTTCATGAAAGATTGAAATTTTCTGAGAATAGGCCTACGTGATAAGAATACAGGAATAAAAATGACTCAAATTACACATGTGGCTGACATCTTTATTCGGAACTATTTACAGCAGTATACAGACTGTGGTATATGCTTGGGCAAACGTTCTGATGATGTACATGGCCTTCTCTCGTGGTGAGAAAAAATAAATGATAGAAGCAGGAAAACGATGAATCCAGGAATGATTCGTAGAGGTGTGACTGTTGATTGATAGGTACTTATTAGTCATGTTCACCTGCTGTTTACCTTTCCTCTGACCAGTGACGTCTGACCTGTGACCTTGCCCTAGGATCCTGGTGACGGGAGTGCTGGCGGACCGCAAGCCCGTGGACCTGTGCCTGTTCCGCAACTACGCGTCCGCCAAGGATATGCTCCAGATCGTTCCGACGGGCACCGAGCAGTTCAAGCCGCCGCCCATTCCTTCCGAGACGTTTCTCTGGAGGGCGGCGCGGGCGTCGGGTGCGGCGCCCACATACTTCAGGTAAACGTTCGGACGACGGGCAGGCTTTTGGAAATCGTTCTGCACGATTTGCGGAAATGGATCAAAGTTGAACCATCGCTATACTTATTAGGGGAGTGCAAGCACTCGAATTTCTGAGTTTCGAGCTCAAATTTAGCTGAACTCGAAAATTTCGAGTTTGATTTTTTTTCATAGTTTTGTTGTAGGCCTACCTATATTATCTTGGGTCTGATATAGGCCTACTTTTTATTCAAATATAATTGTTCGTGATGAAGAAAAAAATAGTCTCTATTTTTATAAGCACCGTGCATGCACTGCCTTAACTTGATGTTTGCGCTGTGCAGGGCGTTTGGTCGGTTCCTGGACGGGGGGCTGATTGCCAACAACCCGACGCTGGATACGCTGACCGAGATCCACGAGTACAACCTGGCGCTCCAGGCCACCGGCAGGTCGGCCGAGGTCGTTCCCCCCACCGTCGTCGTGTCCCTCGGCACCGGCCTCGTACCGGTCACACAGGTAACACTCGCGCGAGATCAACGTTACTTCTACGTGCGCGTAATGCATGCGTGACATTTCTACTTTTTACACTTTGGTACACTAAGGGTGGATTGCAAAGACGAAGTTTAACCGCGGCCTACCTTAGACGGCGTCGAAGGTAGGCCGGGGTTTAAACTTCGTCTCTGCAATCCACCCAAAATATCATTACAGTAAACCCTTTTTGAAATTCAATGAGCTCAAAAATATCCAACTGTGTAGCCAACTATGGCACTGCCTTTGAGTACATGATTATCCCTATGGGATAGAGCGGAATAGTCCTGGTTAAACACTCTGAAGATCGCGGTAGTATTACGATTGATAATCCCACTAGGAGCGTTAGCGAACGGCTGCAGAAATGTCGTATGCTAGAGCACTGTTGCGAGGGAATGCTGTTAAGAGCGCGCTGATCACTCAACTTGATAATCATAGGTACTATAATATGTCGTTTTCTATCTAGAGACTACTTTGTCTATGGCACCGCTCTAGAAACTGGTCAGGCCGTGTCTGGGTTCAAGTCCTGCGTAAGGCATGGGTTTTCCTAAGCGTACTTTCTCTTCTCATAACTTCATCGTTTCATTATCACTTGCTCATCTATACCTGCAATTAGCCTTTTGTTTGGGTTGTGGAGCAAACAACATTCATCCTCACAACATCCTGATCACAAGTTACGTCCCGTTGATCCCGTCCGTCCCGTTCCAGCTGAAGGCGATCGACGTGTTCCGGCCGGAGAGCATCTGGGACACGGCCCGGCTTTATATGGGCGTGACGGCGCTGGGCACGCTGCTCGTGGACCAGGCTACGGCCAGCGACGGGCGAGTGGTGGACCGAGCCCGCGCCTGGTGCTCCATGATCGGCGTGCCCTACTACCGTTTCACGCCGCAGATGTCCGAGGATATTACCATGGACGAGAAGAGCGACGAGAAGCTCGTCAACATGCTGTGGGAGACCAAGGCGTACATGCACGCCAACCTGGCGCAGCTTAGAGAGCTCGCCAACTTTCTCAACAAGGAGTGACGCGGATGATGAAGTGGCGACTCCCGTTATTGACTGTGATTCTTGACTACTCTTATATGTTATAATGTATTGATTGACTTAATAGTAGGCCTAGGCCTGAGGCTATATATGAGGAAAGAAGAACAGCAGCTTACCTTGAGAAATGAGTCTAGTAACTCATCGTAGAAGACCTATTGTAAGGAGAGATATATATGTACAAACACACCAGTTATGTAAACTTGATATGTAAGCTACTATTATATATATGAATTGGGTGAAAGGGAAAGAGAGAACAGCAGCTTACTGAGGTTTACAAGGAGATAGGCCTATTTACGGTGGTGGACAGCCGTTGATAGAACACAGGGATGAAAAGCACACGAGATTTTAGACGTTTCGGCTGTTGCCTTGGTCTTAATTTTTTTTTTCAAATTTCAATCTTTTAGTAGTTTATTTACTCTGTTGTGACCAAAGCAACAGCCGAAACGTTAAAAATCTTGTGTGTTTTTCATCTCTGTGTTGTATCAACTGCTGTCCACCACCATAAGTAGGCCTATCTACCTGTGAACCTCGGTAAGCTGCTGTTCTCTCTTCCCCTTTCACCTAATTCGTATATTAAGCCTCAGGCTATTTTCCTATACATACCTACTATTATATGTGCGTTCTTTCAACCGCTTCTTCGTGATGAGTTGCTCGACTCTTTGCCATTGTTGAGCTTCAGCTTTTTCTTTTCGTTACAAACCCATGTCATACGCCTACTTATATAATATTGTTTTATATAAAACATCAGTATTTTATTATTAAAGACCCATTCACGACAGAAATTAATAGTAAACTTGACTTTTTCTTTTGTCCACGTTGACATCAGCTCGCAATGGGGGCGCTAAAGAGCATATAACGGAATAAAGTTGACTCGGTCGTGTGACATGGACTTTGGGGTACTACCGTATTCAATGGATGTTTGTAAACTGTGGTTAGGGTTCAGGTAAGGTTGGACACCCAAACCGAGTCACACAACCGAGTCGACTTTATTCCGGTACATGTACGCTCTTTGAAAAGTCGAACAAAATCCAATCCGTCTCTGGCGGCCGGGTCGGGGTGCACTCCCGTCAAGTTTTTGGCGGTTTGACTTTTTCTGACTTTTTTTCTATCTAGCCTGAGGCACTGAGTTGGCCTACCCAAAGTTGGAAAGACAATGCCAAGACAGGCTCCATCTTGCAAGTAGTAGTAAGGAATTAGCTGTAAGAATAATATTTGCAAAGGTCAATCCTTGGAATCTAAGTACTTCTAATTTCCATCGAAGTGAAATGTAAAAATCTTATCACCAATCGACAATAACGTGAAAAGTAGGCTTGTTAATAGCAGCAGCTGATTTGAGTAACCGCTATCTCATTGGCTGTTTCTTAACACTTGATTATTGTTGAGAATAGTGAAAATTACTCCCTAAAGACAAGATTACTGCTAATTTCTGTTGTGAATGGGGTCCAAGTGTTTACGCTATAAATAATCTTCTCTTCTATATTGCTTCAACTATTGTGCATGGCGTATCCGTGATGAGCCAGCTATGTACGTATAGCTCTAGCAATGTCTCATTAATTTTCTCTCGTCTGTCATTTGCATCGTGGCTGTGTGGCTGGTTGCCCAAACCAAGTGGTTTTACACTGAAAACCGTGTCCGCGGTAATGTGAAATTCGAGACCCGTGTAAATCGTGGGAACCACTCATTTGAACCTCAAAATGGACCAAACCTAGAAGTTTGTGTAGAGTGACCAAATTCAAAGTACCGTAGCCCAAGGTCCAGGTCCCATACCAAGGTCCCGGATTTCAATTGTTCGTTAAAAATCCCATAGGTCCACCGACAGTTTGAAAATAATCGAAAATAACACAGACAACTAAGGGAGTTACTGTAGCAAGTTAACAGTTGATTAGTTTTTAACGAAATATTGACTAATGCTTATTGGGGTCTGAATATTATTCGTAGAAGTACCTAACATTTGTTCCGTATCCATATGGTCATTGAATTATTTATAAATAGCCATAGCCTAGCCATCTCTTTTAATTTCTCTCTATTGTAGCCTAATTTTTGTTATTTCATTATGTGTTACTCATTAGTCATTACCATAGCAACAAGACTACGTAATTATTGTTACTTATTTTTAAAACAATTTAACCAAAATGGCAACACACTAACGGATTCTTATTATTATCGAGGTTGTTGTCAAATTGTTAAGTTTATAAAAACCCGTGGTTACGTTATATTGTTACTACTCATTTTATAATTATTAAGGTGTGAATGTGTGATATTGTAATATAAATTGGTTACCTTTCATTTCAAGTACTATCTAGGTTGGAAAACCTAGTGTAGGGTTTTATTTTTCATAATGGGAATACAGTAGGCCTAGGTAAAAAACTAGTCGAACGGATTAGTTTCCAAAGCGGTTTATTCGGTTTTGAATACCGCAGTACTAGTGGGTAAAATACAGAATATAAGCATATAGGTGTACAAGATGTATTTTAATTAGGTTTTACAATTGTTGTATTGTCTAAAGATTGTACAAAAACTATGTAAAGCTAATTTAGCAGTATCCAATTGATTGGCATTGCATATTGGGTAGATGTTGATTCAAACCAATGAAAGTTGTAGTCAATGGCATCACTTCATAATTACATGGTTCAAACTGGGTTTTACTGGTTAGTGTTGATAATTCAACAATTGACAGTGACTGTTGTCAATAATTTAGAAAAATAAATGTCAGCCTTTTATTTTGATCAATATCTACCCTGCGTTAGCGAGATTGTGCCCTCGTAATGGACGGAGATGGCGAAATGGATGATGTAGCTGTACTTGGTGAAATATTCTTCAATTGAAGTTGTGAAGGGAACTAATGTTGACATCTAATTATTTGTGCCAATAGAAAATCAACCAACTATGCTGCCTACATACCCGTTTATTTATAATTAGGTGAGCTCTTTTAAAAATCTCACTGCAGTATGTTGAAACTGAAACACATTCTTGATCACATTGATTGACTATCAAGATTAATATATAATTATGAAGAGATGAGCTCTATAGGTCTTCAACATCAGAATACTAGGGTAATACCATAATACGAAAGCACTCTAAAACACTGTTCAGTGGTGAAACTATAAATCACTTGCCACAGATGACTTATCAAAATGGAGTAGGTCTACATGGGTGAAGTTTCAACATAACATATCATTTTGAAAGGAAAACATCAATTGTACATAAATTATTATTTAGCCTATGTTTGCAGACCGATGTTTCAGTCGTTGGAAATTCTCGCCAATCTACACAATACAAGACAAGGATATTAACACATTCCAATACGAAATTCTGGCAAAAACCTAGAACGTGAGTTTTTGTTTATGCACAAATTGCTAAAATTTTGCTCGTGTTTCAACTGCGGTAAGACTATTTAATTTAAAAAAAATGCTTGCCTAGGTTTCTATTTCCTTGTAGGCCTACGCTCATCTTGTGATAGATAACCTAAATAATAATGTTTCAAATCTACTATCAGTACTTTTGGATTACAGATTGTATCACAACTGTATGTTAAGATTATTGCAATTCATTTGTGTTGTGTAACCCACATTCATAATTGATGTGGAAATGGCACAATATAACGTACTTGATATTACAGTAATTAAAATTGTGTGTAATTTCTCGACCTTTTCCATGCAGCATGATCCCTATTCACTAAATGGCAGAAGTTCCTTGTTACTACCGTAATGGACATTTTGTAATCGTATTCTTATGAAACTACAGTTTATCACAATTAGGCTATCACCTGTTGCCAATTTGTATCGGCATTTTTTGAGCGCCTTTTGGAGTGCAGTTTGTTTCAGTTCTACGTAGCTACAAATAGCATTCAAGTGGTACCGTATTGGCGATTACTTACTTCAGGCTGTAAGCTTTAAACTTGATTTTAAGCTAGGCCTATAACCATTGAGTTTGTAAAATACAACTATAAACCTACGATACCAGTAATTGAAAAATAATTCATTTAAAAAAAAAAAGCATTTTGATGTGGTACATGAAACTCAATACCAGTGCATTTGAAATTTGTGTAAACTATGGTATTTTGTTACATTCAAGAACAAACATGTTTTTCATCAAATCCAGCAGCTTAGTTTGTCCTTTGTGGTTGCTAGTCAATTTTTCTTAGGTGTGAACCGGACTAGCCTTGTGAGCATAGAGGTGATGCACGGAATCTGCTTCTGCATATGCATTGTCGTACTTGTTGGAGTGTTGGACTCGTAGTCGATGGCAACACGGCGACAAACTGACGTCAACAAAGTCAACAAGTCCATGTCGGCAGCGTGCAACCGAAGCTCGGTGCACAATGCCTGCATGAACCACGAGCCGTGCGTCGTATTACGCCACGAGTAGAAACCGGGGACCGTCGAGTAGGCGATGAGAAAGTCGGCATGGGTCGGAATTTTGTAGCACTGTGTTATACCGTCAGTTTCGGTACGTTGTAACATGACTCCTCCGTCAAGTTTGTCGCCTTGGCAAGCTTGGATAAAAAACATCTTGGGTTTACCGGCAAGAGTTGGGCATCGGTCAGCAGTGAACTGGGTCCAAAGGTTCTCTGGTTTATAAGGCACGTCCTTTGTGTAGAGAATTCCTAATTCTCCGTGGGACAACACAGCCATTAGGAAACTATCGCAGTCAGTGTGGTCCATTCTTGCGGCTTCTTGCACAATTGTGTTGAGCTCTTTGAACATGAGATCGTGGTAAACTTTAACGGTATATCCAAGATTCTTAAGGCAATTTTTCAGTTGATCACAGTCAACATTTGTACCTGTGCGAGCTTTCAAATTTTGAACGATAAATTTTTCGTGGTTAAAGATGAGGGCAATGCCCCTTTTCTTGTGTTTCATGTTGTAATAATAATCGTCCCTGTCTGTGACCATTTTAGCAACAATATCGTTTGACTCATACTCAAATCCCGGTCGACCATAGGCATCAAGATCATCACCAGATGCTGTGTTCTTCGTGTCACTTTCTACAGACTCCATTATTATAACTGATTGATAAATTATAAGACAAAGCAGTTTACACCGGGAAAAATGTCACTGTCAGCTAGGCCTACTTTCAGAGGTTATGAGTTGTTATGAATCAACAAAATAACAAGTAGTAAACAGCGTACCAACATAAAATATCACCAAACCTTATTGAGGAGTTTGTTCCCTATACGTTGGCCTTATTGCGTACCGCTTTCTGGCGCAAAGTCTAAAAATAATATTATTGGATTCTCTAGTCTTTATTGTTGCAATATTTGTATGGTATAATGAAATATGATGAAATATAATAATAAATATACAAAGATTATTCAAAGTAGGCGTTTGCTTTTGATAGTGGTCTTCCATCCAAACCTTTTCGTAATAATGATATACTAACAGATTAACAGCCAACTAATACTCACAGATTAACAGTGTTATAAGACTATAAACGCAATACAAAATTGTATATTGAAGACTGATAGCTAGCACAATGAAGATAAAGATGATGAAATGAAGTTTGACAATTTGAGAAAAAGAATAATTTTAATGAGAAAACGTCCAATGGTTGAAAGGTGGTATTCGAACGATTACTTTAACCGTACTGGTTCAAGCAGGCAACTGTAGGAGTATATTATTATCTATTTTTATGCTAGAAAATGTTTTTTTTCATTTAAAAAATGAAGCTCTGATGAATAATGCTCGTCAGTACTATTAGATCTATTAATTGAAGACGCCGCCGCACGACGAATCGTTCCCATTAGAATATGACTAGTTTTCATTTTTGACATCGATAACATTTCTTCACTGACGTCTTGTTCTGACGTCTCTTTGTTTTCAGTAATTTTGGGATCTGACTGGCTTATATTTGGCGGTTGTTCTCGGTACTACTACCACGTTTCTTAAAAGTAGTGCCAGTGCTACGTGACTGACTTGAGTGTATTATAACTGTCACATTTCGAAGTAATACATTTTTTATCTAAGCCTATTCATTGGACTGGAAGCAAGTTTTAGATTAGTTTTAATTTAGATTAAATTAGTTCGGGTTGTTTGTTCTGTTAGTTAGATTAGTTTCGGTGATAGAGGTCTGGTGAAGTGAATATGAGGTCTAGTGAATAGAGGCTGCCGAGACCAAGCTGCTACACGAGGTCGTTACTACACTATTGGAGGTATCTACAATTGCAAATTATTGGAAATCTACAATAATTTTGAAATCATGCAGTTAGATGAATCTAGGACAATAGCTATAGCTATTGTCAGCTATTGTCCTAGGATCAATAGATATGTATTAAAATTTCTAGTTTAAAAATTTGATTCTGATTGCAACAAAGGTAAATCTTCGTTGTTGGGGTCTACAAAACAACTCGACGTTGTTGGGGTATCAGAATAATCATTACATAATGGGTTCCTCTCGGTACAATGTTATTTTTAATTTCAGGTGGGGAGGGATTCATTCATTTATCGGACAACTATATTTTTGTATATTTTGTTGATCTTGACACCGGCCCATATTTACTCAAAACATTGAAGTGGCTATTTACAAACAGCCCTTTTGTCACTGTTTTCTAGTGTAACTGTTGATTCGGATTAAAATAATGTTAGTTTTACTAAATTAGTTCAGGTTAGTTTGGTAGGTTTTGTTCGGCTCGGTTGTTTTGATAGTTAGATCAGTTGACCTACGTCAATTTAGGTTATTCATAACAATAACAACGCCCGCCTCGGGCGTCATACGTCATACCCAAGGGTCTGAAGCTGCACATAGACCTTGCATCAAAACATCGCAAGAGGAAGTGCGGGGTTTGTTTCTCGTTTCGGCCGCCCTGAAGGTCATTATTAAAGTCACCAATGCGAGTTTCAGCCAACCAATTCATGTTCATAGCAACATAATTCACGTGTTCGTCAGTGTAAAAACAATTCAAGTGGCTATTTACCAGATAGGCTAGGACGTAGTTTTTAAATTGGTTTTAGTTTAGATTAATTGATTTAGGACTTTTTTTTCTGGTAAGATTAGTTGGTGTTAGGTTAGGTTCATTAAATTAGTAGGCCTGAATATATGGTCATTTTGGGTGACCAACAGCTAGGTTATACGGGGGTATGAATGAGCGGATGATAATGAAACGATGAAGAGATGATAGATGAAAGGGCGTTTACAAAAACCCATGCCTTATGCGGGACTCGAACCCACGCCCAACGGTGACTTCAGTTACTACCGCTAGCGATAATTGACTTATAGCCACAGGGGCGGCTGACAGTTACAGTGATAGTGACAGTGATAGTGACAGTGATAGTGATAGTGACAGCTTGAAGAGGACAATAGTGCACCGCGAATCTTACAGTAATGACGGGGCTCTGACGACTTCCACGAATTCATCAAATCAGAGTGAGTTTTATACTATTTAATTATATCCACTGTTACTACATTTTATGCATGTTTTATAGGATTTTTGTCACAGTGTATAGAATGTTATGATAGCGCAGATCTAATGACGTCGGATGGATGATTCATGAGATGATGAGATGAAGGTAATGGGAAGGATAGTGGGAAGGAAGCGGTCATGGACCTAGACTACAGAGGGAAACCATGAAAAACCCCTGTAAAGATGGTCGTCGGCGGAGATCGAACTGGGTTCGAAATTCCCCTCGTCTCCCGGATCACACGAAGTGCGCGCGTTGCGCTGGATGTGCTGCTTTCAAAGATTCAAAGATGAAGTAATTTTAATGCTCTTCCAATCTAAGAGTCTTTGCAATTGCTCATGAACTAGTGCTGTCTCTTTAATACACTCTTCAATACAACTATAAAACGTTCGAATTGTTCTCACGTATTTACACAAAGTTTCCACATTCTGGTTTAGCAAATACAACTCGATACCGTTTTCCACGAATACATTGGTGATGGTAATTATAGGCCTATATAAGTGGATATTCTTTACAATTTGTTTATATATATTTTTTTTTATATTTCTTATAATTCTTAATTATACTTAGGTTAATTAGGTTATACTTAGATTAGTTCATCATTCAACCTCCGGAAATATAAGCCTCTGTAACAACACTGGTATTTCCCAAGTTGGTAATAAATATATACAAATAAATAAAAAAATAATGCTTATTCAGTATTTCGATTCTTAATCTATTTATAATCATCCAACGAGCAGCGTCTTTGTTTGTACTCATCCATTGATTGTGTAGTCTACTAATAACACGACTCGCCTAATGGCAGAGACGAGCTGTTTGTTACACTTTCAACCAATCAGAGTCAATTTCAAATACCTTTTATCCAATCAGCTGACGCCAGTCCGTCACAATGATTTAACACGTTAAATATTCGAGTGGCTGACATTCGACTCCTCGATTTACCACTCTAGTTCCATGAATTATTCAAGCACCGATCGGTCAAGTAGATATCTACTGAATCATTACAGCAAACTTCTCCGGTACTTGGGAATAAATCACTCTTTTTAGCTTGATAATTGAATTAATTCAGCTATTTTTATATTTCCAATTCGATTATTTAGTACGTAAGATCTTGTTATTGGTACGGGATGCTTGTACCAAGGAAAGAAGATCATGTACCAACATAACAAAAAAATCCTTGTTATAGATGGTAGTGGTATTTCAAAGAGTGATAATTTTTCAGAACGAAGTTATGATAAAAAACGCAACTGCTTCTTTCGAAAACGTTCAAATCCTTAAAAGTTGCAATGAGATTTTGTATAATTAAGGAAGTTGATGTTTTTATACATTCGGTTGGGAGACGATTTCCATCTTTCGTGGATATACCATTAGGCCTATACAATGACATTTTTAACGCAATCTGAAAATATGGAATATATTGATAAACGTAATCCGTGACGTCATTCTTATGGCCAAGTAGCCAATGACATTTTTCACCCTTTTGTATAATTCGTCCCTTGAAAATTGATGCAATTCCGTATTTCAAAAAAGTTATCAACTTCTTTTATTGCTAATTTTGCATTTGTACCAACCTTACTCTAGAATTCGAAAAAGTGTCTATCCTTCACACAATTCGACGTGAATACACTATAATGTTGGTAGTTTTATTTTGAATTTATCAATATTATACATTTGCTCTCCCCTTTTATCATATAGCTCATCAAGAATCAGTATTAAAATTGAGAAAAACAGTATTTGTAATTTTATTCCCGAAGTAAAATATATATAATAAGAAATTTCCATCGTTTTATACCGAGAGTCCGTATTCAGTGATTATTAAGAACATATCTGCCAGGCAAATGAAAATGTTTCACCTACGAACTTTGAATATTTTCAAGATTGAATATACTTTACGAGAAACTAAATTCAACAACGTTTTCTTTTTTAATCATCGTTTGAACTTTATTGAGTGAAATTTATGATATGAACCTAGCAAGGAATACTCGTGCATCGCATATTTGATATTGCTTGGACTGGTAAATGGGTTAATATGAGATATCACGTTTTTATTATTTTTTCCATTCATTATTTTGTTTTTTGTCACAATAATATTCGCCTCAACGATCAGTTTGAACTTCCAATTTATTTAGCTAATAATCTTTAATGCAGAAGATGCGTTACTCGAAAGAAGACGGGAGTTTCTATAGTAGCTTTCTGGTAGCTTTCTTAGTGGCTTTCGTAGTAGCTTTCTAGTAGCTTTCTTAGTAGCTCTCTAGTAGCTTTCTAGTAGCTTTTCAATATTCAGTTATCGATGTTATCAAATTTATCAATGCGTCGAAAACCCATTAATTATAATAAATAATATGAATATATATAATATATAATATATAATATATATATATATATATATATATATATATATATATATATATATATATATATATATATATATATATATATGATAGGACGGGTATTATTATCCCTGAAAAATACCTCCTCGTCGGGTAATCAAACCCCGGACCATATGCTTGATACACATAATATGCTCTTTCCATCTGAGCTAACGAAGGGCTCACGAAGGGGGTATCTTTCAATGATATTAATGTGTGAGTAATGGTACAGATGGAGGATAATGCACAAGACCTATCTCAGCACCCCATTTTAGTTATTTTAAATAAAAACACCAGGTCTTTGCTGTCTGCGACCAAACGTTTTTGCCTTCACTTTCTAAAAGTCCGGAAAAGTTAAAAGCTATTATAAAAAGTTGCTATAGTAATAATAATAATAATAATAGCATTTCTATGTGAAATTGAGTATTCACGTATCTAAATCTGAATGTTAATATATAAACAGAATCAATCCCAGCACGACTCATTAATTGGTCTAATTATCGAGGTGACTGGAAACTTGAGTCGACAACAAAGTGAAGAAGATAGATAGTTGGCCACGAGTTTCTTGAACATGATGGGAAGTAAAGTTTGACCACAAATAAAACGTAGCAGCTACCAGGCGAACAGTAAACAGAAGAAGTAAAGAAGTAAGAACAGAAATGGAAAGAAAAGAACAGTTTGAGTGAAGGGCCGGTTTACTGAATCTAGTACACTCGTCGCAACCCCCCCGATGTAGTGATACCAACATACTTTATTATAATATAAAGAAGGTGTGCCCAGTCGCGTCTATAAGGTGAGGTATTTCCGGGGTCAGAATCTGAGGCCATGTGGTTCCACTTGCCTGTAGCGCAACTATCGCTTTTATGTCGAACTATATAAAACAACAATGCTCCTGACAGAGTTTTTTATGGTTTCCTTTTGTCGTTCACGTTCATATATACTAACATTAGAAAGGGATGGTGATATAGGGGGAAGAGTGGGGGTCATTTTTATTATAACTTGCCTTGACATGCCTTGAGGTGTATTTTTTAATGAAATAATGAAGTCGAGCTATTTTTCCTCATGCAAGTGAGTATACAAAACTCGACAATGGCCAGAAAGTTTCTCTGTAAGAAAGATGCGATAGTATAGCCGAGGGTGCGGGGATCAAAGCTAGGGGGGGGGGGGGGGGGGGTCACTTTGACCGCATTGCCTGCCCGGTGCGATTCATGTCAAAGTCGCGTCTTGTTTTTCTCTCGCTGGCCAAAGACTTTAGTTTGATTCATTCCGAAAGACCATCCAATTCACCTTGGATCCATCACGATGCTAAGTCAGCGTCTTTACAGTCTTTACGACTTCGGTTCTTTGGACAGTTTCATTCACTATTTCTAGCAGGAATGTCTTTACGACCTGAAGTTGAATGAAATTATAGGCTTCATAAGAAAATATGGAAAATGACAGATATGACATTGTTAGTGGATTAAAAGTGGTTTGTTTTTCTGAGGGAAAATTATATTAAGGTTTCTCTACAATAGTAGGCCTATTCATTTTTTTATTTCAACTTTTTGAAGTGAATGCAGTTAGAATTAGTGAAGTATTTTAGTTCTTATTAACATCGAAACTTGACACAAAATTAATTATTACTGCGCTATTTTTTCTTAATTAAGGCAATCAAGGAAATGTAGGACGTAGGAAATGTAGGAAATGTAGGATAAAGTTTGTTGATAAAACACAATTAAACAACATTAATTTCCAATATTAATTTATTGCGCCATTTTATAAACATTAATTTCATTTATTTAATTCATTCAAAATAATAAAACCAAGTATTGTATTATATTATATAACGTTCTATAATATGTAAACAGTTATAAGTCTAAATGTGGTATTCAACTATAAACCACCTTATTTTCATCAATATTTGGCCTACAAATGGCAGCATTGGATATTGCTAACGCCATAAAGTTATGGAATATATTTATCTGAACGAGTAATTCCGTGAACAAAGTTGTCGTCGGCCGACACGCGGCCCGAGTGCAGTTAAACAAACATATCTAACGAGCTAATAACGGAGAGTACCGTACTTATAATATATTCGTACGCGTATAACACGGGACACGGCTATACGTACGTTGGACGGACTAGTAATTTGCATTGTTTGTATACGCCGTTCTCGTATTCAGAGTAAACTCAGTGGCGTACCAATGTGCCCGGAAAAGATAATTTTTCGGCGAGTCGTTATTTAAATGGGACTTAAAGTGACCAATGGGAAGGCTAGGAATTGTGATGACAGAATACCTCAGTTACCAAACCATGCTACACCGTATAATATAGTAGCAGCATAGGCATACAGAGTTAAAGTTGCTGTGGCACTATTGTTAGTATCGCTGCTTCAAATGTTCGGGGTCCATGGTACGACTCCCGACGCAGTAAGGTTTTTTTAAACAAAATAACTGTTAATGATGTATTGAGCGCAGAGTTATAGTGAAGTTTTTTCTTCGCTTCGACCACAGAAACGAAAATATCTACACACATGTTTTGACTGGAACGTAATTTAAACTTATATTATCTATTGCCTTATTGCAGAGTGTAAAATCTGTATTAAGATCTCTGCCCATATTCGGGTTGCCGATGCGACACAGAATAATAAAAACAACAAGATCAAAAATATATAAACACAGATAATAAAATAAAAGAATGGATAATGATTGAAAATACAATTGAAGAATGAAGTTATGAGAAAAAAATAGTAGTAATTGAATCTGAAGCAATTCAAACACTAAAAAAATTACTACTGGCATATGAAAAAAATATATATGCACTACTCTAACTGTTTACTTGAATATGAAAGATTTCTAATAATGGATACTGAGCCTTTCATAGCGAGGAGTGTAATATTATATATAAAACTACTACTAAGGATAAATCTCGTACAAAAATCTACAAAAAATGTTGGGATGGTGACCCTTGCTCCAACCAGAAGGCACATCACCTCAATGTTGACAAGATTGTATTTGTTTCGAAAAGAAGGGATCGTAGGTTCGTAAATGCCTTTTTTTTCCTTGTCCACATCTTCGGCCTGGCTCAACCCTGTCTCATACCGGATCGCGGGATCAATCATATATCCTTTCCTCGTTGCGCGGTTGATGGCGATTATGTCGATACGACGGGAACTGTCGTTGATGTACATGCTACTTCTTCGTAGACTTCCAAGCCTCTCTTACTGATCTCGTTGGCGATAGTAGAGCGAATGCTGTGGTGGCGGGTGTTTCTCAGAAGCTCTCCGTGGTTGCAGAAGCCAAGAACGCGAGGGAGGGTTTCTTTCTCGCTGAGACAGTGTCTACAACGGTAACCGTCTTGGCTTCGACCATGGAGAGATCTCACTGGGGCTACGTCGCATGTGAACTTCAGCGCATCTCGCCATTCTGACCTTGATAAACCTTTTTTGTTCAATACCCATTTGTTCGCAGCCGTATATTCCTTGTACATGGACACTCCACGTCCCTTCTGAATGAGTTGACACCATTTTGAATATTCTCTTTCACGCAATATGTCTCTAATATTACGGCTTGAATGTGTATTTGTAGAATGCGAGTTCTTCATGTATAGCTCTTCGTGAGTTATACCTAGTTTGGTTAGACATATCTCTTTCTCAGAAGAGGTATCTCTAGTTTCTTGGATGTAGGGGTCGTTAGCCTTATCAATTACTGCGCACTTCATCGCACTTCAACTTGGTTACTTCATTTTATACCACTAAACTCCCCTTTCTCAGATATTCTTGTGATCAATGTAAATCTAATTGATATTAATAATATCATAGTTATCTAATTTTAAAATATTAAAATATTCATTCTGTCAGGTGTTGTTCGATTATGAAACTGTTGGTATATAATATCAGCGCCCACATAACCTGTCGCTACGCCACTGACTGAATTAGTTATTGTTTGATGTGGAGTTTTCCGGATCAACACGTCCGACCGTCCAGTACTGATAGATAGGGAAAACGGTCGATCGGCAACAACATCGTACCGTAGAGATGCGGGTGGAATTGTATAGATGACAAAATAAAAGCAAAGAGATGTTGTTTTTTGATTGCTATTAAACTAATTATGAAGAAAAAAAAAATGTTGAATGTTTTGTTTTTCAGATGTTTTAGCATGTGATTTGTAAGTATGATATGTTTTTTTTATCTTCACTTTTGTATTTATGAACGATGTGTATGTGTATAGTAGGCATGCATGTTTTTAATTACGCTTCACGGCACGGTAGAATAAACAGCTTAAAAAGTATTATTAGAACGTTCATGTTGTTTTTTGTACATTTTTAAACGTTTTTGTTTTCAATTTCAATAACTCATCACAGTGTGGACTTAGCGCTCGGATTCATTGAGTGTGTAAATATATCCGGGTTCGAGTCCCGTGTACGGAAAGTGTGTTTTGTTTATTATTATTTCGTATTTTGTATTTTTATATTAAATTTATATGTTTTATGTGTGAATAAAATGTATATAAAATTGAAAAATCGAAAAATATTGATGTATTAACGGATGAGACTTATGACCGTTAGTGCTAAGAGATACGAGAGTGAGGAAAGGCAGTTCCGAGTGATGAACCCGGCACCTCCACCAATATTTAAAATGTTGATTTAATTTATA
Organism: Brachyptera putata; assembly: GCA_907164805.1. Classification (NCBI taxonomy): domain Eukaryota; kingdom Metazoa; phylum Arthropoda; class Insecta; order Plecoptera; family Taeniopterygidae; genus Brachyptera; species Brachyptera putata. The sequence continues at coordinate 20,318,464 of OU015470.1, read as the reverse complement.
TTTTTATGGAAAAAAACTCTGAACTCATCAATAAATTCTTCAACTTGAATATTTATCGTCTGTGAATAAGAATAGAATGATAAATTAGTGGATGATCGTAGCGAAGATTCTGAAGGTTACCGTAATTGAAGAAAACGAGTGTGTTTCTGTTCGCGCTCCACAGGTCAAACGAAATCGGAAATGTTGATGAAAAGTGGTGTGCACATATTTCATTACCTTATTCTATAATGTGTAGTTTTTTGGAACAATCGGTTCAACCACTAAGGAGAAAACCATTTCGACATTTTGTAGAAAACCCCTATAAGAATAGCCCAGAGGAAAAAAATGTCGGAAAAATTATTCGAATGCTTCCAGAGTTTTAATGAATCTAAGAACAAGAATGATAAAATGATGTCTTCGAAAGTTTGACATGAATCGACCCAGCCGTTCATATTCTTTGCGCAATGGCTTTATATTTATAAATGATTTCATTTCTTCAAAAGATTATTCGAAGATTTCTCATAGAACATCTTTACTTGTTAGACGAGCTTTATTTTTATGAATTTTAGAAATTTCAAAAATACCCATTAGAATAACGCAGCGGATTTTTTTTTGTGCGTGAAGTTAAATTACATTCTGATACACATTTCTGGAAATTGTCAGCTTGATCTAGTCAGCTATTTTGAAGAAAAAACATGAAATGTGCTAAATTGGTACCACTCGAAGCAGTTTTTACCCATTTTAACCCATACTATTACTATCCGCTCGTCTAACAACGCATGTATGGCGTTTTCCTAGTAAATAAATAATCATCGTGTCTTAACTGTGATTCGTGAGTGTGTTTTCCTGCAATTTTTACAAAAAAAAAACGGCGAGTAAATCATCGTAAAATCGCATGATACAATTTCACTGTTTTGTTTTCTTGATACTTTCTATTAAATAGCCATAATTTATTTCAAAATGTCTTTCACTCGTATCAGAATTTTTATATCTCATGCAGGGTTCGAGTCCTGCATAAGGCTTCGGTTTTTGTAAACGTCCTTTCACCTATCATCACTTCATCGTTTAATTATCACCCGCTCATTCGTACCCCCGTATAATCTAGCTGTTGGTGGGGTCGTTAAGCAGCATTAAAAAAAAATAAAACACTCAACTACTTGGGAAATAATAAGTGAAATAATAAAGCTAGTGATCAGTTGTAGTAAATGAGAATAAGTAGAATATCATTACGTGCCAACTATTAAGGCTCGTATAAGATGAATGAAAGATACGGTTAAAGGCGGCACCTTTCGGTGGTCGTAAGACTTATTTAGGCTGTGTCTTGTCTTGCTCTTCTGACGACGCATGCTGCGTGCATGGTAACCGATAATATGATGTATCAACACACACAGCCTTCTAGTGTGGCTCAGTCAGGCAACGCATTGCCTTGGAATCGATCTCGAGTAGGTTGTGGGTTTGTCAACATCGGCTCGTTCGTGGCCCCAAATAACTTATGTGTTGGTGGGGACAATCGATGAAACGTAATAATATAAAGTGAGTATTGTGAGTGATTTTCATGCGTCTTTCGGCTCAGTTTATCAAAAATTCTTGTCTTGAGTTTAGTTTTTTATTCTTTTAAAATATCATATCGAAATTGTATAACTAAATTTCTTATCAAAACTTTATATCAAATTTTGTCTATCACTATTGTTTTAATATGTTTAAAAATTATTGTGAACTTTCGATTTGATTATTCGTCTATTTGTTCATTTGTATCTTTCTGTCTACTACCTGTATGTAATTGTTGTAGTACTTACATGTAAGTATTGAGTGTGAATAAAATGGTGTCAAAAAAAAAAAATATCTACAAGTTAAAAGCTTCAGGTGAATTGTATTGATACCTTGAATTGACAGAACAATTTATATTATTGTGTCTCGTATTGTAACTTCAGTACAAAACTGAAGTAAATTTTTACAAGTTATTTTGAAAGTATATTTTATAAAAAGTTGAAAGTTGTCGCTCGCGTTCATGATCTTATAGGTTCAAGTTTCATATCGTTCATAGTTTCTGTCCCATGATCAATCAGTTGGTAAAAATGCCCTCGTTTTGTCGTCCTTTACTCGTTTAGTTTGATGTGTTTTGCTAGCGATATGAATATCGAGTGTTACTGTTACATACAAGTGATCTGTCAATCTTTATTACTTTACAATTAGACTCATTAACATTTTCGACAAATATTGTCCGCATCTTATGATAGGCCTAAACTTGTTATTTGGCGTCTTGCACTGTTGAAAGTTTTATGAGCATTCATGTATTCGAAATCAACCTGGCGGGAACTTTTTTTTCAATAAAGACTGAGGACGCCTTAATTAATAGGATTAGCATGACAAAAACAGAACAAAAAGAAATCAAATGACAACTTACGTAATCGTGGACTTGAACTCATTCAAGTCCATACATATCTACTTGATATTCGCAGATTCAAAGGTAAAAAAATGATATTAACATAAAATATACTTTTTTTGTGTGAAAATTATTAATAAGATATGAATGCGCAGTACTAAATATTGATTGATATATTATTTTGAACTGATGTCTTTGAATACAGTTTGTAAAAACTTACCAAATGACAATACGTTTTTGGTAGACTTGTAACCACGAAGAAGACGGCGCGAACCACCCGCGCGGTAGTGGTGTAGGACAGGGAGAACGGTATCTCGGAACCTCTTCTCTCGTGGACACAAGTCTAGTATATAACCCTAATGTCAGTTCGGTGCGAAGTAAGTACAGCGCTTGCAATGGCAGCATTGAATGTAATTATCGTTGCTCTGGCGGTCGTGTGCTCGGCACACGCTCAGGTAATCGTTAACACTTTATCAGTTTAAAGGACATCAAAACCCTAAAACTAGATTTTAATGAATAATGACGATATTTTTTCTCTAATTTTGGAGTACCAGAAATCATTATCTGAATTTCACGAATTATATTCAATATATTCAATTGATATATTTCGCTAGTTGATTTGAAGATGATGTCATTAATTCAGGTCATTTAACTCTAAATCAGAATCAGTTTGTTTGGAAAATCGTCAAGAAATAGAATCTTTTTCGAAAAAGATGAAGATTTTCCTAAAAGTAGCTATTTTAAAGATTTGCCTTCTAAAACTATCGGGAATGGTAGCAGAACTGGTCGACGTTTCTAGTTCTCGAAATGTATTCGAGGTGTTCGTATAGTTGTACCTATCTCATACCGGCCCGGCCTCTGATACGACTGTAATTTCTCTGTAGTGTTTGTATTATTTACTACGTAATTATTCGTAATTAATCCTCCGAATATCGATAATTTTACTTCGCGATAATATCACTATTATTATGTCAATGTTTTTCTTAGAAATATTAATTCGTTGCTGTGTTCAAGTGGCTATCGCATCGTCGACCGTATTTCAATAAAAAAAATTATATATTTTCTGATCTACCGTTCAGTTTCTGATTCCATAGCTACCATCATTCAGTCTACCAGCGATCCTCGATCAAATGACCCAGGCTCGTAACTTATTATCAACAACAGTAAGCGATGGCACCAACTTCCTACAAGGACATATCAACGCCACCGGAAAACTCATGACTTCAACGCTGGCCACCTCCCAAAACCAGATCGACACCATCGTCAACACTGCGATGGACGCCGCCAAGAGTCAAAGCGGAGTCAACTCTTGCAGCACCGCGAAGATGGGCGAAGTCCAAGGACTCGGACTCCAGACAGCACTAAACTCTGCAAAGTGTGTCACCGACAAAGTAGAACAATTCAAAAAGTTATTGGATAACGTCATCAATCTGGGACAAGAGACGACTGTTTTCCTCCCGAAATCCCTCGGGCAGATCCAGACCTGTTCCCAAGCGACGGGATTCTTCCAGCCGGCTTTGTGTTATACGGGGGAGTCGATGAATCTCATGAACCAAGTGGGACGGATTACCGGAGGAGTCGCTTTTGCCGTTGCGACGGGACATTCCTTGGTGTCGAACCTCCAGAATGATCTGAGTCTTTGCTTGTCCAGCAAGTTGGGTGTATTGGCGGCTCAGGCTACGGCCACTGCTGGTACGTTCGCTGAGTGTGCTTTCAAATCTATTGGTTGAAACCCTGGGCTGAAATGATGTCTGATACTTTACAACAATCACTGTGTTATGCCTTATAAAACTGTGATGAAAAATAAAATTAATTTTGCAATTGAATGCAAAGTGATTTGTTCACCATTTTACACTCCTGACTCCTATAATTTATTTATATTTAGTTTGAGGACAATACTAATGGTTGTGTAAAAGTTCCAACTAACTTATAACATAAATAACTTCTCAACCAAATGAGCTCGTGGGAATTGAAAGAAGTGAAATGAATCTATGGTTGATTTAATCGTTTGTAATATGGCAATACACCTCAGGTGCGAATCTTCATTCTATCACCGCCCACAATGACTTTTCTCATTGACTAAATCATACCATTAGTCTGACGATATGGCCTTCTGTATAAAGTGACGTCACTCATTGTTAACAGAGACATGCAACAATGTCCACCAATTGGTATTGACTTTTTTTCCATCAACATCTAAATCTTGCTATGCAATCATTGTTTCCCAATTAGGGCTGAGGATGAGTTAGTGAGACCGTGTAGAAGCGGCACCTCTTGGTCGTTCCAAGACTTCGAGACGTTCTTGTCACCACTATAAATATCTATATGGACTATTTTGAAATAAAAAAAAAGTGAAATTTGACTCCAGAACTGTGCTAACTGTGACCATACGTATTCGTCGCAGATTGATTTGGTCTTCATTAGCAACTGAAAAATACATTTCCACTGTTACTAATCTTGTGTAATAGTTAGTGATGAAAGTCTTTCAGTTTCTAAAAGTCCGTAACATATTATAAGTTTATAAATCGTACTGTGGTATATCCGTACATTAACAAGTGTTGTTATGGTCTAGTATCGAGGACGGCCGAGAGTCGAACTCTAGTCCCGCTTGGCTCGTGTACCCGACACAACGAATAAACACGTCCTAATTGCTGGAAATGGGTCAGATAACCGCAATATCCGTTTAACATTTAACCCGTTTCCTCGAGTTATTCTCTTGAAACGTGGCGAAAATACGAGACTATTGCTATATACTAAAATGCTTTTTATGTACTTGTGCTCCTTCTTATTACTTCTAACGTTAATTCTAACGTTAAATAACGTTAACTAACTAACTAACTAACGTATACTTAACTAACTAGCGTAATTCATACGCACCATGTCCATCATTATGTTGTATCATTCTACTATTGAATCAATTATTTTATGTTACTTTCAGCTTTAGTTTCCCATATTTGTATCATGTACAGTACAGCGTTACAGAAAAAAAGTGAATGTAAATTCATATGCTAAAGTAACATGTACTTTTAAAATTCAAATGAAGAAAAAATCAATAACCTTCAGTATACTTATGAATTACTTGAAGTCATTCTTTAAAATACTATTGTCACCTTGTCATGTCTCCTCGCGCTCATTTCACAGCAACTAACCTAGACGTAACAAATGATTTAAATAAGAAAACGAAATAAACCATGATATGGATAAGTGTTGTCAGAAAGTTCTCAAGCGTCAATGAGTTACCATTTTTAAAGTTCCCATTCGATATCTAAACGATTGAAAATATCGAAATCGAACGGCATACCCTAACAATTCATAATTATATACATTTTGTTTATATTTCCAGTTCATCGGTAGAACCACCTTAATCAAGATAATATATGTAATGAAACAGGCGGCGTGGTCACATGTATAAAGTTTGTAACAATGAAAATGTTGGTAGCGGGGCGACGGGGGGGGGGGGGGGGGGGGAGTTTATTAGCATATATCCATGCAATTATACGTATTATGGTACATTGTGTTGGTATCGGGTAATGCTGCGTGTAATTCCCCGCGAGCCACGTACCGCCATGTATCTATCAACAAGATAACTAAAGTGAAAACTAAAAACAGACAGTAGTGATCAACAGAATTAAAATATGGAAATATAAAATATGGATCCTTTCACCTATCATCTCTTCATCGCTTCATTATCACCCGCTCATTCGTACTCCTTTATAACCTAGCTGTTGGTGGAGTCGTTAAGCAACATTAAAAAAAAAGAATGGAAATAGAGAACAAAAAGTGGAATGAAAATAAATCGGGAGATTTTAATATTTTATCAATTCAATTTCGTCATTGATTTTCATGGTAGGTTTACTAGTAATTTGATCTGAGAGTATTTTTCATCACGGTCTTGAATACGAGTTCATATGTTTATAAGAATGACCAAATTGAAACTAATTTCTTTTTATTATGCTTTCAAATTTGAATTAAAATATATGTATAATGATAACTGTTTATGATGCGCATACAATTATTAAAACATCACAAGGAGTAAATTCTATTCAAAAAAAGATATTTGGAAGATGAAAAAAAAATTAAGAAAGAAAGAAGCACCATTTCGAATTAATTTCTGATGCCTTATCGATGATCAAATCAGTAAAACTATTCAAAAATCGTTTGTCTTCAAAATATCTCGAACTACATCGAACGTCAACCTCAAATTCAAATGTGAACCAACGATTCTCCCCCTCATAATACTCCCAACTGTATCAGTTTCCTAATAAAATGCTAATTCTAATACCTCTCCCGCCGTCTTGCACGAAGTACGTGCCACTTGGTCGGTGATATTCGGCAGAAGAACGAAGACACAGTTAATATATGCCAAGCTCTCCCAAGAGACCGGGAATTTACGGCTGCGATCATTTCTTCCCGAATCCTTTTCTTCAAACACTCCAGGCAAGTTTAAATGCTCCCGAACGATGTAATTATTTTGTGATTAGTGCAGGTTTTTGTCGTCAGGGACGATTATTTATTGGATAACTTTAAATACAAGAGACTTGATTTCTGGATGTAGTTTAAACTTTCAAAGTTTAATTTACCTCTAATTAAAGTATAGTTACATTATAGTTTTCTGAATTGAGATTTGAATGGATAGTTTTGTAAACTGTATACCGTGGCTCATTAGGCTAGGGCACTGCGTCAGTAATTTGAAGACTAGTCGGGCGTGGGTTATAGATTTCCGGATATGGGATGGGTTTTTGTGAAGATTATTATCTCTCATTCACTCATTCGTACCCCCAAATGACCTAGCTGTATGGTGGAGTCGTTGAGAAAACAATATAATAATCATCCCTATAGTGATATGGATAAAGTCAGATTGATAATGATTGATAGATTGATACAATTTTATCACTGCTCTTGTTTCTCATAATCATTTTGTTTTTATGTAAATCAATAGGTAGTATGCATTTTGTAGCAACCTGTGCTTCAAACCATAAGCCATCCAATATCGTCCTACGGTGAAAATAGAAATAGAGATTCCGTAAAATGCATCTCACCGATTTTACAACCAGTCAACATTCTTTATAGGCCTAAACTCACTTGAGAATTCTCCTAATATTTGATATCCTTGTACAAAGTTTCAACCAGTATTAAAATCACGTGACACAAAATCTGAAACAGAAACCCAAAATCAACCGTCAAAGTGATCGATTGAGTATGAACAATATAACGATTCCGAAAATGAGATATAGACCTACCTCATATTTGAATGCTGTACAAAACAGTTTTGAAATCATTTCAATAGAATAAGAAGAAATGAATAAATTCCATTCGATTAATCTAATTGAGGCAACTTGTTTTTTAAATTCATTTAAATTTATCATGTTAATCCCTGAAGGGTTATGTTGAAATCGACATTTTACTATTATTTGCATAAAGACCTCACCGACAGCTAGGTTTTTTGGTCTACGAATGAGCCGGTGATAGATGTTCACAAATCCCATGTATTATGCGGGACTCGAACCCATGCCCGACTTGACGTCAGTTCCTAACGCAAGGGGCGGCTATAATATTCTACTTTCCTTTCACGTGATTCAGCTTTTCATCGAACATATATCTACATAACAAAAGTGTCCCACAACATTCTCTAAGCGGTAAGCACACGTGTCATTGGAGATATTTGATAAAGATTGATTCCCAACTTTATATTGATAGCTATAGATATGATATAGAAGGTCGAGCTACCAACTTGATAATGGTAAAAACTTCGGCATTTACATATTCTCGCTGCTTCGAGAATATCTATAAAATATCTCGCTGGATTTTACGATTTTAAAAGATGCGGTGGCATTTGTTTTCGTAAGCCTCATCCCGAAAAATACTACAACATTTTGCCGCGATATATACAATTACTATAAATTCAATAATGATATTTGATTATATAAATGTTGGTAAACGACGTTCGTCTTTTGCGGATACAAGTATATGTCATGATGTTGGTCGTCGTACAATTTCGGTTATACAATGTTGCTGGAGAAAGAGAGAGAGAGAGAGAGAGAGAGAGAGAAAGAGAGGGAGACAGAGAGAAAGAGAGAGAGAGAGAGAGAGAGAGAAATATATAAATGTAGAGAGTGAGAGTGAGAGATAATGATGAGTGAATTCATTTGGACACAAATGGACCAACAATTTGTTGGCTATTGTTCGCGAGTTTCCGGCGCAGCGAATTGTAATCGGATTTAGTGTTAATAACTTGAACGAGTTGCACAATAGTCGGCTGAAATATCACTCAAGTGACTTCAACACAATCATCGGGGGACTGGAAGCATTTAACTGATTTTAAGTGTAGGTCCCCCCTCATCCCAAAAATATATATTTTGGGGTTAATTTTGAAGTAGGTCCACAAGAAAGAACGCAATACTATTTTTTTATCCAACTGCTGGATGATTTTAGAGTCTTTGACGAACATTTTTGTGAGGTCAATCAGTTTTAAGTTAATACTTGAGTTAATACCAAGAACGTGATGAAATTCATGCGAATATTATCTCAAATCTGGCCGAATTCACAAAAATAGAATCTCATATTAGATGATGAGCATGCAATTATCTTGAAGTAGGTATACTTTTTTATTCAATTTATCTGGTTCGTGAATATAAAAAAGAATAGTAAAGATGAATTTCTCTATTTTATAATCACCGTGCTTGCACCTCCTTAACAGAACTGGATTCCGAATCCTCTTTTTAGTTTCCACCATTGCGATCCACCGGCCGTATATATATACAACACTACTCGAAATGAACCGTACAAAGATCATTATACACGAATCATTAAACTGGCAACAGCAATTCCCTTCACCGGCTATTCGAAATCAATTGCTACTACCTCGTGTAATAGGGTCGTTCTGTTTCTCAATCAAGTTTAACAATGGCTGTGTTTCCTGGGAGTAACGGGGGGAGGGGGTGGTCCTGTAGGACATGATGTCCAGAAAAGTAAGAAGCCTGGAGGAGTCTGCGGTCCAGGACAGATTCCAGAAGCTGACGTAGGACCAGATTGAAGCCAATCGATTGGGAGGTAAAAGGGACAAGGGGTTTACAAATAGGATTACGGACACGATTCGTGTTATTTGTATCGCTATCTCTGTCTAGCATCGTGTTCTCATCGATAAAGACGACGCTAGATGGCTACTTTGTAGAGATGATGAATGAGATAGAGATAGAGGAAAAGATGGAGAAGGGAAAGTGATTGAGAAAAAAATGTTTGAAATGCGATTAGAGTGACACTACATTTTCGTGTTGAATTCAACATGTTTCCAGATGATATTAAACATATTTTGTATTAATATTGAAAATTGGGGAGAAAAAATCTTCAATCTTATCGAATCTATTTGTCATCTCAATCTTCTTTCTCTTCTTATTCTTGAATTCTTCTGTTTTCTGTTTTCTTGCTTCTACATTCTTGTATTCATTATAATATTGGTAATTTCTTCTCATATTGATTCATTCTTTTTATTCATTTACTCATTCATTTATCCACTTATTCAATAATCTATCTATTTGTATTCGTTATTTTCATCATTAAATTATTTTTGTATATATTTTATTATTACATTCTTGATATTTAATTGAATTATATGCTTTTTTTGTTGATAAATGTTATTGAATTTTCATTCCAATCTTCAACAATAATCTTCAACAAAATTATCTCGACCCAGAATGTATGTTGAAGTTACGAGAGACGCAATGCGTACAACTTATTCAGCCGAGTTATACCATCAATAAAATATTCATGTCAACGTCTGATGACCCAACTTCATATCAACGCTCAGAGGCAACCGTCAAATTCATGCTAATCCAAATCTTCGAACGAAATCTTTCCGACAAAAACTTTCACGAAAAAAGTCGCAAAACTCTACTTATCATTTCGTCAAGACTTTTCAAGCCTTATTCACAATAGAAATTAGCAGTGAGAGTAAGTTTTTATAGATATTCACAACAATGTTGCGTTAAGAAACAGCCAATGAGATGGCTATAAGCAGCAGATCCAAGTGGCCGGTAACTTCTCACATTGTTGGCAATTTGTAATCCAATCGGCCGTGGCTTACAGCTGGACGTGAAATTAGTGGCAATGTTTAGAGTTTGTAAACATTGCTCTCACTGCTAAACTGTTACTGTGTGGTTCTATGAGGACATGAATATCAGTGGACAACCATATTACTTTTGGACGAGGAGTCAACAATTTGACATTTCAGTGTACACTTGATTTTTGATTTTTTGATTTTTCTTGATATATTTTTCGTGATTTATTGTGATTTTTCGTAATCTTTTGATTTTCTCTGATACTTTTCATTTTTCTTGATTTCTTTGGTTTTCTTTGATTTTTTTGACTTTTCGTGATTTTTTCGGGTTTTCTTCATTTTTTCTTCAATTTCGATTTTTTTCTGTGATTTTTACGTTTTTTTTCAATTCTGCGATTTTTCGTGATTTTCTTGATTTTGTTTGATTTTTGTTCTTTTTCGTGATTTTTATATTCCTTTTTTTCTTTTTCGATTTTTCTTTGTTTTTCCAATTTTCCCCTGATTTTTATGATCTTTTTGATTTTTCTTCATTTTTTCATCATCCTTGATTTTATTCTCAAAGTGTTCACATGATTTGTTTGGTCGTTAACCCCTTGCTCTCAGAGTCAAGTTCACTGCAAATTTCTATTATGTTTATTAACACAGTAAACTTGACACAAATGTAGTTTTTCCCTATTAAGGCAAAGGATGATGTTTGGGATCGTTTGAATGAGACACCACAAGGGCGATCTTAACACCACAAAGAAATAATTGTAGATATAATAAGGCTCATATCAACACAATTGTTAAAATTCTAACGATAGGCTAAGAAATGAAGAATAATTCAAACAATTCAAATTGTATTATTGATTCAATCGGTATTTACAGGGTGTCCACCATCAATGTCGACTTTCCGCTTCCATTTTTTACAAATATCCTCAACGACCCCACCAACAGCAATGTTATAATAGGGTACGAATGTGATAACGGTGAAGGGACGTTCACAAAACCGAATAATTATGTGAGATCCCGGTTTTCTCCTACAAATAAGCCTCTCGACTGTAATGAACTCGCATATCGTCTCACCATTTAGAACGAGATAGCTTGGATTCAACAAAGTTGGCAATAACGATAAAGACAAACGTTTCTATAATTAGACAGCAATATTCGAAAGACACTCGGGAAATTGCTGCTTATAATGAAGAAAGTGGGTGGGTGTGTGGGGGGAGACACGGAGAGTGTGGGGAGGGGGATGTTTGAGTAGAGCTTTTGTTTTCATGCGTCCTGACGTGAACATTACCCGGCCAGCCAATCAGGAGCGTCGCCTGTGAACACGTGATCACTTGACGTAGCGAGGCCTGAAACGATTACAATATATATGTTAACTAGGGAAGAGATCTTCACCGAAGAGTTTGCGTGTCGTAGTCGTTGTCAAATGATTGGTCCATGATTTATAGTGTATCTAGCTGGCTTATACGTGCAGTGTGTGCTTCACGAGATTCAGAAATAAAAATAAATTGTGTATTTATATCCATAGAAAAAAGGAAGTACACAAGCATAATAAAAACAAATATATAACCATTATATTTTTTTATAGTTGTGGTATTTTTGATATGTTATGATTTTTCACAATGAGATTTACGATAAGCGACACAACCAAGTCTTTCGAAAATGAAAAATACGTATGTTTTCAAAGAGATTACGTAATTAACGAAGTATTTTCACTCATTTTGTTGGTACACAATCTTTTTTTCTCGCGGATATAAGTATATATAGACCTATAGTATATATACTTCTTTCTCAATAACATCGAAACGTGATACAAAATCATTGTTCCCTAATTAGGCTATGGATGAAAGATGAGATCGTTTGAGCGGGGCACCACAAAAGCTATATACTTATTGATTCATCAAGTATATATATATACAAGTATATATACTTGTATAAATTATATACAAGATCCATGACAGAAGTATAGCGTCTTCCTGATTACTAAGTGAATAAATCAGAGAAGAGAATTAATTCCAGTAATAATTTTTCTAAAAATCTCTCTTCAAAGATTTAAATACTAGTCAATAATATTCTTACAGGTATATAAGCACTTCTAAACAAGTACCGAGTTTAATGTTTGAAATTGGATTAAAATGTGTGTAAGGTCCACGTGCGAGCCAAGCTAGAGTATTATACCCCTGTCAATGAGATATAGACTTGGATGGCTCGAATTTCTAGCATAGACGAAGAGAGAGAGGAAATAGAGAGACAGAGATAGGCAGATGAAGGGTAAGAGAGAGAAGAGTGAAAGTGAAATTGGCGGATGAGTATGTAGAAGAAAGAGTGAGTGTGAAAAAGCCAAGGGATAAGAGAGAGAGAGAGAAAGAACTCAGTTGTGGCCGTGTGAGATAGAGATGTGAGTGTGAGGTAGAAGAGAGAAAGAGAGAGAGAGAGAGAGAGAGAGAGAGAGAGCGTGGCCGTGTGGGAGAGTGAGATACATATATGAGGGTGTGTTTTTGTGAGGTAATAATAAAGAAGAAAGAAAGAGAAAGAGAGAGAAAGAGATAGATGGAGAAAGAGAGAGAGAGAATGAGAATGGGAAAGAGAGGAAGAGAGAGAAAGAGAGAGATGGATAAATGGGGAAAGAGAGAGATAGAGAAAGAGAGAAAGAGAGAGAGAAAACGAATACGGGGCAAACAGATAAAATATATTGTCCAACGGAAAAGCGTCTTTGAGAGTGTCGATAAAAATGTTGTCCTGACTAGTAAAGGGAAAACAGCACTGATTAAATGCAAAAAAGCAAGGATTGACGAGTGTTCGAAAAAGGTTTAGCATCGTTCTATCAAAGGCAGAGCTGTGAAAATGAATAAACTTGCATCTCTTTGACTGTCCCATGCCATTGAAACACGAGAAGACGTTGAAATGAATACGAGATTAAGGCAAGGATAATTTGATGAACATACATATTATAAATAAATATATATGTATATATATATATATATATATATATATATATATAAATATATATATATATATATATATATATTTGTAGAATACAAATTCACAATATTCCTTTGAAGAGAACGCAATAACGGATCAGTTTACGCAGGGACTGATACGAGGGGCGGGAGAGGAGGGGAGGGGGTGGCACATTGATGAAATGCGGAATAAAACGAGTGAGGAAATAAAGAAGTTCGGCAAAGAAAAGGTATTCGAAAAATTAGAATAAAATAAAGAGACGCGGGAACGTTCGGAATTGTGTGTGCGCCGCGGTAGAGGAAAACGGTGAAAAGGTGGAGCGGGAAAAGACGTTTTAAACCTGACAGAGGTGCAGGAGGGGGGGGGGGGAAAGTGTCGGAGTGAAAGAAAAGGACAGATAAGAAAGGCAACGAGATTGAACGAGAAAATAGAATTCAAGAAATGTGGGTAAAATAATACAAAAAACGGAAAACGACAGAGTCGAGTTCTGAAAGGAAAGATTAGCTCACTTGGCGGGGGAATAAATTGGAGTGAAGAAAAAAAAAAGGAAACACTCAGAACTATGTGATATATATATATATATATATATATATATATATATATATATATATATATATATAGAGAGAGAGAGAGAGAGAGAGTGAGACAAAGGTTTGAAGAGAAAGGTTTACATATTACCCAAAACGTCAGATAATCTAAGGTTTCAAATTTGACCTATTTCATAATTTATTTCGTACACGACGAAAATGCATGAGGAGGGATCAATTAACAATTGTTATTTGTCAGAATTTTCTGAAAATCATAATCGAATTAACCGTTTTCTGGACACAGGGTACCCCCCATGCCCCCGTTGAAACATATATTTAATCACAACCATTGCTCTCAGCGATCTGAAAATGTTATTTCATGCATCAGAAGGGATCAATGAACAATTGTTATTTGTCAGAATTTTCTGAAAATCATATTCGAATTTTCCCGTTTTCTGGACACAGGATAGGGGCCTACCCCCATGCCCCCGTTGAAACATATATTTGATTACAACCATTGCTCTCAGCGGTCTGAAAATGTTATTTCATGCATCAGGAGGGATCAATTAACAAGGGTTATTTGTCAGAATTTTCTGAAAATCATATTCGGATTTTCCCGTTTTCTGGACACAGGGTAGGGGCCTACCCCCCATGCCTCCGATGAAACATATATTTGATTACAATCATTGCTCTCAGCGGTCTGAAAATGTTATTTCATGCATCAGGAGGGATCAATTAACAATTGTTATTTGTCAGAATTTTCTTAAAATCATATCCGAATTTTCCCGTTTTCTGGACACAGGGTACCCCCCATGCCCCCGTTGGAACATATATTTAATTACAACCATTGCTCCCAGCGGTCTGGAAATGTTATTTCATGCATGTGAAGGGATCATTTAACAATTGTTATTCGTCAGAATTTTCTGAAAATCATATTCGAATTTTCCCGTTTTCTGGACAAAGAGTAGGGGCCTACCCCCCATGCCCCCGTTAAAACATATATTTAATTACAACCATTGCTCTCAGCGGTCTGAAAATGTTATTTCATGCATCAGAAGGGATCAATTAACAATTGTTATTTGTCAGAATTTTCTGAAAATCATATTCGAATTTTCCCGTTTTCTGGACACAGGGTAGGGGCCTACCCCCCATGCCTCCGATGAAACATATATTTAATTACAATCATTGCTCTCAGCGGTCTGAAAATGTTATTTCATGCATCAGGAGGGATCAATTAACAATTGTTATTTGTCAGAATTTTCTGAAAATCATATTCGAATTTTCCCGTTTTCTGGACACAGGGTACCCCCCATGCCCGCGTTGAAACATATATTTAATTACAACCATTGCTCTCAGCGGTCTGAGAATGTTATTTCATGCATCAGGAGGGATCAATTAACAATTGTTATTTGTCAGAATTTTCTGAAAATCATATTCGAATTTTCCCGTTTTCTGGACACAGGGTACCCCCCATGCCCCCGTTGAAACATATATTTAATTACAACCATTGCTCTCAGCGGTCTGAAAATGTTATTTCATGCATCAGGAGGGATCAATTAACAATTGTTATTGTCAGAATTTTCTGAAAATCATATTCGAATTTTCCCGTTTTCTGGACACAGGGTAGGGGCCTACCCCCCATGCCCGCGGTGAAACATATATTTAATTACAACCATTGCTCTCAGCGGTCTGAAAATGTTATTTCATGCATCAGGAGGGATCAATTAACAATTGTTATTTGTCAGAATTTTCTGAAAATCATATTCGAATTTTCCCGTTTTCTGGACACAGGGTAGGGGGCCTACCCCCCATGCCTCCGATGAAACATATATTTAATTACAATCATTGCTCTCAGCGGTCTGAAAATGTTATTTCATGCATCAGGAGGGATCAATTAACAATTGTTATTTGTCAGAATTTTCTGAAAATCATATTCGAATTTTCCCGTTTTCTGGACACAGGGTACCCCCCATGCCCGCGTTGAAACATATATTTAATTACAACCATTGCTCTCAGCGGTCTGAAAATGTTATTTCATGCATCAGGAGGGATCAATTAACAATTGTTATTTGTCAGAATTTTCTGAAAATCATATTCGAATTTTCCCGTTTTCTGGACACAGGGTACCCCCCATGCCCGCGTTGAAACATATATTTAATTACAACCATTGCTCTCAGCGGTCTGAAAATGTTATTTCATGCATCAGGAGGGATCAATTAACAATTGTTATTTGTCAGAATTTTCTGAAAATCATATTCGAATTTTCCCGTTTTCTGGACACAGGGTAGGGGCCTACCCCCTATGCCCCCGTTGAAACATATATTTAATTACAACCATTGCTCTCAGCGGTCTGAAAATGTTATTTCATGCATCAGGAGGGATCAATTAACAATTGTTATTTGTCAGAATTTTCTGAAATCATATTCGAATTTTCCCGTTTTCTGGACACAGGGTACCCCCCATGCCCCCGTTGAAACATATATTTAATTACAACCATTGCTCTCAGCGGTCTGAAAATGTTATTTCATGCATGAGAAGAATCAATTAACAATTGTTATTTGTCAGAATTTTCTGAAAATCATATTCGAATTTTCCCGTTTTCTGGACACAGGGTACCCCCCATGCCCCGTTGAAACATATATTTAATTACAACCATTGCTCTCAGCGGTCTGAAAATGTTATTTCATGCATCAGGAGGGATCAATTAACAATTGTTATTTGTCAGAATTTTCTGAAAATCATATTCGAATTTTCCCGTTTTCTGGACACAGGGTACCCCCCATGCCCCCGTTAAAACATATATTTAATTACAACCATTGCTCTCAGCGGTCTGAAAATGTTATTTCATGCATCAGGAGGGATCAATTAACAATTGTTATTTGTCAGAATTTTCTGAAAATCATATTCGAATTTTCCCGTTTTCTGGACACAGGGTAGGGGCCTACCCCACATGCCCCCGTTGAAACATATATTTAATTACAACCATTGCTCTCAGCGGTCTGAAAATGTTATTTCATGCATCAGGAGGGATCAATTAACAATTGTTATTTGTCAGAATTTTCTGAAAATCATATTCGAATTTTCCCGTTTTCTGGACACAGGGTACCCCCCATGCCCCCGTTGAAACATATATTCAATTACAACCATTGCTCTCAGCGGTCTGAAAATGTTATTCATGCATCAGGAGGGATCAATTAACAATTGTTATTTGTCAGAATTTTCTGAAATCATATTCGAATTTTCCCGTTTTCTGGACACAGGGTAGGGGCCTGCCCCCCATGCCCCCGTTGAAACATATATTTAATTACAACCATTGCTCTCAGCGGTCTGAAAATGTTATTTCATGCATCAGGAGGGATCAATTAACAATTGTTATTTGTCAGAATTTTCTGAAAATCATATTCGAATTTTCCCGTTTTCTGGACACAGGGTAGGGGCCTACCCCCATGCCCCCGTTGAAACATATATTTAATTACAACCATTGCTCTCAGCGGTCTGAAAATGTTATTTCATGCATCAGAAGGGATCAATTAACAATTGTTATTTGTCAGAATTTTCTGAAAATCATATTCGAATTTTCCCGTTTTCTGGACACAGGGTAGGGGCCTACCCCCATGTCCCCGTTGAAACATATATTTAATTACAACCATTGCTCTCAGCGGTCTGAAAATGTTATTTCATGCATCAGGAGGGATCAATTAACAATTGTTATTTGTCAGAATTTTCTGAAAATCATATTCGAATTTTCCCGTTTTCTGGACACAGGGTAGGGGCCTACCCCCATGCCCCCGTTGAAACATATATTTAATTACAACCATTGCTCTCAGCGGTCTGAAAATGTTATTTCATGCATCAGGAGGGATCAATTAACAATTGTTATTTGTCAGAATTTTCTGAAAATCATATTCGAATTTTCCCGTTTTCTGGACACAGGGTACCCCCATGCCCCCGTTGAAACATATATTTAATTACAACCATTGCTCTCAGCGGTCTGAAAATGTTATTTCATGCATCAGGAGGGATCAATTAACAATTGTTATTTGTCAGAATTTTCTGAAAATCATATTCGAATTTCCCGTTTTCTGGACACAGGGTAGGGGCCTACCCCCCATGCCCGCGGTGAAACATATATTTAATTACAACCATTGCTCTCAGCGGTCTGAAAATGTTATTTCATGCATCAGGAGGGATCAATTAACAATTGTTATTTGTCAGAATTTTCTGAAAATCATATTCGAATTTTCCCGTTTTCTGGACACAGGGTTGGGGCCTACCCCCCATGCCCCCGTTGAAACATATATTTAATTACAACCATTGCTCTCAGCGGTCTGAAAATGTTATTTCATGCATCAGGAGGGATCAATTAACAATTGTTATTTGTCAGAATTTTCTGAAAATCATATTCGAATTTTCCCGTTTTCTGGACACAGGGTAGGGGCCTACCCCCCATGCCCCCGTTGAAACATATATTTAATTACAACCATTGCTCTCAGCGGTCTGAAAATGTTATTTCATGCATCAGGAGGGATCAATTAACAATTGTTATTTGTCAGAATTTTCTGAAAATCATATTCGAATTTTCCCGTTTTCTGGACACAGGGTAGGGGCCTACCCCCGTTGAAACATATATTTAATTACAACCATTGCTCTCAGCGGTCTGAAAATGTTATTTCATGCATCAGGAGGGATCAATTAACAATTGTTATTTGTCAGAATTTTCTGAAAATCATATTCGAATTTTCCCGTTTTCTGGACACAGGGTACCCCCCATGCCCCGTTGAAACATATATTTAATTACAACCATTGCTCTCAGCGGTCTGAAAATGTTATTTCATGCATCAGGAGGGATCAATTAACAATTGTTATTTGTCAGAATTTTCTGAAAATCATATTCGAATTTTCCCGTTTTCTGGACACAGGGTACCCCCCATGCCCGCGTTGAAACATATATTTAATTACAACCATTGCTCTCAGCGGTCTGAAAATGTTATTTCATGCATCAGGAGGGATCAATTAACAATTGTTATTTGTCAGAATTTTCTGAAAATCATATTCGAATTTTCCCGTTTTCTGGACACAGGGTAGGGGCCTACCCCCCATGCCTCCGATGAAACATATATTTAATCACAATCATTGCTCTCAGCGGTCTGAAAATGTTATTTCATGCATCAGGAGGGATCAATTAACAA
Source organism: Brachyptera putata (assembly GCA_907164805.1). Classification (NCBI taxonomy): domain Eukaryota; kingdom Metazoa; phylum Arthropoda; class Insecta; order Plecoptera; family Taeniopterygidae; genus Brachyptera; species Brachyptera putata. Next base: position 20,299,384 of record OU015470.1, on the reverse strand, counting down.
TTGTTATTTGTCAGAATTTTCTTGAAATCATATCCGAATTTTCCCGTTTTCTGGACAAAGGGTAGGGGCCTACCCCCCATGCCCCCGTTGAAACATATATTTAATTACAACCATTGCTCTCAGCGGTCTGAAAACGTTATTTCATGCATCAGAAGGGATCAATTAACAATTGTTATTTGTCAGAATTTTCTTAAAATCATATTCGAATTTTCCCGTTTTCTGGACACAGGGTAGGGGCCTACCCCCCATGCCTCCGATGAAACATATATTTAATTACAACCATTGCTCTTAGCGGTCTGAAAATGTTATTTCATGCATCAAGAGGGATCAATTAACAATTGTTATTTGTCAGAATTTTCTGAAAATCATATTCGAATTTTCCCGTTTTCTGGACACAGGGTACCCCCCATGCCCGCGTTGAAACATATATTTAATTACAACCATTGCTCTCAGCGGTCTGAAAATGTTATTTCATGCATGAGAAAGGATCAATTAACAATTGTTATTTGTCAGAATTTTCTGAAAATCATATTCGAATTTTCCCGTTTTCTGGACACAGGGTACCCCCATGCCCCCGTTGAAACATATATTTAATTACAACCATTGCTCTCAGCGGTCTGAAAATGTTATTTCATGCATCAGGAGGGATCAATTAACAATTGTTATTTGTCAGAATTTTCTGAAAATCATATTCGAATTTTCCCGTTTTCTGGACACAGGGTAGGGACCTACCCCCATGCCCCCGTTGAAACATATATTTAATTACAACCATTGCTCTCAGCGGTCTGAAAATGTTATTTCATGCATCAGGAGGGATCAATTAACAATTGTTATTTGTCAGAATTTTCTGAAAATCATATTCGAATTTTCCCGTTTTCTGGACACAGGGTAGGGGCCTACCCCCCATGTCCCCGTTGAAACATATATTTACTTACAACCATTGCTCTCAGCGGTCTGAAAATGTAATTTCATGCATCAGGAGGGATCAATTAACAATTGTTATTTGTCAGAATTTTCTGAAAATCATATTCGAATTTTCCCGTTTTCTGGACACAGGGTAGGGGCCTACCCCCCATGCCCCCGTTGAAACCTATATTTAATTACAATCATTGCTCTCAGCGGTCTGAAAATGTTATTTCATGCATCAGGAGGGATCAATTAACAATTGTTATTCGTCAGAATTTTCTGAAAATCATATTCGAATTTTCCCGTTTTCTGGACACAGGGTAGGGGCCTACCCCCCATGCCCCCGTTGAAACATATATTTAATTACAATCATTGCTCTCAGCGGTCTGAAAATGTTATTTCATGCATCAGGAGGGATCAATTAACAATTGTTATTTGTCAGAATTTTCTGAAAATCATATTCGAATTTTCCCGTTTTCTGGACCTAGGGTACCGCACATGCCCGCGGTGAAACATATATTTAATTACAACCATTGCTCTCAGCGGTCTGAAAATGTTATTTCATGCATCAGGAGGGATCAATTAACAATTGTTATTTGTCAGAATTTTCTGAAAATCATATTCGAATTTTCCCGTTTTCTGGACACAGGGTACCCCCCATGCCCCCGTTGAAACATATATTTAATTACAACCATTGCTCTCAGCGGTCTGAAAATGTTATTTCATGCATCGAGAGGGATCAATTAACAATTGTTATTTGTCAGAATTTTCTGAAAATCATATTCGAATTTTCCCGTTTTCTGGACACAGGGTACCCCCCATGCCCCCGTTGAAACATATATTTAATTACAACCATTGCTCTCAGCGGTCTGAAAATGTTATTTCATGCATCAGGAGGGATCAATTAACAATTGTTATTTGTCAGAATTTTCTGAAAATCATATTCGAATTTTCCCGTTTTCTGGACACAGGGTAGGGGCCTACCCCCATGCCCCCGTTGAAACATATATTTAATTACAACCATTGCTCTCAGCGGTCTGAAAATGTTATTTCATGCATCAGGAGGGATCAATTAACAATTGTTATTTGTCAGAATTTTCTGAAAATCATATTCGAATTTTCCCGTTTTCTGGACACAGGGTAGGGCCTAATCCCCCATGCCCCGTTGAAACATATATTTGATTACAACCATTGCTCTCAGCGGTCTGAAAATGTTATTTCATGCATCAGGAGGGATCAATTAACAATTGTTATTTGTCAGAATTTTCTGAAAATCATATTCGAATTTTCCCGTTTTCTGGACACAGGGTAGCCCCCCATGCCCCGTTGAAACATATATTTAATTACAACCATTGCTCTCAGCGGTCTGAAAATGTTATTTCATGCATCAGGAGGGATCAATTAACAATTGTTATTTGTCAGAATTTTCTGAAAATCATATTCGAATTTTCCCGTTTTCTGGACACAGGGTAGGGGCTAATCCCCCATGCCCCGTTGAAACATATATTTGATTACAACCATTGCTCTCAGCGGTCTGAAAATGTTATTTCATGCATCAGGAGGGATCAATTAACAATTGTTATTTGTCAGAATTTTCTTAAAATCATATTCGAATTTTCCCGTTTTCTGGACACAGAGTAACCCCCATGCCCCCGCTGAAACATATATTTAATTACAACCATTGCTCTCAGCGGTCTGAAAATGTTATTTCATGCATCAGGAGGGATCAATTAACAATTGTTATTTGTCAGAATTTTCTGAAAATCATATTCGAATTTTCCCGTTTTCTGGACACAGGGTACCCCCCATGCCCCCGTTGAAACATTTATTAATTCACAACCATTGCTCTCAGCGGTCTGAAAATGTTATTTCATGCATCAGGAGGGATCAATTAACAATTGTTATTTGTCAGAATTTTCTGAAAATCATATTCGAATTTTCCCGTTTTCTGGACACAGGGTACCGCACATGCCCGCGTTGAAACATATATTTAATTACAACCATTGCTCTCAGCGGTCTGAAAATGTTATTTCATGCATCAGGAGGGATCAATTAACAATTGTTATTTGTCAGAATTTTCTGAAAATCATATTCGAATTTTCCCGTTTTCTGGACACAGGGTAGGGGCCTACCCCCATGCCCCCGTTGAAACATATATTTAATTACAACCATTGCTCTCAGCGGTCTGAAAATGTTATTTCATGCATCAGGAGGGATCAATTAACAATTGTTATTTGTCAGAATTTTCTGAAAATCATATTCGAATTTTCCCGTTTTCTGGACACAGGGTACCGCCCATGCCCGCGTTGAAACATATATTTAATTACAACCATTGCTCTCAGCGGTCTGAAAATGTTATTTCATGCATCAGGAGGGATCAATTAACAATTGTTATTTGTCAGAATTTTCTGAAAATCATATTCGAATTTTCCCGTTTTCTGGACACAGGGTACCGCCCATGCCCCCGTTGAAACATATATTTAATTACAACCATTGCTCTCAGCGGTCTGAAAATGTTATTTCATGCATCAGGAGGGATCAATTAACAATTGTTATTTGTCAGAATTTTCTGAAAATCATATTCGAATTTTCCCGTTTTCTGGACACAGGGTACCCCCCATGCCCCGTTGAAACATATATTTAATTACAACCATTGCTCTCAGCGGTCTGAAAATGTTATTTCATGCATCAGGAGGGATCAATTAACAATTGTTATTTGTCAGAATTTTCTGAAAATCATATTCGAATTTTCCCGTTTTCTGGACACAGGGTACCCCCCATGCCCCCGTTGAAACATATATTTAATTACAACCATTGCTCTCAGCGGTCTGAAAATGTTATTTCATGCATCAGGAGGGATCAATTAACAATTGTTATTTGTCAGAATTTTCTGAAAATCATATTCGAATTTTCCCGTTTTCTGGACACAGGGAAAGGGCCTACCCCCATGCCCCCGTTGAAACATATATTTAATTACAACCATTGCTCTCAGCGGTCTGAAAATGTTATTTCATGCATCAGGAGGGATCAATTAACAATTGTTATTTGTCAGAATTTTCTGAAAATCATATTCGAATTTTCCCGTTTTCTGGACACAGGGTACCCCCCATGCCCCCCGCTGAAACATATATTTAATTACAACCATTGCTCTCAGCGGTCTGAAAATGTTATTTCATGCATCAGGAGGGATCAATTAACAATTGTTATTTGTCAGAATTTTCTGAAAATCATATTCGAATTTTCCCGTTTTCTGGACACAGGGTATCCCCCATGCCCCCGTTGAAACATATATTTAATCACAACCATTGCTCTCAGCGGTCTGAAAATGTTATTTCATGCATCAGGAGGGATCAATTAACAATTGTTATTTGTCAGAATTTTCTGAAAATCATATTCGAATTTTCCCGTTTTCTGGACACAGGGTACCCCCCATGCCCCCGTTGAAACATATATTTAATTACAACCATTGCTCTCAGCGGTCTGAAAATGTTATTTCATGCATCAGGAGGGATCAATTAACAATTGTTATTTGTCAGAATTTTCTGAAAATCATATTCGAATTTTCCCGTTTTCTGGACACAGGGTACCGCGCATGCCCCCGTTGAAACATATATTTAATTACAACCATTGCTCTCAGCGGTCTGAAAATGTTATTTCATGCATCAGGAGGGATCAATTAACAATTGTTATTTGTCAGAATTTTCTGAAAATCATATTCGAATTTTCCCGTTTTCTGGACACAGGGTACCCCCCATGCCCCCGTTGAAACATATATTTAATTACAACCATTGCTCTCAGCGGTCTGAAAATGTTATTTCATGCATCAGGAGGGATCAATTAACAATTGTTATTTGTCAGAATTTTCTGAAAATCATATTCGAATTTTCCCGTTTTCTGGACACAGGGTAGGGCCTACCCCCATGCCCCCGTTGAAACATATATTTAATTACAACCATTGCTCTCAGCGGTCTGAAAATGTTATTTCATGCATCAGGAGGGATCAATTAACAATTGTTATTTGTCAGAATTTTCTGAAAATCATATTCGAATTTTCCCGTTTTCTGGACACAGGGTACCGCCCCATGCCCCCGTTGAAACATATATTTAATTACAACCATTGCTCTCAGCGGTCTGAAAATGTTATTTCATGCATCAGGAGGGATCAATTAACAATTGTTATTTGTCAGAATTTTCTGAAAATCATATTCGAATTTTCCCGTTTTCTGGACACAGGGTACCCCCCATGCCCGCGTTGAAACATATATTTAATTACAACCATTGCTCTCAGCGGTCTGAAAATGTTATTTCATGCATGAGAAGGGATCAATTAACAATTGTTATTTGTCAGAATTTTCTGAAAATCATATTCGAATTTTCCCGTTTTCTGGACACAGGGTACCCCCCATGCCCCGTTGAAACATATATTTGATTACAACCATTGCTCTCAGCGGTCTGAAAATGTTATTTCATGCATCAGGAGGGATCAATTAACAATTGTTATTTGTCAGAATTTTCTGAAAATCATATTCGAATTTTCCCGTTTTCTGGACACAGGGTACCCCCCATGCCCCCGTTGAAACATATATTTAATTACAACCATTGCTCTCAGCGGTCTGAAAATGTTATTTCATGCATCAGGAGGGATCAATTAACAATTGTTATTTGTCAGAATTTTCTGAAAATCATATTCGAATTTTCCCGTTTTCTGGACACAGGGTAGGGGCCTACCCCCCATGCCCCCGTTGAAACATATATTTAATTACAACCATTGCTCTCAGCGGTCTGAAAATGTTATTTCATGCATCAGGAGGGATCAATTAACAATTGTTATTTGTCAGAATTTTCTGAAAATCATATTCGAATTTTCCCGTTTTCTGGACACAGGGTAGCCCCCCATGCCCCCGTTGAAACATATATTTAATTACAACCATTGCTCTCAGCGGTCTGAAAATGTTATTTCATGCATCAGGAGGGATCAATTAACAATTGTTATTTGTCAGAATTTTCTGAAAATCATATTCGAATTTTCCCGTTTTCTGGACACGGGGTACCCCCATGCCCCCGTTGAAACATATATTTAATTACAACCATTGCTCTCAGCGGTCTGAAAATGTTATTTCATGCATCAGGAGGGATCAATTAACAATTGTTATTTGTCAGAATTTTCTGAAAATCATATTCGAATTTTCCCGTTTTCTGGACACAGGGTACCCCCCATGCCCGCGTTGAAACATATATTTAATTACAACCATTGCTCTCAGCGGTCTGAAAATGTTATTTCATGCATCAGGAGGGATCAATTAACAATTGTTATTTGTCAGAATTTTCTGAAAATCATATTCGAATTTTCCCGTTTTCTGGACACAGGGTACCCCCCATGCCCCCGTTGAAACATATATTTAATTACAACCATTGCTCTCAGCGGTCTGAAAATGTTATTTCATGCATCAGGAGGGATCAATTAACAATTGTTATTTGTCAGAATTTTCTGAAAATCATATTCGAATTTTCCCGTTTTCTGGACACAGGGTACCCCCCATGCCCCCGTTGAAACATATATTAATTACAACCATTGCTCTCAGCGGTCTGAAAATGTTATTTCATGCATCAGGAGGGATCAATTAACAATTGTTATTTGTCAGAATTTTCTGAAAATCATATTCGAATTTTCCCGTTTTCTGGACACAGGGTACCGCCCATGCCCCCGTTGAAACATATATTTAATTACAACCATTGCTCTCAGCGGTCTGAAAATGTTATTTCATGCATCAGGAGGGATCAATTAACAATTGTTATTTGTCAGAATTTTCTGAAAATCATATTCGAATTTTCCCGTTTTCTGGACACAGGGTACCGCACATGCCCGCGTTGAAACATATATTTAATTACAACCATTGCTCTCAGCGGTCTGAAAATGTTATTTCATGCATCAGGAGGGATCAATTAACAATTGTTATTTGTCAGAATTTTCTGAAAATCATATTCGAATTTTCCCGTTTTCTGGACACAGGGTAGGGGCCTACCCCCCATGCCCCCGTTGAAACATATATTTAATTACAACCATTGCTCTCAGCGGTCTGAAAATGTTATTTCATGCATCAGGAGGGATCAATTAACAATTGTTATTTGTCAGAATTTTCTGAAAATCATATTCGAATTTTCCCGTTTTCTGGACACAGGTTAGGGGCCTACCCCCCATGCCCCCGTTGAAACATATATTTAATTACAACCATTGCTCTCAGCGGTCTGAAAATGTTATTTCATGCATCAGGAGGGATCAATTAACAATTGTTATTTGTCAGAATTTTCTGAAAATCATATTCGAATTTTCCCGTTTTCTGGACACAGGGTACCCCCCATGCCCCGTTGAAACATATATTTAATTACAACCATTGCTCTCAGCGGTCTGAAAATGTTATTTCATGCATCAGGAGGGATCAATTAACAATTGTTATTTGTCAGAATTTTCTGAAAATCATATTCGAATTTTCCCGTTTTCTGGACACAGGGTACCGCACATGCCCGCGTTGAAACATATATTTAATTACAACCATTGCTCTCAGCGGTCTGAAAATGTTATTTCATGCATCAGGAGGGATCAATTAACAATTGTTATTTGTCAGAATTTTCTGAAAATCATATTCGAATTTTCCCGTTTTCTGGACACAGGGTACCCCCCCATGCCCCCCGTTGAAACATATATTTAATTACAACCATTGCTCTCAGCGGTCTGAAAATGTTATTTCATGCATCAGGAGGGATCAATTAACAATTGTTATTTGTCAGAATTTTCTGAAAATCATATTCGAATTTTCCCGTTTTCTGGACACAGGGTAGGGCCCTACCCCCCATGCCCCCGTTGAAACATATATTTAATTACAACCATTGCTCTCAGCGGTCTGAAAATGTTATTTCATGCATCAGGAGGGATCAATTAACAATTGTTATTTGTCAGAATTTTCTGAAAATCATATTCGAATTTTCCCGTTTTCTGGACACAGGTAGGGGCCTACCCCCTATGCCCCCGTTGAAACATATATTTAATTACAACCATTGCTCTCAGCGGTCTGAAAATGTTATTTCATGCATCAGGAGGGATCAATTAACAATTGTTATTTGTCAGAATTTTCTGAAAATCATATTCGAATTTTCCCGTTTTCTGGACACAGGGTACCCCCCATGCCCGCGTTGAAACATATATTTAATTACAACCATTGCTCTCAGCGGTCTGAAAATGTTATTTCATGCATCAGGAGGGATCAATTAACAATTGTTATTTGTCAGAATTTTCTGAAAATCATATTCGAATTTTCCCGTTTTCTGGACACAGGGTACCGCACATGCCCGCGTTGAAACATATATTTAATTACAACCATTGCTCTCAGCGGTCTGAAAATGTTATTTCATGCATCAGGAGGGATCAATTAACAATTGTTATTTGTCAGAATTTTCTGAAAATCATATTCGAATTTTCCCGTTTTCTGGACACAGGGTACCCCCCATGCCCCCGTTGAAACATATATTTAATTACAACCATTGCTCTCAGCGGTCTGAAAATGTTATTTCATGCATCAGGAGGGATCAATTAACAATTGTTATTCGTCAGAATTTTCTGAAAATCATATTCGAATTTTCCCGTTTTCTGGACACAGGGTACCGCGCATGCCCCCGTTGAAACATATATTTAATTACAACCATTGCTCTCAGCGGTCTGAAAATGTTATTTCATGCATCAGGAGGGATCAATTAACAATTGTTATTTGTCAGAATTTTCTGAAAATCATATTCGAATTTTCCCGTTTTCTGGACACAGGGTAGGGGCCTACCCCCATGCCCCCGTTGAAACATATATTTAATTACAACCATTGCTCTCAGCGGTCTGAAAATGTTATTTCATGCATCAGGAGGGATCAATTAACAATTGTTATTTGTCAGAATTTTCTGAAAATCATATTCGAATTTTCCCGTTTTCTGGACACAGGGTACCGCACATGCCCCGCGTTGAAACATATATTTAATTACAACCATTGCTCTCAGCGGTCTGAAAATGTTATTTCATGCATCAGGAGGGATCAATTAACAATTGTTATTTGTCAGAATTTTCTGAAAATCATATTCGAATTTTCCCGTTTTCTGGACACAGGGTAGGGGCCTAACCCTAACTGCCCGCGTTGAAACATATATTTAATTACAACCATTGCTCTCAGCGGTCTGAAAATGTTATTTCATGCATCAGGAGGGATCAATTAACAATTGTTATTTGTCAGAATTTTCTGAAAATCATATTCGAATTTTCCCGTTTTCTGGACACAGGGTACCCCCCATGCCCCCGTTGAAACATATATTTAATTACAACCATTGCTCTCAGCGGTCTGAAAATGTTATTTCATGCATCAGGAGGGATCAATTAACAATTGTTATTTGTCAGAATTTTCTGAAAATCATATTCGAATTTTCCCGTTTTCTGGACACAGGGTACCGCACATGCCCGCGTTGAAACATATATTTAATTACAACCATTGCTCTCAGCGGTCTGAAAATGTTATTTCATGCATCAGGAGGGATCAATTAACAATTGTTATTTGTCAGAATTTTCTGAAAATCATATTCGAATTTTCCCGTTTTCTGGACACAGGGTAGGGGCCTACCCCCCCATGCCCCCGTTGAAACATATATTTAATTACAACCATTGCTCTCAGCGGTCTGAAAATGTTATTTCATGCATCAGGAGGGATCAATTAACAATTGTTATTTGTCAGAATTTTCTGAAAATCATATTCGAATTTTCCCGTTTTCTGGACACAGGGTACCCCCCATGCCCCCGTTGAAACATATATTTAATTACAACCATTGCTCTCAGCGGTCTGAAAATGTTATTTCATGCATCAGGAGGGATCAATTAACAATTGTTATTTGTCAGAATTTTCTGAAAATCATATTCGAATTTTCCCGTTTTCTGGACACAGGGTACCCCCATGCCCCCGTTGAAACATATATTTAATTACAACCATTGCTCTCAGCGGTCTGAAAATGTTATTTCATGCATCAGGAGGGATCAATTAACAATTGTATTTGTCAGAATTTTCTGAAAATCATATTCGAATTTTCCCGTTTTCTGGACACAGGGTAGGGGCCTACCCCACATGCCCGCGTTGAAACATATATTTAATTACAACCATTGCTCTCAGCGGTCTGAAAATGTTATTTCATGCATCAGGAGGGATCAATTAACAATTGTTATTTGTCAGAATTTTCTGAAAATCATATTCGAATTTTCCCGTTTTCTGGACACAGGGTACCGCCCATGCCCGCGTTGAAACATATATTTAATTACAACCATTGCTCTCAGCGGTCTGAAAATGTTATTTCATGCATCAGAAGGGATCAATTAACAATTGTTATTTGTCAGAATTTTCTGAAAATCATATTCGAATTTTCCCGTTTTCTGGACACAGGGTAGGGGCCTACCCCCCATGCCCGCGTTGAAACATATATTTAATTACAACCATTGCTCTCAGCGGTCTGAAAATGTTATTTCATGCATCAGGAGGGATCAATTAACAATTGTTATTTGTCAGAATTTTCTGAAAATCATATTCGAATTTTCCCGTTTTCTGGACACGGGGTACCGCACATGCCCGCGTTGAAACATATATTTAATTACAACCATTGCTCTCAGCGGTCTGAAAATGTTATTTCATGCATCAGGAGGGATCAATTAACAATTGTTATTTGTCAGAATTTTCTGAAAATCATATTCGAATTTTCCCGTTTTCTGGACACAGGGTACCCCCCATGCCCCCGTTGAAACATATATTTAATTACAACCATTGCTCTTAGCGGTCTGAAAATGTTATTTCATGCATCAGGAGGGATCAATTAACAATTGTTATTTGTCAGAATTTTCTGAAAATCATATTCGAATTTTCCCGTTTTCTGGACACAGGGTACCGCACATGCCCGCGTTGAAACATATATTTAATTACAACCATTGCTCTCAGCGGTCTGAAAATGTTATTTCATGCATCAGGAGGGATCAATTAACAATTGTTATTTGTCAGAATTTTCTGAAAATCATATTCGAATTTTCCCGTTTTCTGGACACAGGGTACCCCCATGCCCCCGTTGAAACATATATTTAATTACAACCATTGCTCTCAGCGGTCTGAAAATGTTATTTCATGCATCAGAAGGATCAATTAACAATTGTTATTTGTCAGAATTTCTGAAAATCATATTCGAATTTTCCCGTTTTCTGGACACAGGGGAACCCCCCATGCCCCCGTTGAAACATATATTTAATTACAACCATTGCTCTCAGCGGTCTGAAAATGTTATTTCATGCATCAGGAAGGATCAATTAACAATTGTTATTTGTCAGAATTTTCTGAAAATCATATTCGAATTTTCCCGTTTTCTGGACACAGGGTACCGCACATGCCCGCGTTGAAACATATATTTAATTACAACCATTGCTCTCAGCGGTCTGAAAATGTTATTTCATGCATCAGGAGGGATCAATTAACAATTGTTATTTGTCAGAATTTTCTGAAAATCATATTCGAATTTTCCCGTTTTCTGGACACAGGGTACCGCACATGCCCGCGTTGAAACATATATTTAATTACAACCATTGCTCTCAGCGGTCTGAAAATGTTATTTCATGCATCAGGAGGGATCAATAAACAATTGTTATTTGTCAGAATTTTCTGAAAATCATATTCGAATTTTCCCGTTTTCTGGACACAGGGTACCGCACATGCCCGCGTTGAAACATATATTTAATTACAACCATTGCTCTCAGCGGTCTGGAAATGTTATTTCATGCATCAGGAGGGATCAATTAACAATTGTTATTTGTCAGAATTTTCTGAAAATCATATTCGAATTTTCCCGTTTTCTGGACACAGGGTGGGGGCCTACCCCCATGCCCCCGTTGAAACATATATTTAATTACAACCATTGCTCTCAGCGGTCTGAAAATGTTATTTCATGCATGAGAAGGGATCAATTAACAATTGTTATTTGTCAGAATTTTCTGAAAATCATATTCGAATTTTCCCGTTTTCTGGACACAGGGTAGGGGCCTACCCCCCATGCCCCCGTTGAAACATATATTTAATTACAACCATTGCTCTCAGCGGTCTGAAATGTTATTTCATGCATCAGGAGGGATCAATTAACAATTGTTATTGTCAGAATTTTCTGAAAATCATATTCGAATTTTCCCGTTTTCTGGACACAGGGTACCCCCCATGCCCCCCGTTGAAACATATATTTAATTACAACCATTGCTCTCAGCGGTCTGAAAATGTTATTTCATGCATCAGGAGGGATCAATTAACAATTGTTATTTGTCAGAATTTTCTGAAAATCATATTCGAATTTTCCCGTTTTCTGGACACAGGGTACCCCCCATGCCCCCGTTGAAACATATATTTAATTACAACCATTGCTCTCAGCGGTCTGAAAATGTTATTTCATGCATCAGGAGGGATCAATTAACAATTGTTATTTGTCAGAATTTTCTGAAAATCATATTCGAATTTTCCCGTTTTCTGGACACAGGGTACCGCACATGCCCTCTTTGAAACATATATTTAATTACAATTATTGCTCTCAGCGGTCTGAAAATGTTATTTCATGCATCAGGAGGGATCAATTAACAATTGTTATCTGTCAGAATTTTCAGAAAATCATATTCGAATTTTCCCGTTTTCTGCACACAGGGTAGGGGCCTACCCCCCATGCCCCCAATGAAACATATATTTAATCACAACCATTGCTCTCAGCAGTCTGAAAATGTTATTCCATGCATCAGGAGGGATCAATTAACAATTGTTATTTGTCAGAATTTTCTTAAAATCATATTCGAATTTTCCCGTTTTCTGGACCTAGGGTACCGCACATGCCCGCGGTGAAACATATATTCGATTACAACCATTGCTCTCAGCGGTCTGAAAATGTTATTTCATGCATCAGGAGGGATCAATTAACAATTGTTATTTGTCAGAATTTTCTTAGAATTAAATTCGAATTTTCCCGTTTTCTTGGCACAGGGTACCCCCCATGCCCGCGTTGAAACATATATTTAATTACAACCATTGCTCTCAGCGGTCTGAAAATGTTATTTCATGCATCAGAAGGGATCAATTAACAATTCTTATCTGTCAGAATTTTCTTAAAATCATATTCGAACTCTCTCTCTCTCTCTCTCTCTCTCTCTCTCTCTCTCTCTCTATATATATATATATATATATATATATATTTATATATATATATATATATATATATATATATATATATATATATATATATATATATATATATATATATATATATATATATATATATATGAATATATATGAAGAGCAATTATATGATTGATAAAAACTACAACGTACAAAGAGAATAAAACAAGTGTAAAAATACACTCAGATTACTGCTATATAAACCATGGCTTTTCTCTGCGAGAAGTTTCTGTTTTTTCTTCTATATCTCTGTGTTTGACATTATTATACGAGCGAGTTCTATTTGAAGTTTGTGTGGTGTAAGTTCAAAGGGTTGCCAGAAAGTAGTGAGTTCCAGATAGTGTGAATGCGTAGGAAGGAAAGAGAGAGATGGATTGTATTCGCCAATGTGTATGTATAGGGAGGAGTGAGAGAGAGAGAGGGGGAGGGAGAGCGATAAGGATAAGTTATCAACTGTGGTATATTTTCGTTGCTTTCAACTTCTGTGATGTGAAGAAATTGGTAACTGTGAAAAGTTGACTTAGTCTAGTCTTGACTCAGCTTGTGATATCAGCCACAAATTTCAGTGTGTATAAAAATCATTATTTGTTTTGTTTATATCCTCACTTTACTTATTTCCTTATTTTCTCAATTTGAAGAAAAGAGTATATGTTAAGTTGAGGGTTATTCATCCATCTAAATATATATATATATATACACATATATATATATATATATATATATCTTGAGTATAAGTATCAGAAACGAAAATGATCAGTTATTTTGAAAATATCAATTATGGATTTGGATAACGGATTTTTATTTTTAAGGAGGGAGGGGGTTAGTTATATAAAAAATCCGAAAATATCCAAGTGCCGGACTCCACCCGCCAACTGCTTTCGGCCCCGCACTCTTCAGATTTTAGAGTTCTCTAAAAAATCCAAGTGCCGGACTTCGGGGGTTAACCGGCATCTGTTGGCTCAACTCCCGCCAACGCCAGAAAAGCAGTGAATCTCCCTAGCCATCGGCTCTCGAGACCCACTACCCCCTTTTATATACTTTTTCGATTTTAATCGAGCAAAACAATTATAAGTCCATCCAATCCCCCTATTCAGAATCTGTTTGCGCCAAATGCCCGAACGCCGGACTTTTCCCAGTTTAAGGAATTGGAAAATTTCTCACATTTCCCTTTTTCCCAAGCCCGGGATTTAGCCGGCATCTGTTGCTTCAACTCCCGCCAAACGGATTTCAAGATTTCCTCACTCTAACTTTTTCCCAAAGCACAAGTCCTTCGCGGGAGTTGATGGCTCTCCGCCCGCCAAGCGGAACTTGGCCTCACTATTCCAATTCAGGGACTTGGAAAATTTCCGACATTTCACATTTTCCCAAGCTCGGGATTTAACCGGCATCTGTTGCTTCAACTCCGGCCAAGCGAATCTCAGGATTTCCTCACTATGACTTTTTCCCAAAGCACAAGTCTTTCGCCCGCGCTCATGGCTCTCCACACGCCAACTGCTCTCAGTCCTGCACTTTTCCAATTTGGGGACTTGTAAAATTTCTGACAATTTACATTTTTCCCGAGCTCGGGAATCAGCCGGCATCTGTTGCTTCAACTCCCGCCAAGCGATTCTCAAGATCGCCTCACTCTAACTCTTTCCCAAAGCACAAGTCCTTCGCGGCAGCTCATGGCTCTCCGCGCGCCAACTGCTTTCGGCCGCGCACTCTTCAGATTTTAGAGTACTCTAAAAAAATACAAGTGCCGGACTTCGGGGGTTAACCGGCATCTGTTGGCTCAACTCCCGCCAACGCCAGAAAAGCAGTGAATCTCCCTAGCCATCGGCTCTCGAGACCTACTACCCCCTTATATATACTTTTTCGATTTTAATCGAGCAAAATAATTATAAGTCCGTCCAATCCCCCTATTTAGAATCTGTTTGCGCCAAATGCCCGAACGCCGGACTTTTCCCAGTTTAGGGACTTGGAAAATTTCTCACATTACCCACTGGACCACTGGACGGCTGTGAGAATGGAGACATCACTTCGGCCCTCATGTTAGACTCCCGTCTTTCTGCTCAGGAAAGTGGAAATTGAATTGAAATATGGAAAAAAATTATTATGAATGAAATAATTTTTTTTTCAATTTTTTTTCTCAAACCCGCGAGTGGTGTCAAAATGACGGGGCAATCAATAGCTTCCAGAAAATCGAACAATCAGCCCGATCACATCGTGGGTTCTCCGGCAATCGCCGATCGATGATTGTCGATTTATTGTTTGCACACGGGTGATAGGTCGGGGCTGGTATTGCAATACCAGGGTCGACTTTTTCGCTCATTCCGAACACGAATATTTTTTTTTACGTCAATATTTCGCGTGTGTCCGTTCCGTCGACATGTTCTCGTATACATATGTCATATCCATCGATATCCAATGCATTATACCTTTAAAAATAGAAAATTATTGAAAATGGCAAAAATGATATGAATTGTTTTTTTCCCACAATTTTGCGGAAGCCGTGAGTGGTGTCAAAATGACGAGGCAATCGATAGCTTACAGAAAATCGAAAAATCAGCCCGATCGCATCGTGGGTTCTCCAGCAATTGCCGATCGATGATTGTCGATTTATTGATTGCACACGGGTGATAGGTCGTGGGCTGGTAACGCAGTACCTGGGTTGACTTTTTCGCCCATTTCGAACACATTTTTTTTTTCGTCAATCTTTTGCTTTTTTTATGTTTTGCCTATATTTTCTCTCAACCATCCGTCTCATCCATCGATATCCAATGCACCGAACTGGTCCGAATTGACAATGATTGAAAATGAAAAGAAATATGAAAAAAGAAAAAAAACAAAAAAATCATTTTTTTTGCCGAAGTCGTGTGTAGTATCAAAATGAAGGTCCATTCAATTGATTGCGAAAAAACTCCATTTCAGCCCGATCCAATGTTTGGTTCTCCGGCAAACAGTTTTTGAACAACCCCTGCAGATCGAGTGCCGGAAAATGTATGATTTTCTTTGGAAAATTTTTCACAGAGCCGTGTGTGGTATCGAAATGAAGGTACATTCAATTTATTGCGAAATATTTCAATTTAGTTCCGATCCAATATCTGGTTCTCCGGCAAAAAGATCTTGAAAACCCCCTCCCGCAGAGGGGTATAGGAAAATTTACGATTTTCTCTGGAAATTTTTTGTCAAAGCCGTGTGTGGTATTGAAATGAAGGTCCATTCAATTGATTGCGAAAAATCTTAATTTCGTCCCGATCTAATGTATGGTTCTTCGGAAAAAAATTCTTGAAAACCCCCTCATGCACAAGGGTATGGGAAAATTCATGATCTTCATTGGAAAATTTTTGTCGGAGCCGTGTGTAGTATCAAAATTAAGGTTCATTTAATTGATTGCGAAAAAACTCTATTTAAGCCCGATCCAATGTTTGGTTCTCCGCCAAACAGGTATTGAACAACCCCCCGCAGATCGAGTGTCGGAAAATTCATGATTTTTTTTGGAAAATTTTTAACAGAGCCGTGTGTGTGGCTTGGCGGGAGTTGAAGCAACAGATGCCGGTTAAAGTCCGAGCTTGGGAAAAATGTGAATTGTCGGAAATTTTTCAAGTCCCTAAATTGGAATAGTGAGGCCGAGTTCCGCTTGGCGCGCGGAGAGCCATCAACTCCCGCGAAGGACTTGTACTTTGGGAAAAAGTTAGAGTGAGGAAATCTTGAAATCCGCTTGCCGCGAGTTGAAGCAACAGATGGCGGCTAAATCCCGGGCTTGGGAAAAATGTGAAATGTGAGAAATTTCTCAAGTCCCTAAACTGGGAAAAGTCTGGCGTTCGGGCATTTGGCGCAAACAGATTCTAAATAGGGGGATTGGACGGACTTATAATTGTTTTGGCCGATTAAAATCGAAAAAGTATATATAAGCGGGTAGTGGGTCTCGAGAGCCGATGGCTAGGGAGATTCACTGCTTTACTGGCGTTGGCGGGAGTTGAGCCAACAGATGGCGGTTAACCCCCGAAGTCCGGCACTTGTATTTTTTTAGAGTACTCTAAAATCTGAAGAGTGCGGGGCCGAAAGCAGTTGGCGGGCGGAGAGCCATGAGCTCCCGCGAAGGACTTGTGCTTTGGGAAAAAGTTAAGAGTGAGGCGATCTTGAGAATCGCTTGGCGGGAGTTGAAGCAACAGATGCCGGCTAAATCCCGAGCTTGGGGAAAATGTAAATTGTCAGAAATTTTACAAGTCTCCAAATTGGAAAAGTGCGGGACTGAGAGCAGTTGGCGGGCGGAGAGCCATCTAAAACTCTAACTCTAAAAATCAACACACATTTCACACACATTAAACACAGATTTCAGTCTATTGTATTCGAATATGTCTTTTTTTTAAATAAATTTTGACACATATTTATGTAACACAAATTTCTA